>OY856409.1:89515221-90115221 GCA_963693085.1 Alisma plantago-aquatica
TGCCCGGACTTGAGAGTACATGGATGACTCTGGGATACACTATATATCTAATCAACTTTCTCAAAGATTCATTACTATAACTCCTCTTTGCTGCCACATGTTTGTTTTCGTCACTTCCGGTTACCTAAAAAAATGTGGCAAACCACAAGGGTGAGACCCATGTCCCAACAAGATATATAACCTCCAACAACGTTTATTGATTACAACATTTTTAAGTAATTAAACAGTTAAGTAGTTTAATCAGATATAACAAACAAGCTCAACAAGTACTGATGATTAACAAAATACATAAAGGAGCAGATAATAACTATCATCATTATCCATACTATCATCCTTTATCTTGTTGACAATATAAGCAATTCAGTACTGTGGAGTAACCATCCTTTGAAAGAGAAGATCATACAGTCGGGAAACCGCCAATTAGCTGACCGACTTCAGTTCCTTGCGGACAACCTCTCCGGGGAGGAACTCGAGATGGCAGCGGGTGTGTGGTGGGGGCTGTGGCAATGGAGGAACAAACGAGTTTTCGATCAGGAGACGACGGAGATGAGGATCATCATCAGCAGGTACACGGGCATCATCGGCGAGTACCGAGACACCATGACGGCACAGGCTATCGGGGAAGCAACATGCATGCAGCTTCAGCCGCAGCGTTGGGGTAGACCACCCCGGGGGCGTTTGAAGCTGAATACAGATGTTGCTATGGGTCCGTGTGGAGCTCTTGGGATTGGAGGAGTCCTTCGTGACCATGCGGGAAGGGTGGTCAACGTTTTTAGCCAGCGGCGGGAGGCCATGGTGTCGGTGGAGATGGGAGAAGCCCTTGCTCTTCTTTTCTGCATGCGGCACGTAGCGGCGACGGGCTGCATGGACCTGATATGTGAGACAGATTCTCAAATTCTATACCTGGATCTCACGGGACTGACGCAACGCATGGACCATATGGGTCTTATTGTAGACGATATCCGTAGTTTAGCTTTGTATTTTGCTTCTATTTCTTTTGTTTTTGCTCCCAGGAGCTGTAATAAAGTTGCTCATGCTATGGCCAGAAAGGCCCTGGCTGATGACAACGCCTATGAACAGTCCGGAGAGATGGTACCTTCTTCCATCTCTCCGCTGGTCTTGTATGATTCTGGTGATTAGTTCAATACAGGGCCAGCCCCAAATTTCAAAAAAAAAGCATCATGATCAAGTCTAGTAACATAGCATAGCTAACAACATGGGCATGTCTAATTGGTTGAACATATTAACATCATAAGAAGGGCAAACAACATAAGAACAACTATCTGGATAAGCATGATTAGCAGTATATACATCTCTAGCTACAAAGGCATGGCTAGCATGCTAAACATAACTAACAACATGAGATAGCTAACATCATGATTATAATTAGCAGTAGAAGTATAGTTATCAACTCAAGCATAGCTACTGTATGTACACATTTACAATCTTAAGAATATCCAAAACCTAAGTATATCTACTATCTCTTAATTTCACTAATAATCATCTTTATGTAAAGATAACAAACAAGGGATATTATCCAATATGAAATGTCGTGTATAACCCTAAACAAATATGCTACACAGCTATATTACATCTTTTATTATGCCCTAGGGAATTTGAATCGTACCATTCAAAGTCCAACCGACCCCTGCGAAGGGCTATTCGGTTCCGTATAAGATCTAGGAGTGTCGGTATCCTAAGATCTCTTCCCCTCGGTCAGTACGAGTAAAAAGGTAGTGACATATCAGTCAAAGCTGCCACCACAGTGACATATAGTCCTGTAACTAGACCACCTTGGTACATGTCATGACACTAGCATCTAGGGTATTCAAACCCAATCACTGAGGTACAACCGCATTTGTCCTCTAATCACATCTTGTTATAATCATTGAGACACAACCACAACCATTCTCAATCACATCAGATGTATGAGGCATGACCATAGCCATCCTCCACAATCTGCATTGTGGATGTCAAAGATATATCCTCAACCTGCCAACCCCAAATACTCAATAGTTTGCACTCCGAGTTTCCCTTAGGAATACTCTTTTCACCATCCAACAAGTTCTGACACTGAAGATGGCTCTGCGGTACAGGGCACTACATGGTTAGAGTTGCACTTGATTAGTTATGCCAATTGGGTGAATTAAGGTTGCATCAAACAAGTGGACATACAAACCCTAATTCACTTCTAGCAAACATATAAATATCACAACTTTTTTTTTGTGAACTGAGCTCATTGTATTACTATTTTTGTATTTTTGTGTTACATACAAATATAGCTATCCATAAAATCAGGAAAAGCTATTTACAAGGGAAAGGAACTCCACTAAGAGAAGAGAAACTGACATCAATAGAATCTGCAGCAACAAAATCCATTGCATCAGGAGAACACATCAAAACGATAGAAACTTAGCCTGATATGCCTCCAAAATAACAAACATAAGCTCCCAGAAGACATACCACCAAAAAAATATACAACAGCTCATCAGAAACCCTACCTACTCAGCCTTCAAGGGATCGAACATCCTTCAAGATAAACTCCCAGATAGTATACCAATCCCTTTCTCTGTTTAAATGGACTATGTAATTCCTTTCATCCCAAAGCCAATACATAATACACAAAGCTATAAGATGATTTCTCTTGTTCACGCTGATAGCCAAGTCACTGCAAGAGATCGGTTTAACATGAAAATCCAAATAGGTAACAACTTTTTCCCAGATTAAGCAAGAAAATTTGTACTTGAACATACAATGAGTCGTGTCTTCCTCATTCATTTTGCAAAGAAAGTAATAGGAAGGAGTGATGATCCTCATTATCCTAACATAATTAGTGGTGAGAAGTTTACCATGCCCCACTTTCCAAGAATGAATCACAAATTGACTGGGAGCTTTAAATCTCCAGATCCATTTGAAAAAAATATTGGGTTCACCTTTAGAATGAATAATTTACGAAATATCCTTCAATTTGACTGAGGTCATTCCATTAAAGGTGATAATATCAGGACCAAGAGATGGCTTATCAAGAGAGATCAGCAGTTCATTCAGACCTTTATGAAGTCTGGTACTATCTAGATTCCACATACCATCATCAATCAAGCTAGAAACTTTGCAGAAAGGGTCGAGGCCCAATTTGATAATGCTTTGTCTGCCCAACACATCCATCACAAAATGGCCTTTTGGGAGCAAAGGATCTCCCCAAAAGAGAGTTTGATTACCATCACCAATTCTAAAATTGATATGTGATTTCAAAGAATCCCTTTCCTTGATAACTCTGTTAATAAGCCAGGAAAAGTTTCCATTATCATTTATAGACCAGAAGGTATTTTTATTGAAGTACTTTTCATGTACCCACTTTATCCATAGAGAGTCCGCTTTCCTTACTAGGTTCCAAGCAAGATGAATGAGGGTAGAGTAGTTGATATCTCTGAAAGAATGAATATTTAAACCACCTTCATCCTTAGGTTTAGTAATAGAAGACCATTTGATCAAATGTACATTAGAATGATTTTCAGAAAAGCCCCAGATAAAATCCCTGATGAGTTTTTCGATCTCATCAATAACAGAGCAAGGGAGAGGGAAACAACTGGAACAACAAAGGCTAATAGAGACCAAGGTCGATTGAGCTAATTCAATCCTTCCTGTCATAGAAATTTGTTTGGTTTTCCACCCATCAAGCCTAACTTTAACTTTATCCAAGAGAGAACCACAATGTTTCCTTTTTAATTTTCTAATAAATAGAGGAATATGAGATAATTTTGCCCAAGGAAACCTTCATTAATTCCCAGAATGCTAATAAAATTTTCCTTTTTAACTCCATAGCTGAAGATGATCAAACTTTTCTCTGTATTGCACTTCAGACCAGTGATCGAATAAAAATCATCAAGAATATTTTTAAGAGTTTGGGAACTACCCTCATCCACCTCCATGAAGACATAAGGTCGTCAGTAAAAATTAAATGGGATAAATCCAAGTTTCCAGAAGCACGAAGGGGCTTAAACTCACCACTGTTAACGACTTTGTCCATTAAAACAAAAAAAAAGTTGCATCACCAAGACAAAAAGTTGAGGGGCAAGGGGGTCACCTTTCCTTATACTGTTGTTGGGTTTAAAGGACTTAGTAATCTCCCCATTAACCAACACCTCATAGGAAATAGTTTCAAAGATTTCCTTTAACCAGATTACCCAACAGTGAGGAAATTCCATGAGTTCAAGAATGTGGAACAAAGATTCCCAAGAAACAGAATCATAAGCCTTTGAAATATCCAATTTGAGGCAAATTTTGTGCTTCCCCCCTTTTTATTGAAGTCATGGATGATCTCATTAGTTAGAAGAACTGTGATGCGATGATTTTGAGTCGCATTTATAGACCTGTTTGATATGTGTTTTATGCTTTTATTAGTCATTTTTATGGTCAATATTGCATTATTCATCCATTTTGGTCTTTGCCACTATTTTATGTCAAATCCCCTTTATTTCATCATTTTTGAGCATTAATTGTCAAATTATTATTATTTGTGTGAATTGATGTGATTTTGTCTTTGAATTTCAGGACAAACGAGTATTTGCTTCTGTCGATACCATCGACGGAAGTCGATACCATCGACTTGGTCACAGGTTGCCAGCCGAGAGGAGCAGCAAAGCGTCGATACTATCGACAGGGATGTCGATGGTATTGAGTCACCTTCAGGTTGTGGCGAAGAAGCAGTCGATAGTATCGACACCAAGTCGATACCATCGACGCACGGAGGCTACAACAACGCAAAATGACAAAACCGATGCCTACAGGAAGTCGATACCATCGACCCAAGTCGATGGTATCGAGACTACATCAGGCACTCAGACGAAAAGAAATCAAGGGCTGCTGCCCTTGATTTTTCCCAGTCGATAGTACCCAACTGGTTCTTCTCCGTTCAGGGATTTTCCCTTTCATTCCATGTTTTTCACATGATTTCCCCTATCTCTACCTTGTACTTGTGTGAGATGAACATGTGGGGCTAATCCCCTTCATCTTTAGGACCGGGAGTAGCCCGGGGATTCATTGTATGACAGTTTTATAATAGTAATTCATATTTTCTCTCTTAAATCCGTGGTATAGTTTCGTTTTCTCCATATATTGTTATGCTTGATCACCATAATAATAACCTAATGCCCTTAATCACTTTGAAAGAAGGATTAACGGTTGAAAAGAGACGAAATCTACATTAATCGACAAATCCCTTGACCAAGGTGGTGTAAAATTAATGATGGATACTGAGAGATCGTTCATAATACATCGAGTTTAGGGTATAGGTTACTACGACAGTGGAACCGATCTAAACCTAGATAGTGAATTGTACCACGACAGTGGGCAATTCTGTTTTTAGGCCATTACCCGGATAGAGAGAGAAGTTTGAGGCATTATATAAAACCTAATACAATGAAAACTCGCGGTGAAACCGCAATCCTAAAGATATCCTTTTGAATTGATTAAATTAACCTTTAATCGATTGTTTGTTTTGTTTTATTTTTATTTTTCTTTTAATTTTATTCAACAACCCCAATTTGTTATTCGGCTTAGCTGATCACAAATAGTTAGTAGGAGTCTCCAACATTTCCGAGTATCCCTGTGTTCGACTCGGGCCTCACAAGGCCTGTACTACTCGACGCGTACACTTGCATTTTTAGCGCGTAGTAAAATACACGTCAAGTTTTTGGTGCCGTTGCCGGGGATACGGCAAAATTGTTGGCACTTCGAGTGCTACGAGCGGCCACTCTAGGCCACATTTTTTTTATAATTTTCATTCAGCTTCAAATATTTTCTTTCTATTGTTTGTTCATTTTTATACTCGTCAAAGCACTGTTCTGAACTGAATTTTCTTATTTCAGGTGCGGTGTATGGTGCAAACGCGCAGTACTGACTACGCGAATCCCACACCCGAGGTTCCGCTATCGGGACCTGAGGATGAAGATTTTAACGAGCAAGAACACCAAGAAGAGATAGATTCTGAATTTGAACAGGAAGAGATGGCCGACACACAGACCATATGGGAGAAGATCAAGGGTTCTTTCGCATCAGCTTCCAAGGGGCCTATAAAGAAGCAGGCAATTAACATACCAACATATAAGATTGATCCGACTTTGATAAATCTGGTCAAGTCGAATGCTTTTCATGGGCTCAAGAATGAGGACCTCGTTGCGCATATCAGCCAATTTGTTGAAAACTGTGACATGGTAAAAATCGATCGGTTTCCACAGGATGCACTATATCTCAAGCTCTTCCTGAGTTCTTTAGCGGGAGCCGCGCGAGAGTGGCTACATAATTTGGATGATGAGTTTGTGGAGTCCTGGGACCATATGGTGGATGTCTTCTTTGAGAGGTTCTTCCCTCTTGAGAAGACTAACGACATGATCCGGAAAATTCATAACTTCACCCAACAGGCCGGTGAGACATATTCAGAGACCTGGGAGAGATTTCAGGTTATGATGAGGAGGTGCCCGCATCATGGGTTGGACAAAGAGATGTAGGTGAAGATCTTCTATTTTGCTCTCTCTGAGCATGATAGGAGTAATCTGGATTTAGCTGGGTCAAGTTTCTTTCTGAACAATACAGACACCAGATGCTGGGAGATACTCAAGAATATGGCTAGAAAGTAGTCTTGGGGTGAGAGAGAAAGAGGCCCGGTAGAGCAAGTTCGAGTTGCAGGAGAGTCCAAGGCAATGAAAGAGCTGAATGAGAAGATGGATCTTCTGGCCAAGAAGCTACTACAAAAGGAGGAAAATGAGTCCGAGGATGAGGCTCAAGTCAAATACATGAGACAACAGCAAGGATATAGGAACAATGACTATTCATGGAGAAAAGATGAAAAGTTCTCTTGGAAGGATCCAAATAATTTTTTGCAGGATCCGGATGCCAAACCCACGCCAGCAGCAGAAGATAAGAGCACGGAGCTGCTCAATCAGGTTATAAAGCAAAATCAAGAGCTAATGAATACGTTTGGCCAGCAAATCAAGCAGCAAGGAGAGTTCATGAATCAATTTGAGCAAACATTGCAGAGCCATGGGGCTCAAATGAGGACCATTGAGACATCTATGGCACAGATGGTAGCCGAGATCGCCAGTTTGAAGAAGCCGACACATCCAGGTTTTCCGGGGAATACCAATGTTCCCGGGGGAAATCAGCAAGCGAAGGCTATTCTGCTAAGAAGTGGCAAGAAATTATTGAATCCAAGGGCCGAGGAGACAAGCACACCACAAACTGAAGAAGAAGGTAAATCCAATGAGGAGCAGCCCATACTAGTCACAGGGCAGGTTGAGGACACAACTGTAGATGATACTGAAGAACAAGTTGCAGAGGAGGAATCTCAGAAAAAGACACCTTATGTGCCACCTCATCAAAGGGCACAAGCTGTTCCGGTCCCGTATCCAAATAGTGTTAAAGCGAGGAAGGCAGATGCACAATTCAAGAAGTTCTTAGACACTTTTAGGAAGCTTTCAGTCAATATCCCTTTACTGGAAGCTATTGAGAAGATTCCTTCATACGAGAAGTTTCTAAAGGATGTCATAACCAAAAAGAGGAAAATTCCGGATACAGAGGTTGTCGTGTTAAAGGAGCAAGTGAGTGCCTTCATCATGGGCACTTTACCGCCAAAGAGGCAAGATCCCGAGTGCTTTAACATTTCTTGTTATATTGGGAAGTTTAAATTCGGTGAAGCATTATGTGACTCAGGGGCAAGCATCAACTTGATGCCCCTTTCTACATTTAAAAAGCTGGGATTGAAGGAGTCACGACCAAGCAATATGACGATTCAATTGGCGGATAACTCTGTGGTAAAACCTTATGGAATATGTGAAGATGTGTTAGTGAAGGTGGATAGATTTGTCTTTCTGGCAGATTTTGTAGTCATGGAGATGCAGGATGAACATGGAAACGAATTGTTACTTGGACGTCCTTTCTAGGCTACAACCGACATGATCTTAGAGATGGGGAGAGGTCGCTTGACCTTGGGCATAGATGATGACCGCTTTGAGATGGTCATGCCTTCAAGTACTGTGTCATCTAAAGCGAAGGAACAATGCAATATGGTAAAACATCTGGATAGTAATATTTCACTTTGTCTTGGGAAGCCATTTCTGGACATGGCTCATGTGATAAGCAAGGTGGACAATGGAACTTTGGTTGTAGATATCATGGAGCAGACCAAGGTAATTTCTTTGTGCAAAGCTGTGGGGTTCCCGAATGATGAGAATGAGGACATTCCCTTTTTTCTGGAGGATGATGTGATTTCTAATTCTATTTCTGATGCATTTCTGAAATTACCATTGGAGGCGTGTTTGTTCAACATTGCACATGATTGGATGCGGAGCAATTCACTCAAGGAGTGTGCTAAAATGCTTCAGATGCTTCCATGCTTCTATTCGAGGCACTATGAAGATTTAGGTGAACTTCTCCCGCCGCTTCAATCATCTTTGATCAGCCCGCCGGATCTTGAACTAAAGCCGCTGCCACCGCATCTCAAATATGTCTTCCTAGCTAAGGAAGATAAGTTACCAGTGATCATTTCTGCCTATTTGAGTGCGGATGAGGAGGAGCAACTGTTGATAGTGCTGAAGAACCACCGGGGAGACTTTGGGTGGTCTGTTGTAGATATCAAGGGGATTTCCCCTACCCTATGCAAGCACAAGATTCGGCTCGAGGAGGGAGCCAAGCCCGTGATTCAACCTCAACGATGTCTCAATCCAAGCATGATGGAGGTTGTGAAGAAGGAGGTCATTAAACTTCTTGCTGCATGTATTATTTACGCCATATCAGACTCGACATGGGTGAGTCCCACACAGGTAGTCCCTAAGATGGGGGGAATTACTGTCACCCAAAATTTGCTAAATGAACCTGTCACCACCCGATTGGTAACCGGGTGGCGAGTTTGCATTGACTACCTCCATTTGAACGCCGCCACGCTAAAGGATCATTTTCCTTTACCGTTCATTGATCAAATCTTAGAGCGTCTTGCCGGTAGATCGCATTTCTGTTTTCTTGACGGGTACTCGGGGTATAACCAGATCTCGATTGATCCTTCGGATCAAGAGAAATCTACTTTCACCTGTCCCTATGGGACTTTCGCGTACCGTCGCATGCCTTTTGGTTTATGCAATGCACCGGCGACGTTTCAACGCTGTATGCTCGCCATATTTTCTGACATGGTAGAACGTTGTCTTGAGGTTTTTATGGATGACTTTTCGGTGCATGGTGCATCGTTTGATGAATGTCTCTATAATCTGGACAAAGTTTTACAGCGCTGTGAGGACACACATTTGGTCCTCAATTGGGAAAAATGTCACATGATGGTGAATGAGGGAATAGTGCTAGGACATAAGGTTTCTAGTAAAGGTTTAGAGGTCGATCCAGTAAAAATTGAGGTCATTTCCAAATTGCCCCCACCAAATTCAGTAAAAGGGGTAAGAAGTTTCTTGGGACATGCCGGGTTCTATCGACGATTTATAAAGGATTTTTCTAAAATCGCGAAACCTCTATCCGAGCTTTTGGAGAAAGATGCAGTTTTTTATTTCAATGATAAGTGTCTACATGCGTTCGAAGTGTTAAAAGAAAAGCTAATTTCTGCACCGGTTGTTCAAACACCGGATTGGACAAAACCCTTTGAACTAACGTGTGGCGCTTCAGACTTTGCAGTAGGAGCTGTGTTGGGGCAGCGGGTTGACAATAAGCCCGCTGTGATTTTCTACGCTTCAAAGACCTTGAATGATGCCCAATTGAATTATACAACTACGGAAAAAGAATTACTCGCCGTTGTTTTCGCTTTTGAAAAATTCTGACAGTATTTAGTTGGATCTAAAGTAGTTGTATGGACTGACCATGCCGCAATAAAATACTTAATGGAGAAAAAAGACGCAAAGCCTAGACTCATTAGGTGGATTTTGCTCTTACAAGAATTTGACATCGAAATCAAGGATAAATCTGGGATTGAAAATGTTGTTGTGGATCATTTGTCTAGGTTAGAAAGGGTGGATGAAAAAGATTTACATATACCCATAACCGAGACGTTTCCGGATGAACAACTTTTGAAGATTAACTCTAAAGATCCTTGGTTCACTGAGATTGTAAATTATTTGGCTTGCGGGATCATCCTGGAAGATTGGTCATATCAGGAGAAGAAAAGATTTTTCCATTCTTTAAGATATTATTTTTGGGATGATCCACTTCTTCTTAAGCAATGCAGGGACGGTATCTTGCATAGGTGTGTGCCTGAAATGGAGTACTAGAGCGTTCTCCACCATTGCCATGCATCACCCACGAGAGGACACCACGCAAGCTCGTGCACGGCAGCTAAGGTTTTGGAAAGTGGCCTCTATTGGCCAACTTTGTTTCGGGATGCCTACAATTTTGTGAGGCAATGTGATTCTTGCCAGCGTGCAGGTAATATCTCAAAGCGACAGGAGATGCCCCTGAATGTGTTTCAGGAAGTGGAGGTGTTTGATCTTTGGGGCATAGATTTCATGGGACCTTTTGTGTCCTCGAACTCCAATTTATACATTTTATTAGCAGTTGATTATGTGTCGAAGTGGGTGGAAGCAATACCCACAAGGACTAATGATTCCACTGTAGTGTGCAGATTCATGAAGGAAAATATTTTCTGCAGGTTTGGGGTACCCCGAATGATAATCAGTGACGGGGGTACGCATTTTAGGAACTAAAAGTTTTCGACATTATTGAAGAAATATGGGGTCAAGCACAACATAGGCACCCCATATCACCCACAGACCCAAGGGCAGGTGGAAGTCTCAAACCGTGAAACTAAGAAGATTCTAGAGCGTACGGTGGAATCCACTAGGAAGAACTGGAGTGCCCTACTACCGGATGCGTTGTGGGCATATAGGACGGCTTACAAAACACCTATAGGCACCACGCCTTTTAGGTTGGCGTATGGCCGGGCTTGTCATTTGCCGGTTGAGTTGGAGCACAAAGCCCATTGGGCACTTAGAAGGCTAAATCTGAGTTACAATGAAGCGGGGAGAAAGAGGATGCTTGAATTGAATGAGTTGGACGAGCTAAGGATGACGGCGTATGAGAACGCACAGATATACAAGGAGCGCACAAAGCTGATCCACGATCGCCACATCGAGTTGCGCACATTCAAGAAGGGAGATAGTGTTTTGTTGTTCAACTCATGACTCAAGTTGCATCCCGGGAACCTCAAATCCCGGTGGAGTGGACCGTTCGTGGTGGAAGAGGTCAAACCACACGACACGATCTTAGTGCGTGATGGTGATACCACGTTTTTGGTGAATGGACAAAGGATGAAGCTCTATTTTGGGGAGAGTTACAAGAGGAAGGTGAATGAGGTCAAACTCATTTCACTTTTGGATGATTGAGATGCCCGGAAGCAGTCTAGCCTAAGACGTTAAATAAGGGCGCTTGTTGGGAGGCAACCCAACCATCGGTACATTATGATAGATTATTTATAATCGTAGGTTGCTTTATTTTTGTTCAATTTTTAGTGTAAAGAAGATACCTTGATCTGTTTGTTCATTGTGCAGGCTGAGGCAGAGTCGATACCATCGACACACGCGTCGATGGTATCGACAAGGGTACAGGTTGACGACTACATATTTCGTTCTGCGTCGATACCATCGACGGCCTCGTCGATGGTATCGACATACCTACAGGTGGTCGAAAAGGAAAGGTCGATAGTATCGACACAGGAGTCGATACCATCGAGATCTATGGAGAAGTTTAGACCAATATGTCACAGTAAACTCGATACCATCGACGGCCATGTCGATGGTATCGACATGGTTACAGGTTGAAATGCAAAGTGGCGGTGTCGCAATGAAGAAAAGTCGATACCATCGACCCAAGTCGATGGTATCGACGATCCATGTCACCGATCCGCGTAAACAAATCGACGGCGATCGCGGCTTCCACGTCATCGATCCGGGTTCAGCGTTGATACCATCGACCCATGTCGATGGTATCGACACATCAGTGATCCGTGTTTCAAGATCCATCAATCGACGACCGTCGATACCATGTGAGGGGCGGATAGCATCGACTAGCGTCGATACCATCGACTAGCGTCGATACCATCGACTCACGTCGATGGTATCGACGGGCTAACAGTGGCGCCGACCAAGTCTATTTAAGGAGAATCATTACGTCATTTGACATCACACCTTCAGAGTGATCTCCTCCCTTTGCGCCGAGCACTCCCCCGAGCCATCCAAGAGCAAAGACCAGCATCACCGAGCGACGATCATCACCGAGCGGAGATTCATATCTCCATTCTGCACCGAGCTCTCTCTTTCTAATCCCTTTCTCGTATCCAACATGGTTCACGTCGCTGGAGCATCTTCTTCATGTGCGGATCCGGAGGATATCCCGGAGTTTGTGTCACCTCCTCCCGGGTCGGTTGCATGTCCGCGCATGATGCATCCTTCCACAGAGGTGAAGAAGATCTATGAGGAGATCTTAAAAAGGAAGATCGAACCCACCAGGTATGTGGACCGGGAAAGGATCCGAGACCTCGGATTCGACGCCAATTTGGCCTATGTTCTGCAGGGGCATGCGAAATGTACAAGAAGGAGGCCCGATGAGTTACAGTACCATGCTGATGGCCAGCCATTTTTTTGGCGAGTGGCCAACCTACAAAGAGTTGGTGGCGGAGTTCATTGCGTCACTTGACGTCTGCGTCGTGCCCAATGACGTCGTCGCCACTGATCGTGAATGGATAAAGGGCCGGGTGTCTTTCCGGTTGTACAACCGTGACTATACCCTCACGCTTCACCAATTCAACAAGATCTTCAATTGGAATCATTCTCTGTACGACCATCGGCGGTCGGATAACCGCACCAACTACGACGCTCTCTTCTCCGAGTTGGTGACGGTGTCACAAGGGAGGTCGGTGAGCTACCACAATGCTGCGGTAGCCGACTTCGAGCACCCGTTTGTTCGGGTATTGCACCGGATGTTGAGTTCCACCATCTTTGCTCGAAGTGATCTGGCGCTAAGCAAATTTCAGGAGATGGATCTTTTCTTCTTATATCAGCTCCTGAAGCGCCAAGAATGCAACTGGGGTGCATTCTTTCTACAATGAGTATTGGCGGTGAAGAGGAGCATGAGAAAAGCCCCGATTCATTTTGGAGGGCTTGTCACCAAGATAGCCCTCTACTTGGGCTTGAATCTCGATCAGCTGACTCCTCTTTCTACGAGAAGCAAGGTCAACTTGCAACATCAACACCGAGCCAATCTCGTTCTTCTCCGAGCTGGCATGGCCTTTGCGCATTGCCACGTAAATCAAGCATACCAGGAGTGCGCGCTGCCTGATCCGGTCTTCAACATCGAGGGAGCACAACATTTTTGATGGCCAATCATAGCTATTGCCGACTCCGATGAAGAAGGCGGAAATGACGGCGGTGACGACGAACAGGACGACGAGGCTGAGGAGGAAGAGGAGACCCTTACCCCTCTTCGAGCACGAGTAGCACCCCGGAAGCGCCCTCGGATGCATCCGGGTGCGTCTTCATCATCACAGCCTACGCCGCCATCACCACAACCCTCACAGCCCAGCGAGGATGCCTATTCCTTGCAAGGCATGTACAATATGCTGCAAGACATCCAGCAGACGCAGCATAGCCACACAGCTGCCTATGCCGATATTCAAGACACCACCAACCGGCTCTTCGTCAACCCGCAGGAGATCTTCGAGAATGAGCGCCTTCTTTTTGCAAATCAGGAGAACATCCATGATCGGATGCACAGGATGGAGCAACAGCAGCAGCCGTTTTACGATCATTACTGGAGCCAGAATTATTTTGGGGGGTATCCACAGCCTCCTCCGATGCCCCAGTATGATCCGACCTTTCAGGGGCAATACCCGTCTTGGGACCCCACGGCGCCGCAATACCCGCCTCCACCACCACAGGACTGATCTGGTATCACTGTTCCAATCTTTAAGTTTGTTTTTGACTATGAGGCCATAGTCGAATTCAAGCTTAGGGGGGTAGTTGGAACAACTTTATCTCTTTTATTATTCTTAGTTTTTAACTTTATTTGTTTTTGTTCTTTTTAGTTGTTTTTGAATTTTAGTTTGTTCGTAGGATCCACATGCTATCTAGTGTAATGGTGGATGCCATAAAGTTGTGTCATCTCTTTAGTAGTATAAGGGAAAATCAAGGGAAATTTGAAATTTTTTTTTGTGTGTTTGAAAAGCTTGTTTTGTTTAATCTTGGGCACACATCCTATGAAAATGATTGGTTCTGTCAACTCTAAAACAACAACTCACACCTGTACTCCTAATGATTCATGAAAGTGGACGGAAATGGTTGTTTGAGCCTAATATGACCAAATGGTAATGAGACTTTAATTGGATGTAAGAGAGAGAACCCTCTAAACTACTACACAGGTCAGTAAGGAGGGACGCATAATATCTTTCTAAGGTGCAGTCATCTAGTCTTGTGATCGTTCCAATTCATTTTTCCATAATCCACCCAAGAATTGGAAGTAAAGTGTAGTTTTTAATTCCTTTTGTTTGAATAGCATCTAGATAGGACTTGCATCGCAACTTTCCATATGTTTTGTATTAAAAAAATGAAGTATAGTGATTCATGCACATTACCCTTAGGTGCATGCCATGTAGTTGCATTCATAATTTTCATGCATAAAGTACATCATGTATCTCAATTTTCCTTAAAATAGTGAACTAAACTGTTCCATACCTTCTGAATAGTGCAAATTTTTGGATATGAAGAATAAACCCGATAAAATATTCATTATCAATCGTGGATATAAAGGGTTGAAAAAAAAGAAAAAAAAACGAAAAAATTCTGAAAGAAAATCTGCATAATGAAAAAGAGTTATGTAGAAGCAATAAGAATAAGAAGGAGAAAGGAACATAATATCACCTGCAATTCGAGATAATTGAGTACATGATGTAGCTTAATTAGAAGTTACATTTCATTTTGAGATGGATGGTTAGTACATGCATCATTCCACCCAATTTTAGGCATTAGGGAATTTTTCATGTGCAGTTGCATCATTTAGAGCACATTTTGTTTTATGCATGTTGAACCTATGTAATACTTCCATTTTCTTCCATGAACCACCCATCTTCATCCACCTGTTGCTCGGATTGGTAGGCCACCGTGAATTTCTCCTCACTAATGTACATCAGGAGAACTGCTTCCATATAGATGGTAGTTAGGGTGAGCAACGTAGTATAGGAGATCACAAGATGCACCAAGGCTGAACCGGTGAGTTTTATTATGTTAACTGCCTTACGTGATAGTGTTCATCAATTTTGAGGTCAATTTCTCTTATGGATGATTACTATCGCCTTTAGGGTAATTACCGTTCCATGGTTAGAGAGGGCCGGTATGTGAATGTCCGGTGGGAGTCATATGGGATGTTGGGTGTTTTGTGTTGTTTTTCAGTTGACATTAGCAATTCTATTCTAAGGATTAGTTGCTCGAGGGCAAGCAACGTTCAAGCTTAGGGGAGTTTGATGCGATGATTTTGAGTCGCATTTATAGACCTGTTTGATATGTGTTTTATGCTTTTATTAGTCATTTTTATGGTTAATATTGCATAATTCATCCATTTTGGTCTTTGCCACTATTTTATGTCAAATCCCCTTTATTTCATCATTTTTGAGCATTAATTGTCAAATTATTATTATTTGTGTGAATTGATGTGATTTTGTCTTTGAATTTCAGGACAAATGAGTATTTGCTTCCGTCGATACCATCGACTTGGTCACAGGTTGCCAGCCGAGAGGAGCAGCAAAGCGTCGATACTATCGACAGGGATGTCGATGGTATCGAGTCACCTTCAGGTTGTTGGCGAAGAAGCAGTCGATAGTATCGACACCAAGTCGATACCATCGACGCACGGAGGCTACAACGACGCAAAATGACAAAACCGATGCCTACAGGAAGTCGATGGTATCGAGACTGCATCAGGCACTCAGACGAAAAGAAATCAAGGGTTGCCGCTACCACACGGGGTCGATACCATCGACCCGCGTCGATGGTATCGACGCCGTCAGATATGCGTTGGATTCCGATTGATCTCAATTGGACGGCTGGAGTTAATTAACGACCTAATTAGGGACTTATACCTAAGGACGGCCGCTCGAACGACGAGGAGGGCGGATTAGCCATTGCACGAGCACCGAGGAGCAGTGGAGAGGAGAACGGGGGCCAGAAGCTCATACTAGTCGATCTGGACGCCGCAGAAGACGGATTTCACCACCGAAAGGCGGGAGAGCACGTGTTCCACGCAAAGGATCAACCAGTTCTTCTCCATTCAGGGGTTTTCCCTTTCATTCCACGTTTTTCACATGATTTCCCCTATCTCTACCTTGTACTTGTGTGAGATGAACATGTGGGGCTAATCCCCTTCATCTTTAGGACCGGGAGTAGCCCGAGGATTCATTGTATGACAGTTTTATAATAGTAATTCATATTTTCTCTCTTAAATCTGTGGTATAGTTTCGTTTTCTCCATATATTGTTATGCTTGATCACCATAATAATAACCTAATGCCCTTAATCACTTTGAAAGAAGGATTAACAGTTGAAAAGAGATGAAATCTACATTAATCGACAAATCCCTTGACCAAGGTGGTGTAAAATTAATGGTGGATACTGAGAGATCGTTCATAATGCATCGAGTTTAGGGTATAGGTTACTACGATAGTGGAACCGATCTAAACCTAGATAGTGAATTGTACCACGACAGTGGGCAATTATGTTTTCAGGCCATTACCCGGATAGAGAGAGAAGTTTGAGACATTATATAAAACCTAATACAATGAAAACTCGTGGTGAAACCGCAATCCTAAAGATATCCTTTTGAATTGATTAAATTAACCTTTAATCGATTGTTTGTTTTATTTTATTTTTATTTTCTTTTAATTTTATTCAACAACCCCAATTTGTTATTCGGCTTAGCTGATCGCAAATAGATAGTAGGAGTCTCCAACATTTCCGAGTATCCCTATGTTCGAATCGGGCCTCACAAGGCCTGTACTACTCGACGCGTACACTTGCGTTTTTAGCGCGTAGTAAAATACACGTCAAACTGCATCTCAAATACTACGTCCTTTAATAAATGCACATTGACTAGGACTAATAATGGAAGAAATGACTCCTTGTAGTATGTTACTAAGAACCTTCGTGATAATCTTGAGATTAACATTGCAAAGAGAAATCGGCCTCCAATTTTTAAGATTGAGAGAGTCCTTGGATTTAGGGATCAAGGAAATAAAAGTTTTATTAGATTCTCTAAGCATTCTGCCAGTCCTAAAGAAGTGGGTAATACCTTCAATAACATTCGACCCAATAACATCCCAACAATTTCTAAAAAAACATGCCATTGTAGCCATCTGGTCCAGGGCATTTATCAGTATTAAGAAACTTAACAATGTCCTCTATCTCATTTTAAGAGACAAATCTGTCAAGGTGGAGTCCATGGACATCATTCAACTTAGTGAAGCTAAGATTTTCAAGAAGAGCAATGTTGCAAATGTGTCCATTGTTAAAAAGATTAGCATAAAAAACATGAATATGGTTTTTAATATCCTCAGCATCTGTTATCAACTGACCCTCACCATCAAGACATTTGATAAAATTGATATGTCTCCTGACCTTGAGAGAGGAATAAAAGAAGTTTGTGTTCAAATCCGCTTACTTCAACCATTGGATTCTAAATTTTTGTCTCAGAAGAGACTCTTCATCTTTAAGAGCCGCTTGAGACACCTTCCTACATTGAATAACTTTGTCTCTCAAATCAATATTCATAGGATTAACATCCAAAGAGATCTGAGCTTCAAGAAGAGCATTTTCAGTAGACTTGGAATTGTCAAAGAGATTCCACACCTTATCCTTATTCCACTGATATAAATAAAAGCTTAGATTTATCATTTTAGAGTACACTTTGAACAGAGGAAAAACCCTCCTTACTAGTGGACCAACCATATTTCACTGTATCTTGAAAGTCATGTCTTTTCACCCAAGAGTTAATAAATCTAAAAGGAGTGCATTTTTTTCTTCTTTGCCCAATATTTAGCTTCATGATTTTGTAGTCACTGATAGTATTAGTGATAAGAAAACCAGCTACATTGGAGAATTTTTCCATAAACAGGTTGTTATACAAAATTCTATCAATGCGAGAGGTAGAGAATCTTTCACCACCTTGGTGGTTATCCCAAGAGAAAGCAAGACTGTTTAAATTCAATTCAAATAAACCACAATTGAGGATGCAATTATTGAAGTCAACCATCAATTTTTTTGTAGGAGGTTCTCGACCAATCTTTTCACTTTCAAGTCTTACTTCATTGAAATCACCCAACATTATCCAAGGTTAGAATCCAGAAAGATTAAGAGATTCAATGCTGTCCCAGAAACTGCTTCTTTCCCTGTCTTCATTATGGCCATAGACAACCAAGAGATTAGAGTCATGGTTTTCCACTCTAAACAAGGTCTGAATACACTAGTCACTTTCAAAAATCTTAGTTACAGAACAAACCTCCTCTCTCTAAAGAATTGCAACTCTCCCCAGCATGTGAGAAGAATGATTAGAGATCCACTTGAATTCAAAATAATGTTTACTAAGAAGTTTCTTTAACTTCTTTTCTCTAGTTCTTGTTTCATTTAAAACTATAATGTGAGGAACCATCTTATTTAAACTCTCCCGAATAGAGGTGACTTTATTATTCAAGCCCCTAACATTCCAGGAGACAATGCACAGATTTGGATCATTCATTAGAACCATTTTCATCCAATACTTCACTGGGCAGATTTTCAACTTCATCAACCACTTCCTTGTCAAGATTCTAGAATCTATTGTTGAACGAACCTGGACTAGCAGAGACAATAAATGACTGGTTCTTGTTTCTTCTTTTTTCTTTGTTTAACTTCCTCAATTTATAAAAATCATCTGATCCCTGGCTGGACTCAACAAAGTTTGAATCTTCATTGACATTGGTCGGAGTGATAAGATCCATGATCCCTACTTCTCCTATTGTAACCAAGTTAGAAACATCTTCTTCGAAGTCGTCTTTAGTACCATGAAAGATTTCAATCTCTGAGTTTTCATCTGGATTCAACCCTTCAGAGGATGGAAAATTCTTAACAGGCATTTCCTCAGTCAGTTGGGACGCATCATCAGAAATAGTAGTAGAAGTTGCAACTTCAGTAGATAGAGCTGAAGTAGCTTTGGGAACCCGCACTCTTTTATTCTGTTTCTGGGGTGTAGAGTCCTGAAACTCATGACCGAATAGTTTGTAAGCAATACACGATTTTGGTTTCCACTCATAAATGAATTTGATTGTCTTGGAATCACCTTTGTCACTTGCCATTTTTAGGCTCTCAAGAAAGACAGAGGTTGCGGGGATAGGAACCTACATTCTGGAATACTCCAATCTTTTAAAATTATCGATAGCTCGATCGACTCTTAGGGGATCACCCAGGAATGAGGCAATTCTGTCGAACATAGCTTTCTCCCAGAGTTCAAGTGGAAGGTCATGGACTTGGACCCATATCAAAACTTCTGCCAACTTAAACTTCGTGAGTTGCTACCCTGGTCTCCAACGCATCAGGATCAATGGTTTGTCTCTAACAAAACAAGTCGCTCCATCTAAGATAGATTCAAGATCTCCGACATCAATAAATCTTATCAGAAAAAACCCCTTTCCATGGTTTAACACTTCAATGGAACCTTTCAAAGCCGAAATCTATCTCAGATACCGCTCTAGAGTGGGAAGATGAGGTCTAAAACCCACCATGTAACCTGCGAGACAAAGCCTTCATTTATCTACATTCTTCTCAGCTTCAGCACTTGGGTATATCAGAGTCTGACCTTTTATATTGATGATAACTTTTTCCAAAGAAGTGTCTCCTTGGATTGCTTTCTTGAATAGGTTGCTCCAGATGTTCGACTGGTTCTGAGACGACTGCCCTTCACCCTTTCTTTCTTCGACAGCAGTCACCTCTCCTATCGCCCCAAACGACATCTCTCATGTCTTCTTGGTTTTTGATAATATCTCAACTTTTAAAAGATATAAAACGTGTCAAACATAATTTCTCATCTCATCATCACATGGAACTATTCACTTGCCATTCATGAGACCACACTAGTCATCATACTATCACATGATATAAATCCTTTTCACAATATCACAAGGTATCAACCCTTATCAACACAAGAGGATTACACCTCATTCAGGGCTCAACCATGCCCAAAGGTCATTAAGGCCGTCATACTATTCCCTGCAAGATCATCATTATCTTTGCATGCCTTATAACAAGGCTCAACAACATCACTTACATGTAATACATCATATCAACACAATATTGCATTAATGAGCTAGGAGATATTCATAAACAATCATAGCAGGGTTATATTAACACTAAGAACATTCCTTTATTACATCAACATGCAAGGAATCTAGATATGATTAACCCTCATAATATTCATAATGCACATGTTTAGCATAAGAAAGTATCAACCATGCTGCTATGATAACCACCAATTAACATATTAAGGTTATGATCATATTAATGAGGTTATTCCACCATAATTCCATCATATAAGAATGCTAAACATGAATACTCATCGTTATCTATTTCTATTAGAGTTAGGTTCAACAAGATAATTTATATTAATGTTACTAATAAGCACATATACCCAAACCCTAACTCACAACATCCCCAATGGATCATGGATGCATAAGGTGAAGCATCACTATCACATTCCATACTATTCTCAAGTACGAACCCACACATAAATCAAGGTGTAACCATCGACATACTAGGGTTTCAACAATAGTAACAGAGTACTCCATGATTGTATTAGTCACTCAAGGGATATTCATATCCAATTACCATCATTTAGTTATATTAAAGTTAGGTATACCAAGTTATACCTCATTAGGGTTACATATCAACGCAATATGGTTATCATCCCTTCTACTCATATGAGTGAATAGGTAAGACTACCTTATTAAGGGTAACCCTCCATTTTCTCCATCATCATTCAACCCATATCACCATACCACAATGTCACCCAGAACCATTGGATGTTTAAAAGGTAAGACCATTGGTTGTTTACATAAGTAAACACCTTGAATGAATCATTTCTTTTGTTATTGAGTTGTGATCTATAAAATTCACCATTTAACCCTAGACATCCTTTGGTTAACAACAATAAGGGTTTTGTTCAGAGTAGGGTAAAACCCACAATCGACTGTTCATTTAAAACAAGCCATCCATTGTCAACAAGTAAGCTCCTTAAGTTGATCATATAAAGGAAACCATATAAATCACATTATTAGGACCAAAATATTACACTAGCCATCATTCCAATTTATTGGATGAATAAACATTAGATCTTGACCATTGGGTCAACTTCATATGTTAAAACCATCAGTTACAGTATAGGTCCGACCATTGCATCAAGTGACCCAAGAAACCATTGGTGTAAGGCTTAATTGATGCTACAACTATATGATTAACTAACCATAGGTTTTGGAGACCTGATCCACCATCATTAGTGACCACTAAGTCACCATAGGTTGTTATATCAACACTATATTCATTAATTAGCATCAAATATTAAGCTAATGTCATCATTGATTGATGACATCCGTAGGGTACTTAATGGTTGATCATTAAACTTATAATTGATCCAAAACATGACCTAAGGGGGTGACCATAGGTTGTCACCATCATCTAACACCTTTGTTCCCAATTATCAGTTGTCATGAAGACAACACCATAGGGTTGTTGCAATGGTACCATCATCGAGTCATGGGTTTATAGAAGAAATCAACTTTAATCCCTAAAATTGACAATTGGTAGATAGGTGTTTAGCACCATAGGTTGTCAAATCAACCTGATACAAGTCATATTAAAACTTAGGAATAACATACACATGATCATACATGCATCTAGAACTAAAATCAGAATAAGGAACATTATAAAAATCAAAATCCAAGTCAAGCATAACTTTTTAGTGCATGGATCATCATTTAAAAGGAAGAACATGAGCTAGAAAGCTTATGGTAAGGAATAAACGTGGAGAAATTTATAAAACTTGCCTCTAATGAGAAGATAAAATCCTAAATAGAAGAAAACTTGGGCAGGTAGGGTAGAAAATTCAAGTATAAGCTATGAACTCGTCCATCTAGCACCTTTCTTCATCAAATGAGCAAACCCTAAGCATAAGGAGCAAGAAAGGTAGGGTTTTAGAGTTTTAGAGCAATTTCTACCATGGAACAACAAGGTTTCAACTTGGATAAAGGTATGAGGAAGGATAAGAAATAAATAAATGGAGGAAAGAAGGATAATCTTACTCTTTTAGGTCAAGATCACTAGAAAGAAGCTTTTCAAACCCTAAAAGGAAGTCAATTGCAACCCTAGATTCTATTTTCCAAGAAGGTCCCCTCTTTCTTCTTCCTTGGATAGGAATTTCATGGTATCACAGAGGGAGGATGAGGTTTGTAGAGGGAGGGAAGTGGTGTAGAGAAAATGGCTCGTTTTGGTTCTTAGGGATAAGTATATGAAACTTTAAGATAAAGAAAAAGAAAATGTTGAAGTTCTAGTATCTTTCCAAGTGTCCATGTCCTTAAAATATTAAGAATATACAAGCATACACATAAGAAGCTCCCCTAATGTCCACATAGACATGCTTATCCCTCTTTCTTGAATTTCCAAGAAAAACAAATAATTCATTAGTTGATAACTACTAAAGGTAGCTCATCCATGAAGGGGTAAACCCTAAAATACCCTTGAGGAAAACACCTTCAAACCAAGGTTTAAATAGGTACCCCATGGCTCAACAAGATAAATAATGATAAGAGAATATCCAAGGAACATAATGCAAGATACAAATTGTAAATAAAACCTCTCAATTGGGTAAATTGCAGAAAAGTCCAAAATGTGCATAAAATTGCATAACTTGCTCAAACAGTGTTCAAATTGGACCAAATTTGAAACTTAAGATTGTATTATGATTTCAAGATATATAAAAAGGTTATATTAGGGTTATAAGAATTCAATTATGATAAATAAGCTTATTCAACTCATTAAACAAGTTTAGGGGCCTTATAGTCACCACATATTTTCCTTGCAATCACAATCCATTGTCGCTGTTGCTGATCACCTAAAAAGATTTGGTGAGCCATGTGGTGAGGTCCAATACCAACGAGAGATATAACTCTCTCCAACACATATTGATTACATCACATTGAATAGTAAATAATTGAGCAGTTGAAGTATTTAATAGTCAATTGAGCAGATTGAACAATTCAAGCATGCTAAACAGATTAAGCAATTAAGCTTAGCGACAAGTATGTTTATCAATGTATGTATAGGTAACAAATAAGTTCTTTTATTCTATTAGATATCTACTCATATTTCATAAGATTGCATCTAATAACAATTATCATTATTAGTCTAACTATCATCATATACCATGCTTAACAGTGCAAGCAAACTAGTAGCATAAGTACCTCTAACATCATGAATATGTCTAGGAGGATAACATGTCTATCAATATTGGCATGTTTAAAAAAATGAGAAAATCCACATCATGAGTAGATCTAACATCATAAGCACAACTAACTACATAAGCATGTTTAGCATTTTAAGAATTTCTAATTATAGAGACATGGCTAGTAAATTAAAGATAGCTAGCAGCATCACCTTAACTATCATTATCAGTATATCTGGAAACATGAGCATCACTACCTCATAAGCATATCTATCATCTCTTATTGTATTATGCATCATTTCTATGTAAGGAAAGCAAACAAGGCTCATCATCCAATGTGAAGCGTTGTGTATAACCCTAAATAGATATGCTAGATGGCTGTATTATATCTTTATTACACCCTGAGGAATTTGAGGATACTACTCAAAATCCAGCTGACCACTACTAAGTCAAAATCAGTTCCATATAAGATCTAGAGAAAATCTAGACTCCAAGATCTTTTCTGCCCCCAGTCAGTACAGGTCTGCCACTGTGACACATAAGGTCAAGTTGCTAACAGCCTAGTTTGTCCTTGGTACAGGTGATAACACTAGTGAAAGAAGGTGGGTACGGATACCCTACCATCTGATGTACAATCGTAGTTGTCCTTCGATCTCATCACATATATAATCAACGAGACACGACCATAGTCGTTGTCAAACTGAGGGCTAGGTATGACCACAATCATCCTTCCTAAACACTTGGATTCAGGATGACAAGCACCTCACATACTCAACAACATCCACTCTGAGTTTCCCTTAGGAGTAACCATTTCACCATATGGAAAGTTCTAACACTCAGATGGATCTATGGCATAGGGAACTACATGATTAGAGTTTCACTTGATTAGTAATTGTCAATTGGGTGAATTAGGCTGCATCAAACAAGTGGACATACAAACCCTAATTCATATCTAGTAGGCATTAATATATAACAACTTTAGAAGATATAAAATGTACGAAACTTATTGTTCTTCATGTCATCATCACATGGTACTATTCATTGCCATTCATGCCACTATACTTGTAATCATACTATCATAGAATATAAATCTTTATCACAATATCATAAGGTATCAACCCTTGTCAACATAAGAGGATTACACCTCATTCAGGGCTCAAACATGCCTAAAGGTCATTAAGACAATCATATCATACCTTGCAGGATCATCATTAACTTTCCATGCCTTATTGCAAGGCTCAACATACATCACCATTCTAGTGATACACATGCTTATCATGATATTGCATTAAAGAACTAATAAATGTTCACAGGATAACATTGTAGGGTTATGTTAGCATTTAAGAGCATTCCTTTATCATATCATATATAAGGAAGCTATATGATTGGCCATCATTATACTTATCGTATACAAATTTGGCATAAGAAAACATAGATCATGAAGCTATGATGACCACCGGTTAAACACATTAGATTTCAATCAATCATTAGGAAGAATACTTTGTTGACCTAGAGGTTATACATTGTCCATATTTTGATAATGACTTAACCATTCCATTCATATGTATCTAATATGTGTATTCAAGATTGATTTTAGGCTTTAGGTACATGAAAAAGATCAAATTATACAAGCCCTAACTTGTCCAAGTTCAAGTCAAATGCAATGCAAGTGTGCTAATAAGGAAATCACTGACCTTAAAAGAATTTTGTAATCACTTGTATTGATGATATGGCTTGAAACTAAGATGAGAAAAATATGTGGGACATTTAATACCAAGTTTTAATCACTTTTTAGCCAAATTAGAAAATTGATCACATGCTGTTGATCGGTCAAGTTCCAATCTCGACCAATCCCATGGATTGATTTTTTGAAGATGGTCATCGATCGAGTTGTGCATTCACAGAACTCGACTGAATGACCTTCTGACCAAATGCAATTTTGCTTGATCGGTCGAGTTCCCCAGAACAAACTTGACCGATAGTTTGAAAATTGGGTTTGTCTTTTAGTCGATCGGTCGAGTTACCTTTATTGAAACTATACTGAATGCATAGAAAAAGTGATTATAGCCGTTTGTGACTTGTTTGAATGAAAACAGATCCGTTGTCTTGTGTAAAAATGGCTATATTTCGGCCGTAAGCGTTCCCAACTCAAGGGAGCACCCCCAGCTATAAATAGAACCCCTTGGAGTTCATTCCAAGTTTGCTCATTCACTACATTCAAGGTCCTTGCTATAGTTGAGTGTTCTACTACTCCTTGGGCCCCTTTCTCTCTCTAGTTTATGCTTCATTTCATGATTTTTGAGTGACTTAGGCTTATTGTAAGAGAGCTCCAACCTTGTGCATGTAAAGCTCTCAATCTTCCACTTCTTCCCTATCTCCTTCCTACATGAAGAAAAGGTGAAGCAAGCTCCATCGAGTGAAGAAGGAGCTGTAACTAGTCCTCTTCAAGGTTGTTGAAGAGGTGATGATCTTCTCCAAGTGAAGGGGAAGGAAAAGGCTGAAGATCCAATAGGATAAGAAAAGTCCTTCAAGGCGGAAGACTTGAGCTTGAGTGGGTATTGGTGAAGGCTAAAGACTCAAGCTATGTGGGTAAGCTCCTTGGTAAGGTGAATATCTCCTTGTGGGTGGATGAGTAATTCCTTTGGTGGTCTATTTGTTGTAACTCTTATTGGTGATAATATAGAGAAAAGCACTTGCAAAGCCCTAGAGGTTGACCTCTCTAGGTAGTGGACTGACTCACTTCTAGTTTGAAGTGTGGAACCACTCTACATCCTTTTGTCAAGTGCTTGCTATCAATCTCGCTCATCCTTGCTATGCTTGTTAGATAAAACTTCAAATTGACATCTAGCTATTGCTCTAAAATTGATATAATTTGAAGGTCTAATATGTTTTTTGAGAAAGTTTGTAGCTCTATTCACCCCCCTCTAGAGCCCTTAGATCCAACAAGTGGTATCAGTGCTAAGGATCTTCTCCAACAATCTCCCACAAGATGAGAAGATGGGCGACAACCTACTTGGTTCACTCAACCTAGAGGGAGGCTTCTCCATGCGTCCTCCAGTCTTTGACATCACCAACTTACTCTATTGGAAGAGGCAGATGCAGTTCTACATTCAAGGGATGAACTTTGATATGTAGAAGGTGATGGTCACACCCTACAAGGAGCCAACCAGAGCTATTGCAACATGGAGTGAAGCTACTCTCAAGGAGGATTGACTCAATGCTAAGGCCATTAGCATCCTCTACGCAGCCCTCACCCCCATGGAGTTCAACCAGATCTCATAATGGGACACCACCTATGAGATTTGGGACAAACTGTGCATCACATATGAAGGCCCAAATCAAGTCAAGGAGGCAAAGATCTACATGTTTAACAGTCTCCTAGAGAACTTCAAGATGGGAAAGAAAGAAGGCATTGCGGAGATGTATTCAAGACTCAATGTCATCATCAATGGGCTGGCTACATTGGGAAACACTTTGGATAGATGCATCATCAACTCAAAGATCTTGAGAACTCTTACAAAGAGATGGGAGTCAAATGTCACCTCCATTGAAGAAGTGAGGAGCCTTGGTGACATCCCAACTGAAGAACTCATTGGCAATCTTCAAGCCCATGAGCCTAGACTTGACAAGCAAGAAGAAGAAGCAAAGCAAGAAGAGAAGGAAGCCAAGAAGATCAAAGATAGTGCTTTCAAAGAATATGTGGAGGTTGTTATCCTTCAACAACAACTTTCTTTCCAGACTTATCCCTTGTCCTCTAGTGAAGATGAAGGCCCTAGTGAACATGAAGCCAACTACATCAAGGGCAAGCACTTCAAGGGAAACCAAGCCTCTTCCTCCTCCTCTACTCCGAGATGCTACAAGTGTGGTCAAAAGGGGCACTACAAGAGTGAATGACCAAAGTCAAGACAGGCATACCACAAGAGCAACTCAAGGAAAGAAGAGGATTATAAGAAGGAGAGCAAGCACAAGAGGAAGGACAAGAATGATAAGAGATACAAGAATGCAGCTCATGCAGTTTGGGAAGCTTCATCTTCAAGCAGCTCAAGCTGCAAAGAAGATGGAGAGTGCCACCTTGCTCTCATGGCCTCTACAAGTGAAGACATTAGTGAGGTAAGTGAGGTAAGTGAGGTAAGATTGCATTAATTTCCTATAGAAGATATTATTGGCATGCTTATTACTACATGTTCTTCTTTTACTAAATGTAAATCTAAAATAAAATGGTTAGGAAAAATTATTGATGATCTTTATGCTAAGCTTGAGATTTTTTAATTGAATGAGATTCCCAATCTTGAGAGTATTGATAATTTGCAAGGGAAATACCTTGATCTTGAACTCCAATACCATGGGGTTGAAGTTGAAAATGGTATACCTTAAGAACATTGAGAATATTAAGAAAGAGAACCAAAATTGCCTAAAAGAACTTGAATTGCTTCAAACTGAAAATGTTGAATTTAAGTTGCTTATTGATGCTCATAGAGAAGAGAGAGATGTCTATCTCAAAGAGATTCAAATGCTAAAATCTGAAAATACTAGGTTTCTTAGTCAAGTAAATGATCTATCTTCTAGACCTTTGTTGCCTGGTGTTAATGTTGCTTCTATCTCTCTTGAAAAGGATTCATATCTTACTAAAGCGTTATGTCTTGAGGCTGATCTTGTGCATGCTAGGGATGACATATATAGTTTATCTTCTACTATTATTTCTTTGAATAATGATAACCATAGATTGAGAGCATCCCTGTAGAAATTCCTTAAGGGGAAGAAATCCCTAAATGAAATACTTGACCATTCTACCAAACAAAGTGGTACTAGTGGTTTAGGATTTGTATGGGGAGAATCAAAGGGAAAGAGTAAGGCCAAAGGTAAGAAAAAGAGCAAGGAGACCTCTTTATTTGTAAGAGAGTCTTCGGGCACTAAGAATCATATGGTTTGCTCTCATTGCAAATGTGATGATCATTATTCTACTTATTGTGCTTACAAGCCTAAGGGGACCAACCCAAAGATGAAATAGGTCCCCAAGCTAACTCGGAATCCCAAAGTTTGAGTTGGGAATTGAAATTCTCCTTTCTTGCAGGAAAAGATAGAAAGATTGTTGATAGTGGCTGCACAAAGCACATGATCGATGACATAAGGAACTTCAACAATTTCATAAAGAAGAAAGGAGGATCCGTCACCTTTGGGGACAACAAGAAAGGTTAAGTTAAAGGTGAGGGTGATCGAGGTGAATCCTTATGCATCAAGAATGTTCTCTTTGTGGATGGCCTACATCAAAATTTAATATGTGTTAATCAACTTTGTGATAATGGTTACATTATGCTATTTACTTCTTTTGAATGCTTGATTCTAGATTCCCTCACCTACCAAGTTATATATAAGGGAACTATAAGTGGTAATCTTTATGTTATTATTCTTAACACTATTAAGACTATGGTTGGTAGATGCCTAGTAGTCAACTCGAATGATATATCTCTTTGGCACCGCTAACTTGGTCATGTAAATATGCATCAATTAAAGAAGTTGAGAAAAAAGGACTTAGTCAAAGGACTTCTAAAATTGGATTTTGAAAAGGATGAGGAATGCCAAACTTGTACACAAGAAAAGCAAACCAAGTCCTCCTTCAAATCCAAAGGAGTCCTCAACACTAAGAGAGCTCTTGAGATTCTTCATATTGATCTATTTGGACCAATGAGAATGCAATCACTTCATGGTTCCAAGTATTGCCTTGTTATTGTCTATGATTTCTCTAGATATACTTGGACATTCTTTCTTGTTTCCAAGAGTGATACGCTTGATGTTTTCTCTAGTTTCTGCAAATGAGTTGAGAATGAAGCTTCTTGCCGGATTGTTTTGATGAATGTATATTCATCATGAAATTCAATTATCACTTCGAGACCAATTCAACTTTACACATACTATTTCACTCAATATGAATCATAATGTGCAAAACTACTTAGTTGATTCGATTATCAAGGTTTTAACTAAACATCGTTCATTTAATGCAGGTTTTGACAAAGCTGAACAAGTAGTCAAGGTCCACCTTCATCCTTGGCTCCGATCAAGATATCTAACCAAGAAATTCCACCCATTTGGTCTCAAGACCGTTTGAGCCCATTCGGTCTCAAGACCGTTTAAGCCCATGCGGTCTCAAGACCGTTTGAGCCCATGCGGTCTCAAGACCATTTGAGCCCATGCGGTCTCAAGAACGTTTGAGCAGCAGAGACCGATTGGAGGCACCACTCAGCTGTAAGGGATCGAGCACTGCATGAACTCAAGGTCGCGAAGTAGAGTCCTAACCATGGCCATGGTGGTCCAAAATGACCATGGTCTGTTGTCATCACCATGACCGTATGGTGAGGCCACAACCGTGGTGTATCATCCCCAACGCCTGATCTCCCACCTGCCACGCCCGTGCGACACAGCACGACCGTGTGATAGCTACCTTACCACGGCCATGGCACGATGTCATCAAAGCGCATGGGCTCACCCACCACACCCGTGCAAGGCGGCACGACCATGGGACAACAACTTTACCACGACCGTGGTGCCTAACCACGGCTGTGGTGCGTCATCTTCAACCTCCGACCAGCACACATTTGCAGCTCCTAAGCAATGTTGATTGGAGGTGGTTCATTTACCAAATGAGGTCTCCCCGAGGCCGTTGCACCTGCAGATGAAGGCCGAAGATCATTTACAAATTGGAAGGCTTCTAAATCGATTTGACCCAGCTGGTGATGATTTCGTCTACTGTTCGAATCAATTGCAGAAAACCAAATGGTATGTCCAAGACTGTTTTCCCTTCTTCGACGTGAGACTGTTTGTCCCCTGTGCGGGTTTCAGATCTCGAATCAGCTATCTCTAAGACCATTTGAGTTGGGCTGGAGCGTTGACTGAAGCAACGACCGTTTGCTTATCAAGGGTTTCCAGACAGTTTGCTAGCAAATAGTTTACAAACCGTTTGCCCATGTCTACAGACCGTTTGAAAAAGGCCATACATGACCATTTGGGTTTTTGAGCAGGATGAAGAACCTCAGACGGAGTGATCGTTTACCCAAAACTGCAAGAAGCGACCGTTTTCTCAAGACAGCATAGAGCGATCGTTTGCCCAAAACCATTTGGAGCGATCGTTTGGTAGCAAACGGTCTCCAGACCATTTAGAGGAGATATTTCAAGACCGTTTGGTCTAAACTAACTGAAACCATTTGGTTTCTTTGATCCAAGACCGTTTGGAGTTAGTCTTGTGCCTATAAATAGGACCCCAAGGGTCCTCACTTGGGAGGGGTCCTGGGACGCCGACATGCTGCCTGTATACAGGTCCGATCCAAAACCAGTCCAGTCTGCGCCAGTTTCATTTCACCTTCTTCCCGTGAGGAGAGAAGGAATACAGAGTGAGGGATACTGTCTGGTCTGTCTTGACAACTCCCGTTTGCATCCAGATCTACTCTGACACGACGTAGAAGGTCATATCTTGTTTACCGAACTGCGACTACCTTCTACACAGAGTTCATGGCGGATTTCTCTCTCTTTCTCATTCTTCTTATTTCTCGCATCATGAGCGAGTAGTACCTTTTTGCTGGGGTGCGGGGACTAGCCCCGCTGCCCATGCAAATCATGTTCTTTTGTTAAACTCTCCATGGCAATGTATATAACTTTCCATTTCGTTGTTAGTTGGTATGTTTGTAGTTGATTATCTACTTGCTTTCATCTTGTTCCTTCCTATATTGTGAAATCTTCTATATGTGGGACGGTATGGTGGTTTACAAAGTTCGACTCTTTGACGAGAACTTCTGATAAGATTCCTTGAGGTCGTAAGTGTATGATTCGTTAGGGGACGAGACATCTAGCCTACAGTGATGCTTCTGTGATCTAAACATCCCTCAGGGAGGACCACAACCTTAGTTGGATTTTGTATCGTCTTTGTTTTTCGTCGATGTTAGTTTGTAGATCTATCACCTACTTGCTTATCGATTAATGCGGTTGACTCCCAACTAGAAATAGAATCGAATTTTCTTCAGAGCTGTAAGAAAGTGATCCGGTTGGTGACGAGACATATGATGCCTAAGGTGATGCTTACGCGAACCTAACGCCCTAACGGGGGGTTCTGCAACCGCTCCATTTGGATTGATATATCTTGACTGGTTTGTTTGTGATTGAATGTGTTTGCGTGTATATTGGTGGTGAACCCCATATCATCCCAGCGATTCCATATCATTGATCTAAACCCAACTTTAATTCACTTTTTACTTTCTTGCAATTAGTCTAATTAACCTCAAATCAACCAATCGTTCTAAATATTAGTTTTACTTGAGCAAGATTTGATTGATAAATATTCTTAAAAACGTTGTCCTTTGGGTTTGATCCTTAACTATACTGGGATAAGACTCATCCTCTTGCGGGTGGTATTATTGCACTTTGGTTTTGGTAAAAACTCACAGATTTCAACCCCGAGTGAGTTTGTTAGTGCGTTCAAAATACCACGTCAAATTCTGGCACCGTTGTCGGGGACAATGAAATCAGTCAGTCAAATCTAGTTCTTTTAAGACTAATCTAGGATTTTTCTTTTTTTCTTTTGAAAAAACGATCATCTACTTGAGTTTGACTTTACGTCGTGGTTCTCACCTTTGAATTTTTTTCTATTTTCAGGTACAATCCAAGGCGTAATGCATGCACCGTTCAGACAGCCCCAGACTCACAATAAGATTTGATCCCGAGATAGACATAACTTTTCATCGTCAGATCTGAGAAAATCAAGAAAGGATGGCCCAGGAAGAGGAAGTATCCAGAAGGGTGGCTCAAGCCATGAATGCACAGAGAGAGAGGCTCATGCAAGAAGCCAGGGCTGCAGTTCAACTGGAAATCCTAGCAGCTCAAGCAGAAGTGCAAGAAGCTGAACTACAAAAGGATCTTAGAGAGTTCTCAATCATGAAATCTGTGAATGTTCATCATCCAGTACAACCTCCTCCCATCAATGCTGCCAATTTTGAGATTAGGGCACATTGAATCACATTGCTTCAAAACAACCCTTTCTATGGCAAACAAGCGGAGGACATCCAAGAACATCTTCTGAGATTCATCGATCTATGTGCTATGACAAAGCAAAATGGAGTATCTGATGATGCCATTCGACTCCGTCTCTTCAAATATTCCCTTGTTGATAGAGCCATAAGTTGGTACAACTCCCTACAAAGTGAAATGCCCATCACCACCTGGGAACAACTCCAAAATGTATTTCTAGAAAAGTTCTACCCTCCATCTCTCACTTATGAAATTAGAGGGCGGATAACAAATTTCACTCAAGTTCCTGGAGAAACCCTTGCTGAAGCTTGGGATAGATACAAAGAGCTTCTACGCAAGTTTCCACACCATGGAATTCCCAAAAACCAACTCATTGAGATTTTCTATAGGGGTGTGGATGATGATATTAAGAGATTCCTAGATTCCTCATCTAGAGGAAACTTCATGCGTCAAAGTTATGAGAGCGCATGGAGAGTCATCACCCTAGGAGCAGAAAATCAAGCTAATTGGGGTAGATCTGTAGGTAAAGGAGTTTTGAAAGTAGCTATGGCCGAAGCTACTCCAGAGTACAAGTCAATCGCTGAAACTTTGAAACTCTTAGTTGCCAAGCAAGACCATATTCAATCATCTCTTGCTGCTATTGGAAGAGGACGTTCACCCACTTGACAACCGGAATAGGTCAAGTCCACTTCCCTGTTCTGTGAAGCATGTAAGAGCACCCATCATTCCACCTTATCGTGCAATGTTTTCTATGATGTTGTTCTAAGCAACGTGTGTGGACAAGGAGATAATGGTCAGATGGAAAATCTTAATGCTATCCACACCATTCCTGGTCAAAGTTATTACAATCCAAATCAGAATAGGAATCATCTCGGTTTTCAATACAAAAACCCCTCTGGAGTAGTAAACTCACACTAATTTGGTTCAAACAATCAATCAAGGGGCCTACTAGGATTCTAGTATAATCAACAATAGAATTTTGGGAATCAAGGAAACTTCAAGGGGAACTTACAGAATAGGAACTACAATAATTATCAAAACAACTCTCAGTACCAGAATCTTAATCAACAGCAAGGACAGCAAGTAGGTCCAGTTTCATCTGATGACAATCTATCAGCCATTGAAAAGATGTTGCAAACTCAGCAAAGCATGATAGCTAACCAACAAGCTCAGCAGAAGGCTATTGAATCTCAATTAGCTCAACTTGCAGCTAGCATAAAGCCACCTGCTGGAGTCTTCGCTGGCCAACCCGAGAACAATCCCAAGCATCCTAAACAGTTGAAGGCGGTCACCACCAGGTCAGGAAAAGACTATTCGGATCCCCCAGTAAAGACACCCGTGGTTATTACAGACAAAAATGAACCTGTGATTGTCCAAAACTCAACAATACTAGAGTCTCAATCAAAAGATGATAAGACAGATAAGGGAAGTACTGAGAAATCTACTGATGAAGAAACTGAAACACCAGAACCTGATATTCTTGTATATAAGCCTCGTATACCCTTCCCAACCTGCTTAAGGCAAACCAAGCTCGATACTAGATTCAATAAGTTTAAAGAGGCTATGAAGAAACTTCATGTTGATATACCCTTCTTAGATTCTTTGGCTGAGATACCAGCCTGGACTAAGTACTTAAAGTCACTCCTAACCAGGAAGTATATAACTGAGGAATATGAGACAGTAAAACTGGCAACAACTACATCAGTTATCATATTGAGCAAGATGCCCAAGAAACAAAAAGACCCAGGATCCTTTGGAATCTCATGTCACATTGGCTAGTCATTATGTAAGAAAGGATTGGCAGATCTCCGTGCAAGCATCTCTATTATGCCACTTAGCCTGTGCAAGAGACTAGGGTTCACAGAATTGCTTCCTACTGGAATCACTATACATCTGGCAGACAATTCGATAAAACATCTGTTAGGAATCCTTGAGGATGTCCCGGTCAAGGTAGGCAAGGACACATATGTTCCATGTGACTTTGTCATTATGGACATTAAAGAAGATACCAAATATCCTCTCATCTTTCTTCGTTCATTCCTTGCCACTGTGAGATCCCTAATTGATGTTGAAGCTGGTACCTTACTACTCAGATTAGGCAAAGAAACTCTCAAATTCAAGGTTTTCGAAAGTATGAGAAGACCAAGTATGCAAGAAGAAGTATATTTGATTGACTGCATTGAGAAAATGTCACTTCTGACCCAAGAGAATCTTGAATCAGATGACCCTTTAGAAGTTGCTCTAATAAACCCATCAGTGGATGAACCAATCGACGAACGAGTAAAGGATTGCATCGAATCCCTTGACTCTGCTAAAGAAGATGTTGGAGCCAATGGTGAAGAACTCAAGGCTATGGAAACTACAGAAGAAACAAGTGAAAAACCAGAGGCTCCCGAAATGAAGCCTCTGCCTGAAGGACTGAAGTACGTGTTTTTAGACGATCTCAAGGTTTGTCCAGTTATTAAAAATTCCAATCTAACAGCTGAAAAAGAAGAGAAACTTCTGAAGAAATTGAGGGAAAGAAAGAAAGCCATCAGTTATAAAATGAGTGACCTCACTGGGGTCAGTCAAGCACTGTGTATGCAGAAGATCCCTATGATGGAAGATCACAAACCTACTATTGAGCATCAATGGAAATTGAACCCAAATATGAAGGAAGTGGTCTGTAGTGAGGTCATTAAATTGCTCACAGCTGGAATAATCTATCTGATATCTGATTCGCCATGGGTGAGCCCAGTGCATGTTGTCCCGAAGAAAGGTGGAACAACTGTTATACGAAATGAAAACAATGAACTCATCCCCACTCGAATAGTCACAGGGTGGAGGATGTGCATAGATTATAGAAAATTGAACAAGGAAACTCAAAAAGATCATTTTCCAATGCCCTTCCTTGATCAAGTCCTAGAAAGGTTGGCTCATCAAGAATATTTCTGTTATCTTAATGGTTACTGTGGATTCTATCAAATACCCATACATCTAGATGACCAAGAGAAAACAACCTTTACCTGCCCATTCGGAACATACGCGTTTAAAAGAATGTCGTTTGGTCTCTGTAATGCGCCCGCAACTTTCCAACGTTGCATGGCCGCCATATTCGCTGGTCATACTGAAACAATTATGGAGGTTTTCTTGGATGATTTTTCTATTTACAGATATTCATTCGATTCATGTCTAAAACACCTCTCCCTGGTCCTCAAATGTTGTGAAGAAGTGCATCTTGTGCTAAATTGGGAAAAGTGCCATTTTATGGTAAGAGAAGGCATTGTCCTCGGTCATAGGGTCAGCAATAGAGGAATTGAAGTAGATAAAGCCAAGATTGAAGTGATTTCTAAACTGGCCACCCCAACAAATGTAAAAGAAGTTCGTGCTTTTCTAGGTCACACGGGATTTTATAAAAGATTCATAAAGGATTTTTCCAAGATAACGAAGCCAATGACAAACCTATTACTAAAGGATACTGATTTCAATTTCAATGAAGAATGTATCAAAAGCTTAAACACACTAAAGCAGGCCCTTACAACCACCCCCATCATTAGAGCTCCCGACTGGGACCATCCTTTTGAAATTATGTGTGATGCCAGCGACTATGCTGTGGGCGCTGTTTTAGGGCAATATATAGAAAAGAAACACTATGTGATCTATTATGAATAAAAAACTCTCGATGAAGCTCAGAGGAATTATGCAACTACCGAGAAAGAACTTCTAGCAGTCGTGTATGCCTTTGACAAATTCAGATCCTACCTAATTGGTTCAAAAGTTATTGTCTACACTGACCACGCTGCCATTCGTTACCTTCTGGCAAAGAAAGATGCAAAACCCAGGTTGATTAGATGGATCCTCCTCTTACAAGAATTTGATTTAGAGATAAGAGATAAAAAGGGTAGAGAGAATGTTGTATCCGAACACCTCAGTCGCATCCACACTCTGGATACTAAGAAGATTCCGATCAATGATTCCCTGCCAGATGATCAACTAATGAAGGCCTCAGAACCTATACCATGGTACTCGGATTTTTTGAACTACCTTGCTGCTGGGGTTATCCATCCTCAATGCACCGGAAATGCCTTGAAAAAGTTCATGCATGATGTAAAGAAATATCATTGGGATGAACCATATCTTTTTAAACTAGGTGTCTATGGTCTGTATAGATGATGTATCACCGAAGAGTAGGCTCAACTTATTTTGGAACAATGTCACTCAGGACCAGTGGGAGGACATATGAGCTCTAAAAAGACTACTTTAAAGGTTTTGTAATGTGGATTCTTCTGGCCAACCATATCCAAAGATTCGTACGATTTTTTCCTATCATGCGAAAAATGTCAAAGAATAGGTAATATAAGAAAGAGAGATGAGATGCCACTGAATCTATGGCAAGAAGTAGAGATATTCGATGTTTGGGGGGTGAACTACATGGGTTCGTTCCCATCTTCTCATGGATTTTCATACATTCTAGTGGCAGTAGACTACGTCTCAAAATGGGTTGAAGCTATACCAACCGTCACTAGTGATTCCAAACCCGTCACCAAATTATTCAAAGATATTATTTTCTCCCATTTTGGAGTGCCACGAATCGTGATATCTGACGAAGGGTCCCGCTTCCTTGAAAGAAGCTTTGAAGCTTTACTGAGAAAATACGGTGTAACACATAAGGTAGCCTCGCCTTACCATCCACAAACAAGTGGATAGGTAGAGGTCTTTAATAGTCAACTAAAGGCTATTCTGGAAAAGACTGTAGGACGCAATTGAAAGCATTGGTCAACAAAAATGAACGACGCCTTATGGACCTATCGAACTGCTTATAAAACTCCCATTGGGACTAAACCTTTTCGATTAATATATGGAAAAGCTTGCCACCTGCCAGTCGAACTGGAACACAAGGCATGGTGGGAAATTAAACAACTGAACCTTGATATGAAAGAAGCTGGCCAAGCCGGGATTCTGCAACTCCAAGAGTTGGATGAACTCAGGATGACAGCTTATGAGAATGCACGAATCTACAAAGAACGCACAAAACTTTGGCACGATGGACATCTGAAAAGAAAAGACATACAAGTGGGAGACCAAGTTCTGCTATTCAACTCAAGGTTAAAGTTATTCCCAGGAAAACTCCGCTCACGCTGGTCTGGACCATATATCATCAAGAGCATCTCACGACATGGTGCCTTCTCATTATGGAGTGAAAAGTCAGGTGAATTTGTAACAAATGGTCACCGCTTAAAGAGATATTTCACCTCAACTAACATAGACACTAAAACAATACTAGAACTCACCAATCCAAAGGATCAACCGTGAAGCTGAAGGATCCATTCGAGCCATCAACATGAAACAAAGGCGCTTGTCGGGAGGCAACCCGATCAATAATTTTGTTTTACTTTTCTTTTCAAATTAGAATATTTCTTCAATTTTGTTTTTACATTCTAGTTAATTTTTCATTAAATAAAATCAACATCGTGAGATGCTACTTTAAGATCTAATTGCTCTTTACCTTTGAGATTTTCAGATACGAGGATGCACGTTGATCAGAACGCAACCACACCTGGTGGTCATTCTGACATGATTTTTCCCCTCCATCTTGGATTTAGGGTTTTCTTAGGATGAGCAAATCTCTAAGTTCAGGGTGGAGGGTGGGTGGTATGTACCTCACTTCCCACCTACACCCATCCTTTTCATACTTAAGTTTTCACTATCACATTCTTGATAAAAATTTTCAATATTTTCAAAATTTTTAAAGAAATTGAACAGATACTTGATGAATTTTTGACACTTTTTGACACTTCCTGGTTTAATTAAAAGTCACTAACTAAATCTCTATGCATTTTCAATCATTATATCCTCCTTAATCGAAGTAAATCCTCAAAAGGACCACTTTTTGAAACAAGCCTTTTGATTAAAATCATCTTGTGAAGTTTATGGTTCCTAACCTCATGATACTTTTTGCAAAGATGATAAGTGTCTGTCAAACTGATAGGGATCAAACACATCATGCTTCCTAACTGATTTATGGAACAATAGCATGAAATCCCCACCGGATCCTCATCAAGTCATTATTTGAGTAGAGTTTGATGAAGAGAACAACCCGGTGCACAGAATTGTAAATCAAGTTGCATTCTGATCTGAACTCTCTTCTACACCTCTTCTATCATCTTCGTATCCCTCCATTCATCAAAAAGAAACAAAAATAGCCGAATATGTGCCAAATCCTATGTTCGGGGTGGCACTCCACTTCCCTCTTTATCCGCTTCTTCCATACCCCTCGCAATAAATAGGGGCGTACCACCAAAAATGCAATCTCGAGTCGAATAGAGGAGAGATTTGCAAACAAAAAGATGCCAAAGTGCACACAAAAAGAAATGCAATCTCGAGTCGAATAGAGGAGAGATTCACACAAAAAAATGCAATAAATGAAATTGCAAAGCAAATAAAAATCTCGAGTCGAATAGAGGAGAGATTTACTTCTTCCTTCCATACCACCTTTCACTCCCTTTTCTACATAATGGCACAATGATTGCCTACCCTATCCTGAAAAACACCAGTGTCAGATCAAATGCACATTTTTTGTTCTGCGGGTGTCTCTGAAATCTTACAAAACTCTTTGACATGCTTGTTGTTGGAAAAGGTGAGGAGGAAGTGATGTTGGAAAATGAACTCAGGAACAAAGATATGCTAAGATGTGTTTTGTGGTCTCAAGAGGTTGAGATACTGAGTCATGTTGAGAAAAAATAAAACATTCGTGATGTGAAGATGAAGCAATCACTCGAATTGAAAGTATTCATTTGGTGACTGTTTCAGATTTTGTGTTACTCGAGGACGAGCAACGTTTAAGTTCGGGGTATTTTGATGAATGTATATTCATAATGAAATTCAATTATCACTTCAGGACCAATTCAACTTTATACATACTATTTCACTCAATATGAATCATAATGTGCAAAACTACTTAGTTGATACGATTATCAAGGTTTTAACTAAACATCATTCATTTAAAGTAGGTTTTGACAAAGTTGAACAAGTAGTCAAGGTCCACCTTCATCCCTGGCTCCGATCAAGATATCTAACCAAGCAATTCCACCCATTCGGTCTCAAGACCATTTGAGCCCATGCGGTCTCAAGACCGTTTGAGCCCATGTGGTCTCAAGACCATTTGAGCCCATGCCGTCTCAAGACCGTTTGAGCCCATGCGGTCTCAAGACCGTTTGAGCCCATGCGGTCTCAAGACCGTTTGAGCAGCAGAGACTGATTGGAGGCACCACTCAGCCGCAAGGGATCGAGCAGTGAATGAACTCAAGGTCGCAAAGCAGAGTCCTAACCATGGCCGTGGTAGTCCAAAATGGCTGTGGTTTGCTGTCATCACCACGACCGTGTGGTGAATCCATGACCATGGTGTATCATCCCCAACGCCTGACCTCCCACCTGCTACGCCCGTACGACGCAGCATGACCATGTGGCAGCTACCTCACCATGACCGCGGTGTCACGCCACGGCCGTGGCACGATTTCTCACCCACCACGCCCGTGTAAGGCGGAACGGCAGTGGGACATGAGCTTTACCACGACCGTGGTGCCTAACCACGGTCGTGGTGCATCGTCTTCAACCTCTGACCAGCACACATTTGCATCTCCTGAGCAAGGTCGATTGGAGGTGGTTCATTTACCAAATGAGGTCGCCCTGAGGCCGTTGCACCCGAAGATTGTTTACAGATCGGAAGGCTTCTAAATCAATTTGACCCAGCTGGTGACGATTTCATCTACTGTTCGAATCAGTTGCAGAAAACCAAATGGTCTATCCAAGACTATTTGCCCTTCTTCGATGCGAGACCGTTTGGCCCCTGTGTGGGTTTCAGATCATGAATCAGCTATCTCCAAGACCGTTTGAGTTGGGCTGAAGCATTGACCGAAGCAATGACTGTTTGCTTATCAAGGGTTTCCAGACAATTTGCTGGCAAGCAGTTTACAAACCGTTTGCCCCTGTCTACAGACCATTTGAAGAAGGCCATATAGGACCATTTGGGTTTTTGAGCAGGATGAAGAACCTCGGACAGAGCAATCGTTGCCCAAAACTGCAAGAAGCGACCGTTTGCTCATAACCTCACAGAGCGATCGTTTGCCTAAAACCATTTGGAGTGATCGTTTGGTAGCAAACGGTCTCGAGACCGTTTGGTAGCAACTGGTCTCCAGACCGTTTGGAGGAGATATTTCAAGACCATTTGGTCTAAACTAACTGAAACCGTTTGGTCTCTTTAATCCAAGACCGTTTGGAGTTAGTCTTGTGCCTATAAATAGGACCCCAAGGGTCCTCACTTGGGAGGGGTCCCAGGACGCCGATAGGCTGCCTGTACACAGGTTCGATCCAAAACCAGTCCAGTCCATGCCAGTTTCATATCACCTTCTGCCCATGTTGCAACCAAGGAAGTTGAGGAGAGAAGGAAGACGGAGCGAGGGTTACTCTCCGGTCTGTCTTAATAACTCCCATTTGCATCCAGATCTGCTCCGACACGACATAGAAGGCCGTATCTTCTTCACCGAGCTGTGACTACCTTCTGCACAGAGTTCATGGTGGATTTCTCTCTCTTTCTCATTCTTCTTGGTTCTCGCATCATGAGCGAGTAGTACCTTTTCGCTGGTGTGCGGGGACTAGCCCCGTTGCCCATGAAAATCATGTTATTTTGTTAAACTCTCCATGGCAATGTATATAACTTTCCATTTCATTATTAGTTGGTATGTTTGTAGTTGATTATCTACTTGCTTTCATCTTGTTCCTTTCTATATTGCGAAATCTTCTATATGTGGGACGGTATGGCGGTTTACAAAGTTTGACTCTTTGACGAGAACTTCTAATAAGATTCCTTGAGGTCATAAGTGTATGATCCGTTAGGGGATGAGACATCTAGCCTACGGTGATGCTTCTGTGATCTAAACATCCCTCAGGGAGGACCACAGCCTTAGTTGGATTTTGTATCGTCTTTGTTTGTCGTCGATGTTAGTTTGTAGATCTATCACCTACTTGCTTATCGATTAATGCGGTTGACTCCTAACTAGAAATAGAATGGGATTTTCTTTGGAGTTGTAAGAAAGTGATCTGGTTGGTGATGAGACATCTGATGCCTAAGGTGATGCTTACGCAAACCTAACGCCCTAACGGGGGGTTCTGCAACCGCTCCATTTGGATTGATATATTTTGCCTGGTTTGTTTGTGATTGAATGTGGTTGCGTGTATAGCGGTGGTGAAACCTGATATCATCCCAGCAATTCCATATCATTGATCTAAACCCAACTTTAATTCAGATTTTACTTTCTTGCAATTAGTCTAATTAACCTCAAATCAACCAATCGTTCTAAATATTAGTTTTACTTGAGCAAGATTTGATTGACAAAGATTCTTAAAAACGTTGTCCTTTGGGTTCAATCCTTAACTATACTGCGATAAGACTTGTCCGCTTGCGGGTGGTATTATTGCACTTTGGTTTTGTTAAAAACTCGGGGATTTCAACCCCGAGTGAGTTTGTTAGTGCGTTCAAAATACCACGTCATGTTTCCATCCGTAGTGACCATGGGGGAGAATTTGAAAATGAACTTTTTGAGCATTTTTGTCAAGAACCGGGTTATGCACACAAATTTTCTTCACCTCAAACACCTCAAAAAAATGGGGTTGTAGAGAGGAAGAATATGTCTTTGTAGGAGATGGCTAGGACCATGCTTCTTGAATATGATACTCCTAAGAAGTTTTGGGCTGAAGCTGTCAATACCTCTTGTTTTGTGCAAAACTATGTTTTCACTCATCCTTCTCTTAAGAAAACACCCTATGAGCTATGGCATGGTAGGAAGCCTTCTATCAAGTACTTACATGTTTTCAAATGTCCTTATTTTGTTTTGAATACGAAAGATTCTCTTGACAAGTTTGATCCAAAATTGTACAAGGCTTTCTTTCTTAGCTATAGCACTATTAGCAAGGCTTATAGAGTTTTTAATGTTGATCTTGCTAAGGTAGAAGAATTTATTAATGTAAATTTTATTGAGACTAACCCCTCTATTCCCAAAGATATTGTTCCAAGTGATGATGTTGTAGATGAAGTAATTCCTATCCTTAAAGAACTCAACATCACTCAAAAGGGAAAAGAGGTGGCTGCTCAAGAGGAAGACAAAGATGATGAAAAGAAGGATCAGACTCCTCAGTTTGCAAAGAATCATCAAAAGGAGCTGATTTTAGGTGATCCATTTGAGAGAGTGAAGTCGTGGGCTACATTTAACAATGAATAATCCTACAATGCCTTCATATCACAGCTAGAGCCTAAAGATGTCAAGGAAGCTCTTGGGGATGAAGAATGGATCCTAGCTATGCAAGAGGTGCTGGAACAATTTGAGAAGAACAACATTTGGACCCTTGTGCCAAGACCAAGTGATAAAAAGATCATTGGCACCGAATTAGTCTACTGCAACAAGCTAGATGAAAGCGGCAAAGTGGTAAGAAATAAAGAAAGGTTAGTGGCTCAAGACTACAATAAATAGGAAGGTATTGACTTTGATGAAACATATGCACCTGTAGCTAGACTTGAGTCAATTCGTATGTTGCTTTCCTTTGCTAGTCATAAAAACTTTCTTTTATATCAAATGGATGTTAAAAGAGCATTTTTGAATGGTACAATTTAGGAGGAAGTGTATGTTGCACAATCTCTGGGCTTTGAACATGATAGTCTACCTAACCATGTTTATTTGTTGCAAAAAGCTCTCTATGGACTCAAAAAAGTACCAAGGGCTTGGTATGAGAAATTAAAGAACTTTTTGGTTAGATCATGGTTATATCATGGGCAAAGTAGATTCTACCTTGTTTCTAAAACACACTTCAAACAATTTTCTTATCATTCAAATATATGTTGATGATATCATTTTTGGTGGAACTAACCTTGATCTTTGCAAAGCATTTAGTGATCTTATGCAGAGTGAATTTGAGATGAGTATGATGGGTGAACTCACATTCTTCCTCGGCTTTCAAATCAAGAAAACAAAAGATGGGAACTTCATCAACCAAGGCAAGTACACAAGTGAATTACTTAAGCACTTTGGGATGGAGAACACCAAGATGATGGGAACACCCATGTCAAACACCACCAAACTTGATAAAGATGAAGAAGGTGAGAAGGTAGATGAGAAGATCTATAGAGGTATGTTTAGTGTTGGATTGTGTGCTAGATTTCAATCAAATCCTAAGAAATCACATCTTATTGATGTTAAGAGGATTCTAAGGTACTTAGCCAAAACTCAAAATTTTGGTCTATGGTATCCCAACTAAGGGACTTTACTCTTACTTCCTATAGTGATGCCGATTATGCAGGCTGCTTGATTGTTAGAAAGTGCACAAGTGGCATTTGCTTCCTCCTAGGACCATGTTTGGTGTCTTGGTTATGCAAGAAACAGAGCACAGTGGCATTATCAACCACCGAGGTTGAGTACATTATAGCCGGGAGTTGTTGTGCCCAGGTCCTATGGATGAAGTAAATGCTCCAAGACTTTAACATTCATTTTGACGCTTCTCCTATCTATTGTGATAATACTAGTGCAATGAATTTGTCTTAAAATCCTATATTGCTTAGTAGAGCTAAACACATAGAGGTTCACCATCACTTTCTTTGTGATCACATTTCCAATAAGGATATTTATATCACGCATGTGGACATGGAAAATTAGTTGGCAGACATTTTCACTAAACCTCTAGCTAGAGAGCAATTTAACTTTATTAGATCAAAATTGCTTATAATTGCTTTAAATGAATTTGATATGCCTTCTAGTTGGTTGTCATCTATCATGTATGTTTTTCATCTATCTTGACCATCTTTGCTTGCTAATATGCTTAAAATCAACTTTTCATGTTCATTCAGCCTTGTTTTTCTCTTGTTTTTGGGTATTTTTTGCAAATGCATGTTTAATCCCAAAATAGTACCCAATGATGAGTGATATGTGCCTAAGTATGTTCAATATATATATAATGGACTTGAAAAATAAATTTAATTAGCATTCATATAGATAGAAATTAAGTTTGATGGTTTTTGGTTAGGTTGACCATCGGTCGAGTTTCCCTAGGACAAACTCGACCAATTCATTGCTGAGAGCTCTTTTAAAAAGGGCCAATAGGTCGAGTTTCTACTTCACAGAACTCAATCGATCGGTGGGCTGAAGCTAACTTAAGTTGAGTTCGACCAACTATTCTCCCTCTCAACTAGAGAAAAATCGACCGATTCCACTCTCTAAAGCCCTAAGCACTCAACCATCAACCTTCCCTTTCCTTACCTAGCCCTAATCCGACCTAGGGAGACCTTCCTAGACCTTCCCCCTAGCTAAACCTAGGTGCGTGAACATTTTTGGTGGTGTGTTTTGTGTTTTTGATCTCTTCTTCCTCTCCATTTTGCCTCAATGGCTTCAAATAAAAGGAAGAGAGCTGCCCAAGCAATGCACCATCCTCCTCCTCATCCTCCCACTTGATTCCTTTCGATGAGACCCTTTTTGTCTCAAATGAGGCTGTAAATTAGTATAAGGATCTTCTTTCATAGAGTCCTTTTCCTTTTAGAGCCTAGCCCTAGATGCCAAGATATCATCAATCAAGTGGTGAGGTTGCTCCATGTTCACTACCTATCCACCCTGGGTGTCGAATGTGAGTGCTTTCATAATTCCATGTCTAGCATGAAAGTCGTTCACGAATTCTACACAAATTTGCATTGGAATTATGACACTCTTATACCCCCTCCCAATACTCAAGTTATCCTTACTTCTATGATATATGGGAAGAAATTTCAAATCTCAGAGGATATCCCGAACATATTTTTGTCAGGTGCCGATGAGAATGACTCTTGGTGTAAGGATTACAGTGAGTATTTTGACCTGCTTGACCCTGAAGGTTTCTACAAGCAATACGATATCACACTTACTGACATCCATCGTTACTTGAAGAAACTTGAGGCTCCCTATAAGAAGAAGAGAACCCTACCCTCCTCCTTAGATCTCAAGAAGTGTATATTTGACCTAGTGGTCAACTGCAACATCCACCCCAAGAAAGCCAAACAGATATTATAAAGAACACTGTGGTGATAATGTACTGCATCTTAGAGAATGTCAGAGTCAAGTGGTCTAGATACATCCTCTATCACATGACTTGCTTCGACTCTGGAAAGAACACCCGTGGCACCCATCCTCCATACCCTGCCTTGATATGTGATATTTTTCAATTCGTCACTGAGAAATCACTCTTCTCTGACTTCCACTATAGACATGCCCAGAAAGGAGTGTGTATCAGTGAGACCACTATCCAGAAATCCATGCATATCCTTTCCTCCACCATACCTGGTGCCTCACCCTCTGCCTCTGCCTCTGCCTCTGCCTTAGCTGCATCTGCCTCTACCTCAACCCGTGCTCCTCCACCTCCTCAGCCTAACCAACCTAGCTGTGCCTCATTCTGTTTGTCCAATGAAGCCCTCATGGGTTATATGATACACCAACATGCATACAACCTCCATGTCTAGGAGCATCTACACCAGTATTTATGTTCAATCATGTCTAACATAAACTTATCCTATGAACACCCATACCCCACCTACCATGCATACAATCACTTCTACCCTACCCCTCCACCTACACCTGAGCCTTCTACTGCTGCTCCCACACCCTCTGCTACTGATGGACTTGCTCCAGTCATCCTGCCTCTACCTACTGACCCCTTGGCCTCTCTACTTGCCAGTCTTGATGATGCTTCTCCTTCCTTCCCTTAGGCCAATGAGCTCTGTGCTCTTGGTATGACTTGGGATGAGCAAAATTCTCATTGGCTTGGTCATCACTTCGGTCCTTATATTGATGAGGAGATGCCTGACCAGGCTGATGATGAGACTGCTGATGTTGGTGATGGTGAGGATGTTGGTGCTGCATCTGATGATGGTGATGGCTCTGGTGGTGACTCCGGTGATGAAGGTAATGCTGATGCACCTTCATAAGGGGACGATGACGATGAGCCTGGTGTCGAGGATGATGATGTTGTGGATATAGATAGCTTAGATGTCTAGATGTTCTTAGTTTTTAGTCTAGTTTGTTGATCATATATATCTTTCTAGGATATTTTGTATTAGAAACATCTGGGCACATGATCTGAGTTGTACTATTTTATCTTTAGCTTTCATCACTTTTGACTTGTAGTTGTTTTTATGAGAACTTACACTCTGAGTTGTAATCTATGTTATGTGCACTCTTACTCTTTGATATGTTCTATCTTATGAGTTGGTGCCTTATTTCACCATATTTTGATTAAGACTTAGCATGTTTGGTTCTCTCGTCTCTATTTGATGTATTTTTTGAGATTGCTTGTTTGTCTATCTGCTTGGTTGTATTTGGCGAAGACCTGCTTATATGCTTTTCTACCCCCCTTACTTTTTGATAATGTTAAAAGGGGGAGAGAAATTCAATGTCTTGAAACTCAACCATATTGTGTTTATTGCTTATCGCACCAGAAATGATTTTGGGAGAAGTTTGAATCCATTCCGTTCGAATATTGATTGGTCTTGGTTTGACATGGTTTATGCGTTATTGGCTCCCGGAAGAGTCAATTTCTCTATTAGAAAAACCCTTTCTGACTCTGCCTTTGGACTCGTATTTTGTTTGTACACAATCAACGGAGGCCTCCCCGACATATGTTGCAACGTTCTCAATAGCATTTGATCCACCTTTCTTATCTTAGGTCTTAGGTAGAACCTTCCCATTAGATATCCAAGAAGAAGAAGAATAGCTCTTGCGACCTTTCCTTTGATTGCCGCTTTGCTTTGCTCTGCACCTGACCTTGCATCTAGAATCGAATCTATGATGTACATGTATGATTGCTTTGTCTAGATAGACTAACTATGCAAGTTAAAGTAAGCATAGATTGAGGGGGAGTAATTCACATTGTTCAAATCTTGAATCCCCCACATTCACAAGGCAAAGGTATAATTTCAATATCTTTTTCTAATATGTTTGAGGGATGGTTTGTCATTGTCAAAAAGGAGGAGAATGTTGACCTAGAGGTTATACATTGTCCATATTCTGATGATGACTTAACCATTCCATTCATATGTATCTAATATGTGTATTCCAGATTGATTTTAGGCTTTAGGTACATGAAAAGGATCAAATTATACAAGCCCTAGCTTGTCCAAGATCAAGTCAAATACAATGCAAGTGTGCTAATAAGGAAATCACTTCAAACGACCTTACAAGAATTTTGTAATCACTTGTATTGATGATAGGACTTGTAACTAAGATGAGAAAAATATGTGGGACACTTAATACCATGTTTTAATCACTTTTTAGCCAAATTAGAAAATCAATCACAAGTTGTTGACTGGTCTAGTTCCAATCTTGATTGATCCCATGGATTAATTTTCTAAAGATGGCCATCGATCGAGTTGTGCATTCACAAAACTCGACTGAACGACCTTTTGATCAAATGCAATTTTGGCTGATCGGTCGAGTTTCCCAGAACAAACTCGACCAATAGTTTGAAAATTGGGTTTGTCTTTTAGTCAATCGGTCGAGTTACCTTTATTGAAACTCGACCGAATGCACTATAGAGAAATTGCAGAAAAGGTGACTATAACTGTTGGTGACTAGTTTGGATGAAAATAGATCCGTTGCGTTGTGAAAAAAGGCTATATTTCAGCCCTAAGTGTTCCCCAACTCAAGGGAGCACCCCCAGTTATAAATAGGACCCCTTGGAGTTCATTCCAAGTTTTCTCATTCACTACATTCAAGGTCCTTACTATAGTTGAGTGTGGTACTACTCCTTGAGCCCCTTTCTCTCTCTAGTTGACACTTCATTTTGTGATTTGTGAGTGATTTATGCTTATTGTATGAGAGCTCCAACCTTGTGCATGTAAAGCTCTCAATCTTCCACTTCTTCCCTATCTCCTTCCTACATGAAGAAAAGGTGAAGCAAGCTCCATCGAGTGAAGAAGGAGTTGTAGTTGGTGCTCTTCAAGGTTGTTGAAGACGTGATGATCTTCTCTAAGTGTAGGAGAAGGCAATGGCTAAAGATCCAAGAGGAGAAGCAAAGTCCTTCAAGGCGGAAGACTTGAGCTTGAGTGGGTAAGACCTTGGTGAAGGCTGAAGACTCAAGTTAAGTGGGTAAGCTCCTTGGTAAGGTGAATATATCCTTGTGGTTGGATGGGTAAGTCCTTTGGTGGCTGGTGCGATTCCGCTAGAGGTGCAACACACTAGCCGATTTGACCTGAGTAGATGCGCCCCACGAGGTCAGAACACACGGGATGGGATTATGCTTTCGAAATTTATAAACCTAAACTAGCTACCTACGTCTACTAAAACAACTACACCCGCAAGCTCACGGGGTCGTGTCGTAGTATAGGAAGGTGGCAAGTAAATGGTCGATCCACAGGGAAAAGAGGGGGCACTAGAGCTAGGTTAGTTTAGCTAGGTTCCTACTGCGGAGACTAGGGTTAAGGGTTTAAAGGTTGATTTGATTGTTAACTAAGGATGAACAAGAAAGCAGTTAAAGGCAGGAATGAAATCTACGTTAACCCTAGACTAGATTAAGACTAAGCAGGAAAGAAAGGACTAAGCTAGGTATGAAAAGACAAATTATGCTAAGGCAAGAAAGAGAAAAGCAAAAGAGCAATTAAAGAACTAAACTAGCATAAACAAGGCAAGAGCAAGGCAAGAAGCTAACTAAGCAAGAAAAGAACTAACTAAGCTAAGCAAGCACAAAACTAGGGTTTTAAGCAGTAAAGAGATGTGTGGGCTGTTTAGGGGTATGAACTTATCACTTAAGTTGGGGGGTGACATGTGAACATTATGATTCCATTTAGATTATCCAAACCAAACAACAAGTTAGAGTCTAATGGATTAACCTAAGCTACTAACTGGCCATGGATATGCTAGGTTGTGTATAGAGGAACTAGTCCCTAACACCCCTACTACCCTTACGAGGCTCAATTGGGTTAGGGGTTAGGTTCAATCCAATTAGAGTCTAATCAAGTCTAGGTTTCTAGATTAGACATTCCTAGGGAAATTAGGGGCCGAGGGTAGTAATGGGGGGTGAAATTAGGGTTTTGGACCCCAATTCCCCCAGAATTCTAGCCTTGAGAAGGCTCCATGCTAATTGCACTAGAATTACCTAATCTAGCTACTTAGATCTCTCACTTAGGTTTAGGGAGATTGATTAGGATGTAGGAAGATGGGAGGCAACCCAGGGATCCAAGAATTGGACCTAGGAGCAAATCCCAAAATTCACACATATAAGCAATTTGCCTAAATTCCTAAGTGATTTCACACACAAATCAACAAGCAATCCATGGAGAATGAGATGAAAATAGAATATAATCATTAACAAATGGAATTACAATGTTTACATGTCATTATCCCCCAACATGGTATCAAAGTAACATAATTTCCCCCAAACAGCCCACCCAAGGGGACTAGCTACTCATAGACATGGAAAATACAAAAAGAGAGAAGATAGAGGAAGAAGTAGCCATGGAGCTCAGTGTAGATGAAGGACTCCTCCTCTCCAGCAGCTGAAAGGTCGTCCTCCTCCTTCTTCTTGGATGGAATGGTGTAAAATGGTGGTGGGAAGTGGATGGAAGGCTTACATATGGGGGGTTATGTGGTGGAAATGGTGAAATGGAGTGGATTTGAGGTGGAGGTGAAGTGGAATGGAGTGGATGTGACTAGGGGGCAAACATGGGACTCTAAGCAGCCAACCCCTGACCCTCAGCCGCCACTAGGGCTTATATAGGGATCTAGGGGGTCTAGGGTTAATTTAGGGGCAAATGAGGAAAGTAGTGAAAACTAGGTGGATTTTGTGAGTAGCACGGCCGTGGTGGGTCACCACGGTCGTGGTGGGTAGGGTAGACCACGACCATGGTGGATGGGCACGATCGTGGGTTTATTAGAATGTGGAGATCACAGGGAGGTGTGCATGGATCGCCACGGCCGTGGGGGGTAACCACAGTCGTGGTGGGGACCTATGGCCACGGTCGTGTTGATCACCACAGTCATTTTGGCCATTTTCATCAATTTCTGGGAGTTTTACTAAATTTTTGTACTTGGGGCATGTCCACCACGACTGTGGGGACTCACCACGGTCGTGGTGGTGTCTCTCCCATGCATTTGAGCCTTGAACTTGATCATCCATGGAGGGTATTGCTTCAAAACTTTCTTTGACCACTTGGGGTAGGTTGGAAGTGGTTTTGGCCTCATTTTGAGCTCCTCCAATCCTGAGGAAACCCTAGAATGGACCATCCTCTTTCCATGCCATCAAGTAGTGGACAAAATACCTATAAAACATGCAAAAAGCCTCCATAAGTGCATTTGATATAAATAAGCATATTGGGGGAAATAACATGTAATCTAACAAGTATAGATGTGGCTGAAATGCAAAATGACACAAGATAAAGCCCTAAAATAGGGTAAATCACCACCCCAAACTTGAAACATACTTGTCCTCAAGTATGCTCCAACTCAATCTCTCTACAAACTTTTCACATTCAAGACATGACAAATGCAATGTAAAAGGTGATTATTGCTGAATGGGCTCAAAGATGACTAAGTACATGCATTCCACCTCTCTCCTCTCCTACTTTCACAAACCAATCATGAAAAAAGCACAAAGCATATGAACTTCAAATATAGTGCTTAGAATACACAAGATATCCATATTTCTTTCATGTAGTTCCGGGTAGACCGTTTCATAATGGCGTTAATCCAAGATGACTAGGAGTGTTGTTTCACCTTCATACTTTTAATCTTATGCTTCGAATCATGCCAAATGACCCACGTGGTTGCGGAAAAGGGCAAAATGAGATAGGTTTGATGTTTCCTAGCTCGATGGGTATGAAAGTGGAAGAAAGGGTAGTGGTAAGCTTCTTGGAGTGCTTCTACACACTCATCTTTTCTTTATTTGAATGCTCTTAAACAGGAGCATCCTTTTATTTTGTTTTTGCTTTTCTTTTTCTTTTCTTTTCTTTTCTTTCTTGCCCTTGGTGTAGATAGGGCATATGATGGATAGAGTGAAGCAGGGAGGTAGAGATGTGGCCACCCCAAACTTTTGGAGGTGGCCACGGCTGATATGTGCACTTTGGCATCCTTTAATGAGGCGGAGGGGTAAGAAGATGGTGAGAGAAAAGTCGAGTCAAAGGGGAGTCATAGGTATGATTCTCCACATAAGACGTCCTGCATGAAAATTAATCCAATACTTCATCCTAGATATCACACCACATGAATGAACAAGATAAAATTGATATATCAATCAAGTGATTCCAAAAACACTAAGCGTTCAAAGCTTGCTCAACTTCACAATTCAACCAAATCATCCACAAACACAAGAGAGGTGATGCACATGTAAAAAGTCAAGAATTGATACCATTTAGCAACAAACAATGTTAACTCACTTGCATTTGTCAAAGATCATCATTTTTACTCAAAATAGTAGAGATTGGGTCAAAACATACTTTTAGGCAAGAAATCTCAAATTTGGGCAAAATTGGCCAAAATAGTGCCAAGTTGCCTTCAATCACATCTAAACTCTATATTATTGAACTTAAAGAAGAAAACAAGCAACTCCTAGCTAAAACATGCAAAAGTTACCAAAAATTTGCATGATATGCAATGCATGGCAAGAAGAGCAAATTTTTTTGAAAATTATGCAAAAATTACAAGAAAGTGAACTACATGACATGCAAGTATGCAAAGCAGTAAAGATGACTAAGATAGATAGAAAAAACAAGAAAACAAAAGTATATGTGGCAGGTGAAATGCAAAGTGAAACTAGGGCATACCTTCCCTACCACCCCAAACTTTTGAATCATGATGTCCTCAACATGATCCTAGAGTTTAGGATGATAGGGTAGACGATCATGGCTCTCTCAAGGCTCTGGAGGTGTTCCTCCATGTGGTGGAGGATATGTGTAGTAGCTTTCGCACTAATCTACCTTCAGTGGCTGAAATTGGTCTTCAGCATGGCCGTGCTGCGTAGCACGGCCGTGGTGTCTTCAAGTTGCACGGCCGTGCTGCCTGGCACGGCCGTGGTGCAGTCCTTTGGTAGCTTTTCTCAATTTTGCTTCTGAATCTAGGGACTTGGTGTGTTTTTCATGCAAATGACCATGGTCGTATTGATGTGCCATGGTCGTGGTGGTCCCTGTAGCTGCTACTATCAAAATGAGGAACATCAAACACTCAAAAACTTGACCCAAAGTGATTTTTCTTTGAATCCTTCTCTCAATTGTACTCGAATTTCCTTCATTTCACCCTGTTACCACCTGCGCATCTTAAAACTAGACAAAAACTATCAAACACAAGTGTGTGTGTGTGTGTTTTCTTGGAAAGTGTAAAAACAAAGAAATTGTATCAAAAAGTGAAGGTTGGGTCAAAATTTCCCATACCTATGTGGGTTGCCTCCCACAAGTGCTAAGTTTCATGCCTTCAGCCAGGCTTTTTGTTCTTTCACCATCAACCATGGTCCAAAAACAAAATGTTTGCACCCCCATCATAAGAAATCCTCTCAAATGCTTTCCTTGATTGATCTTCCTCCCAAGGGTCATGCGAGCTTCGTAAGTCTTTTTCAGCAATTCTCTCTCCTTGGGGATCATCATCATAGATCTTAATAAGCCTTAAGACCCTCAGAAATCTCATGCCATAGGTTTTCTCTCTCTTGAGGAACGAGTCTTCATAGGCACCAAAGAGAGGGGTCTCAATCATATCCATTTCCTCATGGGAAGTAGGGGGAGCATGTGATAGTTGTGGTGGTGGCATCGGTGTTGATGGCCCTTGGACTTTAGGTGGAGGAGGGCATTGAGGTTGGAAGGTGAATTGGTGGGAGGGTTGTGGTGATGGAGGTGGTAGAATGAATTGATGTTGGAAGGTGAATTGGTGGGAGGGTTGTGGCAATAGAGGTGGTGGTGGTGTGTAAGGCTTAGGATAGACTTGGAGGTAGGGTAGTGGAGAAAATGGATGGGTTTGTGCATCTTGGTCTTCCATCTTGTCTTCCTCGAATGGCTTGTCACATGCACAAAGCACAACCAAACAAAAGAGAACAAGTTAGTAAACCAATATACACAAAGAATGTAAAGAATGATGAATAAAGAATAGCAATGATGATGGCAGTAGGAAAAGTCAAAGCAAAACTAACTAGCTAGGTCGAGTGCCTCTAATCCCCAGCAACGATGCCAGAAAGCTTGGTGCGATTCCGCTAGAGGTGCAACACACTAGCCGATTTGACCTGACTAGATGCGCCCCACGAGGTTAGAACACACGGGATGGGATTATGCTTTCGAAATTTATAAACCTAAACTAGCTACCTACGTCTACTAAAACAACTACACCCGCAAGCGCACGGGGTCGTGTCGTAGTATAGGAAGGTGGCAAGTAAAGGGTCGATCCACAGGGAAAAGAGGGGGCACTAGAGCTAGGTTAGTTTATCTAGGTTCCTACTACAGAGACTAGGGTTAAGGGTTTAAAGTTTGATTTGATTGTTAACTAAGGATGAACAAGAAAGTAGTTAAAGGCAGGGATGAAATCTACGTTAACCCTAGACTAGATTAAGACTAAGCAGGAAAGAAAGGAGTAAGCTAGGTATGAAAAGACAAATTATGCTAAGGCAAGAAAGAGAAAAGCAAAAGAGCAATTAAAGAACTAAACTAACATAAACAAGGCAAGAGCAAGGCAAGAAGCTAACTAAGAAAGAAAAGAACTAACTAAGCTAAGCAAGCACAAAACTAGGGTTTTAAGCAGTAAAGAGATGTGTGGGCTGTTTAGGGGTATGAACTTGTCACTTAAGTTGGGGGGTGACATGTGAACATTATGATTCCATTTAGATTATCCAAACCAAACAACAAGTTAGAGTCTAATGGATTAACCTAAGCTACTAACTGGCCATGGATATGCTAGGTTGTGTATAGAGGAACTAGTCCCTAACACCCCCTACTACCCTTACGAGGCTCAATTGGGTTAGGGGTTAGGTTCAATCCAATTAGAGTCTAATCAAGTCTAGGTTTCTATATTATACATTCCTAGGGCAATTAGGGGCCGAGGGTAGTAATGGGGGGTGAAATTAGGGTTTTGGACCCCAATTCCCCCACATTCTAGCCTTGAGAAGGCTCCATGCTAATTGCACTAGAATTACCTAATCTAGCTACTTAGATCTCTCACTTAGGTTTAGGGAGATTGATTAGGATGTAGGAAGATGAAAGGCAACCTAGGGATCCAAGAATTGGACCTAGGGGCGAATCCCAAAATTCACACATATAAGCAATTTGCCTAAATTCCTAAGTGATTTCACACACAAATCAACAAGAAATCCATGGAGAATGAGATGAAAATAGAATATAATCATTAACAAATGGAATGACAATGTTTACATGTCATTATCCACCAACATGGTATCAAAGTAACATAATTTCCCCCAAACAGCCCACCCAAGGGGACTAGCTACTCATAGACATGGAAAATACAAAAAGAGAGAAGATAGAGGAAGAAGTAGCCATGGAGCTCGGTGTAGATGAAGGACTGCTCCTCTCCAGCAGCTGCAAGGTCGTCCTCCTCCTTCTTCTTGGATGGAATGGTGTAAAATGGTGGTGGGAAGTTGATGGAAAGCTTACATATGGGGGGTTATGTGGTGGAAATGGTGAAATGGAGTGGATTTGAGGTGGAGGTGAAGTGGAATGGAGTGGAGGTGACTAGGGAGCGAAAATTGGACTCTAAGTAGCCAACCCCCGACTGTCAGCCGCCACTAGGGCTTATATAGGGATCTAGGGGGTCTAGGGTTAAGTTAGGGGCAAAATGGGGAAAGTAGTGAAAACTAGGTGGATTTTGTGAGTAGCACGACCGTGGTGGGTGACCACGGTCGTGGTGGGTAGGGTAGACCACGATCGTGGTGGATGGGCACGGTCGTGGGTTTATTAGAATGTGGAGATCATAGGGAGGTGTGCATGGATGGCCACGGTCGTGGGGGGTCACCATGGTCGTGGTGGGGACCTATGGCCACGGTCGTGTTGATCACCACAATCGTTTTGGACATTTTCATCAATTTCTGGGAGTTTTACTGATTTTTTGTACTTGGGACATGTCCACCACGACCGTGGGGTCTGACCACAGTCGTGGTGGTGTCTCTCCTATGCATTTAAGCCTTGAACTTGATCATCCATGGAGGGTATTGCTTCTAAACTTTCTTTGACCACTTGGGGTAGGTTGGAAGTGGTTTTGTCCTCATTTTGAGCTCCTCCAAGCCTGAGGAAACCCTAGACTGGACCATCCTCTTTCCATGCCATCAAGTAGTGGACAAAGTACCTATAAAACATGCAAAAAGCCTCCATAAGTGCATTTGATATAAATAAGCATATTGGGAGAAATAACATGTAATCTAACAAGTATAGATGTGGCTGAAATGCAAAATGACACAAGATAAAGCCCTAAAATAGGGCTGAATCAGTGGCCTATTTGTTGTAACTCTTATTGTTGATAATATAAATAAAAGCACTTACAAAGGCATAGAGGTTGACCTCTCTAGGTAGTGGACTGTCTCACTTCTAGTTTGAAGTGTGGAAGCACTCTACATCCTTTTGTCAAGTTCTTGCTATCAATTTCTCTCATCCTTGCTATGCTTGTTAGATAGGACTTCAAATTGACATCTAGCTATTGCTCTAAAATTGATATAATTTGAAGGTCAAATCTATTTTTGATAAATTTTGTACCTATATTCACCCCCTCTAGAGCCCTTATATCCAACATATTTCATCATTATATTAATCATTCAAGGATAACATGATTAACCAACATTCTCTACCAATATTAAGATTAGATTTAGCAATTTAGGTTACATTAAAGTTATATTTCAATATTCATTCACAAATCTTAACCCATAGCATCCCCATAAAATATTGGATGCATCAGGTAGAAAATCATGATCACATTCCATACCATTCTCAAGTATGGATCCACACATAACTCAAGGTGTAACTGTTAGGTTATAATATACTAGAGTTCCACAATAATAAGAGAGACACCATTGTTATATTATTCCACTAAGGAAGGATGATCATAGTTACCCATCATTATATGAGTTCATTAGGATTAAGTATAAAAAACTATATCCCATTAGGGTTACATGTCAACATGATATGGTCATTATCCATTCTAATTATATGAGAGAAAAGGTAAGAATACCTTATTAATGTCTAATATCCATTGGTTAAAACATCATTCAACCCATATCACCATACCACAACATCACCCAAAACTATTGGATGTTGAAAAGGTAAGTCCATTGGTTATTTACATAAGCAAACACCTTAAACAAACCATATGTAAATACATCGATTTTTGACCTAGAAAGAGTCACTATTAAACCCTAAAAATCCCTTATTTAATGACATAAGGGGCACCACAAGTTTTGGGGTTAAAACACGTCATTGATTGTACATTTTAAGGAAGCCATCATATCAACCATCAAGCTCCTTGAATTGATCACATGAGGGAAACCATCAAATTCAGACTATTAGCACTCCCATGTAATACTATAGGTTTCAATCCAAACCATTGGATGTTGAATCATTTAATTTCAACCATTGGATCAGGTCCATTATTCAAAACTATTAAAAGAAGAAGTGTTAGATCCTAACAATTGGATAAGGTTCATATTTCAAAACCATCAATTGGAGTATAGGTCTAACCATTGGATCACCTTAACCAAGAAATCATTGGTTTAGGGTTTAATTAGTGCTACAATTACATCTTTAAATCACCATCAATGTTGATGGCTTGATCCACCATTGGTTGTAATCATTAAGTTGCCATCGGTTGTTAGATAAACACTATATTCATTTACACCATCAAATATTAAGCTAATATCATCATTGATTGATAGCATCATTAAGATACCTAGTAGTTGATCATTAAGCTTCTAATTGAGCCAAAACGTGACCTAAGGGGTGGCCATCGGTTGACACCCTTGGTCACCACCATCGGTTGTTGCATGGTATCACCATCAGTTCAAGTGGCTGTGAAGGAAATATCTTGAAAACCCTAATTTGGATCATCGATTGCTAGGTTCTTAGCACCATCAGTTGTCAAGCCAACCTGTCCTAGATCATCTTCTATTTTAGGAAGGACATACACCTATTTACAAGTTCATCTATAATTGGAACAAAATAGGGAACACCATAAAATTCAGAACCCTAAGCAAGCATTGTGTCTTTATGCTTAGATCATCACTTTTAAGCATAAACATCAACTAACAAGCTTTTAGCAAGCAATATAAGTGAAGAAGGTTATAAAAATCATATCTACAGAGAAGAACATACTTATTTGCAAAAAGAAAGCTCAAACTAGAAGGTAGAAAATCCAAGCTTTAGGTCTGAACTCGGCCATCTAGCACCTTTCTCCACCAAAGAAGCAAACCCTAAGCATAAGGAGCAAAAAAGGTAGGGTTTTTGAGCTTTAGAGTAAATTTTACCATGGAATAACAGAGTTTCGACCTAGAGGAAGGTAGGAGTAAGAAGAAGAATAAGGTCAGAAATCCTAGGAGATGACTTTAGAAACCCTAGGTTGGGCTAGATGAAGCTCTAGGAGACCTTCTTCTCCAAAAAGAGGCCGTCTTCTACCTTAGATAACCTAGTTCTATAGACAAAAAGAGTGGATTCAGTGATACATAGTGAGAAAAGGTTTCAAACTTGGGCAAGGAAGAGATAGATATAGCCCATGGATAAGGAAGAGAAGAAGCATGAGGTGTACAAGCAACTCTCCATGTGTCCATGGCTTAAGGCTTCCATGGACGATCAAGCATCAGGTCTTTCAATTGTTGGGGACTTGTAGGCCATCATTTTTTGGTCTCCCAGGACAGCTATCAGTTGATGGTAGAAGGTACCATCTTTTGTTTATGGTTTAGGTCAAAAGATGATTGAACCATCGATTGATCATGTCTATAAGTGAACCATCAGTTCAAGTGAACCAAACCAACATGAACCATCATCCTAGAACCTTTCAGATGACTTGTGGATGTTCCTCAATGGTCCATGTGGTTGATGTCCATTGGTGGTTCACCAAACCAATGCTACCATTGGTTGTTAGGCCTTCAAGGTGGCTCATCCATGAAGGGTAAAACCCTAAATCACCCTTGAAGCAAATCACCACCAAACCAAGGTATAATGGAGCACCCCATGGTTCAAAAAGATCAATAATGATGAGAGAACATCCAAGGACTGTAATTAAAGTGAAAAATTTCAAAGAAAACCTCTCGATTAGGTAAATTGTAGAAAAGCCCAAAATGTACATAAAGTTGTATAATCTGCACAAACAATGTACAAATTGAACCAAATTTGAAACGTAAGCTTGCCTTATGTTTCCAAAGCATGTTACAAGGTTATATTAAGGTTATAATCATTCAATTATAGTAATTAAGCATGTTCAACCAGTTAAGAAAGGTTAAGGATTCACAACCATAAACCCCTAATAGGGATTTTGCCCCTGAAATCCAAGATAAACAAAGATGAACACTTCTCATACACCCCATCCTTAATATTACACATTGTTACTTTCATCTCATGGTGATATCACATCACTGTCATAGAATTCATGTTATTCTTTCTCATCTCTTGCAATATGTCTCATCTTGAGTTAGCACAAAAAACTCCTCATGCAACTCCACCTCTACTATTTATATTACTTGTCTTGTATTAGGGTGACTCTCCCTCAACCTTGGATCATAGGATTTGTTGTTCAACTTGTACTACGATGGTAGTACCATTCAACTTGGGACTCTAAATGTTATCCTATACTATACTATATGTTATATCACACATACTCAGAGGCAACACTTGCTGGCTCTTACCAAACATGGACATCATGTATCTCTTATCATATGTAATTATACAAGGTTTCATCTCTATGATCCTTTAATGATTGTTGTATTAGCAACACAATTAATCAGGTCAACATTCTGTAGTTGTCAAGAACTATGGGGCATATGTTCTTATAAGATTCTTCAATCATCTCAATGGTGGACTATCCATATGTTTAGTTGAATAATCATACACTTGTTTGCAACCGTTAACAAATATGATTTCATGGTTGAATTTGTTAGGGGTAGGGCAACAACACTATCCTCATCTTACTAGGATTCATACATCACACTTAGCAAATGTATCATAACTCCAAGAGTATACTCTAGTTAACCCCCAACTCACTCTTGTTGAACTTATCACACATAAATATAGTTGCTTCAACATTCTCAAGGTTTATCAAGGATGTTAACCATGCTATTGACTATCTCTGAAATACTTTGAGAAGTCATCATTCAAAGCTTGTCACAACTTATGAGGCATGACCGAAGCACTCTGTTCCTCTTATTTATGAATGTTACTAATACATTGGTTAGTCTAAACCACATAATCCTAAACTCATCATGGTCGTGTAACTTATATCATCCACTCTGACTCTTATCCATTGATATTCTGATCCTAAGTTTGTCTTAAAGGAACACGGTAGCACATGTCTTCTGATTAACAAACCCTCTATCCTTGATAGTGTTCTTACCCAATTATCAGCAGACCATGCACAACATTATAGAATCACTCTTGTTTTCCCAAACAACACTTAGAGGATCAACATAAACTCTCTCTCTCTCTCTCTCTCTCTAATGTAGAGAAACACTAGATAGTTCATCTAATATATATCTTTAACTCATATATAATTGTTACACCCTGGGTACTAGGACTCATTACCTTGGTATACACCACGTGTTATAAAGAACTCATACCCTGGTTTCATCCACTTCCTCAACATCATAACCGACTAAGAATGTATTGGAGGAATCCCCTTAACTCTTGAAAGGGTCAAAAATCATGCTTATTACAAAACATAAAGATTTTGGAACTATAGTCCAAGGCAACCGCATATCATATCAATATATCCATCCCAAGATTATAGCAAACTCTAAAGCATACCAAGTGGCATGGGATTCACTTGAAGGCTTCACCTAAACAAGAAGGAACACAAAGGGAAACACACTTCTCATATCAAAGTAAAATTGTCCAGGGCTCAGTAGAAAAGGGTAACCAATTCTATTTTTATGACGCAGGTTGCAATGTCTTTTGCATTATTTTACCTATTTCAACTCTGGTTCCTTGCCATTAGCATAGGAATCATCATGATTAACTTATCTCATTGCTCTTTTCTCATTAAATCTTCATCATTCTTATGTATGTCCTTTCATGTTACCATGTTTTTCAACAACTGACTAAGGAATAGTTCATCATGTTCCACATTTTCTTCATGAAACAAGGATCATCTCCCTTTAATTTCTTTCACATATCATGAACATTTCACATTAACATCTTCTTACACACATGGATTGATCTGAGATTAACTCAGGTTCCACTTAATTCCTCTGTCACATTCTCATTCATCATGTCATATTATACTTATAACATGAGTTCTCTCCTCCTTATGTGAGTTTCATACCTTGAATCACTTTATTAGCACACACTTATATGTCTTGTACTTTATTATATTCTTAAATTACAGCTTCAAGAACTCCTCTTTAGCTTATCTTTATTTAGATTTAGGTTTCATGGTGTTGTATCGTTCTCTTATAGATACTAAATATTCAAGTTTTTATAGGTTATGATGTAATTCTCATCTTCTTTAGGGTAAGATTGAGATATTTACACCATGATTCCTTATTCATTATGGTCTTTAGATTGTCTCAAAATGACTACTTGATCAGAGTAATCAGAAAGATAACAATATAAGAGTTCCGTACTTACCTTTTCTTTAATAAATGAATACTTGTCTAGGGCATCCAAGTACTGAGATTAGGCTGTATGCACCATGTTTTTATGTCATGTTCCTAACTTAGACATCATCCTAGTCCTAAGTCCTAGTGTCCCTGTAGACTCAGAAAACCTAAAGCTCTAACACCAACTTGTGAGAACCCGTTACACTAAACGAGATTACTCAAAACACAACACACGGTTACTCATTGATTAAACACAAACCCAGAAAATAGGGTAAATTAAAACCGGTTAAAATATTTACCAATTGCTTAGAAACATTTGCATAAAAGCCCAAAAACTTGCTTTATTTTCATATAATGATCAATATCCTTTACAACTGCTCTGCAGACTCAACTACAATATAAACTTTACAAAGGAACACTATCCACATATTCCACCTATACAATCATCAACAAGCTATCAAAAGCTCGATTCACTCAAAACATCGTATCCAAACTTTTCACCTATACTTGAGAGTATAGGGCCAACTCTAGAACACACTAGACAATTAAACTACCATCTCTAGGATCCATCACCTCAGGTTTTCCTTGTTGTCATGGTTCATTGCCTCTACAACTGATCACCTAAAAAGATGTGGTGACCCACAAGGTGAGACACAGTCCCAATGAGATATATAACTCTCTCCAACAGATATTGATTACATCACATTAAATAGTAAATAACTGAGCAGTTGAAGTATTTAATAGTCAATTGAGTAGATTGAATAGTTCAAGCATGCTAAACATATTAAGCAATTAATCTTAGAAACATGTATGATTATCAATGTATGTATATGAAATAGATAAATCCTTTTCTTCTATCAGATATCTACTCAAATTTCATAAGATTGCATCTAATAACAATCGTCATTATTAGTTTGGTTATCATCATATACCATGCTTAACAACACAAGCAAACTAGTAGCATAAGTACCTCTAACATCATGAATATGTCTAGTAGTATAACATGGCTATCAATATTGGCATGTTTAATAAAATGAACAAATCCACATCATGAGTAGAGATAACATCATTAGCACAACTAACTACATAATCATGTTTAATAGTTTTAGAATTTCTAATTAGAAAGACATGGCTAGCAAATTAAACATAGCTAGTAGCATCATCTTAACTATTAGTGTCGGTATATCTGGAAACATAAGCATGTTTACAACATGAGCATCACTAAAACATAAGCATATCTATCATATCTTATTGTACTATACATCATCGCTATGTAAGGAAAGCAAACAAGGGTTATCATCCAATGTGAAGCGTTATGTATAACCCTAAATAGATATGATATACGTCTATATTATATCTTTTATCACACACTGAGGAATTTGAGGATACCACTCAAAATCCAACTGATCACTGCTAAGTTGAAATCAGTTCCATATAAGATCTAGGGAAGTGCCAGACTCAAAGATCTTTTCTACTCCGGTCAGTATAGGTCTTCCACAACAACAAATAAGGTCAAGCTGCTAATAGCCTAGTGCAGGGTTTTGTGGGATAGAACAGGCAACAAAAACAAAAGTTTTATCTAACCACAAACCCATAACCAGCAGATTGCATCAATAACTATGCAATAGGAAGGATGGTTTAGCAAGGTATACCTAGTCCCGAGTCTTGCTCAATGATAATACCTCATAGCTAGTGCGGCCTTCAACCACATAGTCTTCGACGACATCTGTGTAGCTCCTGGTCTTGACCCAGACTACGGTTGATGGTCGTCCTCTTGAGCGGAAGAAATCTCCTGCCACTATAGATAGTCCACACGGACTACCAGGAACTCTAGTCATTCTGGTTGAATGGACTAGAAGGAGTTGTCCCCTTCTATCAGTGTACTAGTCACCGACACACTCTCCCACAACCAGTTGCTTTTCTACAGTTGTCTTTCCCTCATTGTTCCACCCTGTACAGGTAGAACTTACTTGAGATCTCTTGGTTACCACAACCAGAGAGGACAACAACTTTGTAGAGCAACTGATGTTTTGAGTTGTGTGTTCTGAGAAGCCCCCTATACCCCTCTATTTATAGTAGATGGCAGGGTCAAGGTTCCCAGTCTGTGCGGGAGTAGAAGGGTCCAGATTTTCCACGAACTATTTGCACTACGACAGGCGGACCAGTCGGTTCATAACTAAGCCGGTCGACTGTCTAGGTGAGTCGATCGGTTCACCCAGTGAACCGGTCATTTCACTTCCCATACTTGCCTGCAATTGATTTTTCTATTTTGCTTCAAATTAGTGCAAAGATTAATTCTTATCCCAATCAAATTGGACTTGTAAAATGAGAAACTTTTCTCATGAATCGGGAAACCCAACACTTGCTCGGTTGTTCCATATGAGCCAACCGGTTCACTAGAGTGAATTGGTCATCTCACTGACCATGAGCCAACCGGTTCACCCAGTGCACCGGTCGGTTGGTGTCCAGTTTGTGCAGAACTTAGTCAATTTAGTTCTCAATCAATTTGACACTCTAATGAGTTGGTTCAACACTTGAACTTGATGATTCTAAGTCAAGTCTATTGATTGAATGTTTAATTGAGTACCTAAAACCTTTAGTAATAAATCTAAACATCATTCATGGATAAACTCCTCTTCTAGGTTAATCCTATGTGTGTGACCCTATAGGTCCCATTTCACATCGGCAGTGAATGTCTATAACTTACTTCTGACTTCACAAGAAAAGAGCGGTACCTAGTCGCACATCAGTGCTACCCAGTGAAAAGGAAAGCCGGAGAACAACTTTCAACCTACAATCTGTGATTGGTGTTACAGTGAATGTATAGTCCCTTTGTCATTGATATCCAAATTTGAACTCGAGGCATGGACTTGTCATCCTCTATGTACATTCAATCCATGTTCCTTGAACTAGAGCAGACTGTGTGAGATATTTGTAAGCTTAATATCATATATTGACTCACATTTGCATGGACATACATTTCTCATTCTCTCTTATCAAGTGGCCCTGATATGATACTCCCTTAGGAGGGATAAATTCCATATCTATCACTCACAGTCAAAACCCCATGTGTCAAAGTCACCCAATCATCACCTTTATAACAACCCATATTTCAAGACTGCATTTGATGATGTCAAAGTGTACCCAACAACATGTGATGAGTGTAGTGATTTGAGGTCTAAGAACCACAATCACCACCAATACTATAAGAGATGATCCTGACTAACCAAGTATGGTTTCCATGCATCACTCTTATGGTGGGTCTGTCTGATACACTGTTCTCTAACATGTATCTATGTTCTTGGTTTGATATCATATATCATGACTAATGAGATTATCTCATCAACCAACACACACTCTAGTCTTTTGTGTTATTGATGTCTATGGTTATTTCCACAATAAAACTGACTATGGATGATAGGGAGAATGTGCATACTCTTAACATCTATATGATCTCATTGTTCAAGTCACGTACTTGAAGACATATGTCATTGAGTATTGTCACTCTCTAGACATCTAATGTGTTATACTATTTTCTCAAAATAGTTAAAATATATAGATGGGATTCGCCTTTATTATTATTCGAATCCTTTACAAAGTATGCCATTTCAATCATCATATGGTTGGCTCTATGATTATACATACCAACAGACTCCCACTTGCACTTAGAGCCTATCACCCATGAATCTCAATCCTTGTGATCTAGCATGACCATCATGCTTCTGTTGTGAAAGTGCCTTAGTCAAGGGATCAACAATATTGTCTTTGGTTGGTGCTCTGCAAATCTTCACATCTCCTCATTGTACGATCTCTTGTATGAGATGGAAGTGAATCTGTATGTGATTGGACCACTGATGTCATCTTGGTTCTTTATCTTGTGTAATAGATCCATTTTTGTCACAATAAAGCTCAATTGCATCACAGATTCTAGGAACCACCCCAAGTTCAGAGATGAACTTCTTGATCCACACAACCTCCTTTGCTACATTGGTTGCAACAATATACTCAACCTCTATCATAGAATCCACAACTATCTCTTAGTTGGAACTCTTCTAGCTCACATCTCCATTGTTGTGATAAAACACAAATCCTAACTACGATCTGTAATCATCTTTATCGGTTTGGAAGCTTGCATCGGTGTAACCCTTTACCACCAAATCGAACTCACCACCGTAAATGAGGAATCGATCCTTAGTTTTTCTCAAGTACTTTACGATGTTCTTTACGGTTGTCCAATGAGCATCTCCCAGATCTAACTGGTATTCGATCGTCATGTTGAGTGCATACAAGACATCGGGATGGGTGCACAACATTGCATACATGATGGATCCAATTACATATGCATATGCAATCCCACTCATGTGTTCCCTCTCTTCACAAGATTTGGGACATTGAGCTCTAGAGATGGGAATTCCATGTACCATGGGTATGTTTCCTCTCTTTGAGTTCTTCATGTTGAACCTCTTCAACACTTTGTCAATTTATGTGCTTTGACTTAGTCCAAGAAGCCTTCTAGATCTATCTCTATAGATCTTGATACCTAAGATATAGGATGCTTCTCCTAAGTCTTTCATTGAGAATGTAATTCCAAGCCATGTCATTACCTTTTATAAACCAGGAATGTCATTCCCCATCAATAGTATGTCGTCTACATACAATATGAGGAATGTAGTCATGGTCCCACTAACCTTCTTGTACACACAAGTTTCATCTTCATTTTGACTAAAGGCAAACTCTTTGACTGCTTTGTCAAATCGAAGATTCTAGCTCCGAGATGCTTTCTTCAATCCATAGATTGACCTTTGTAGATTACATACTTTATTTGCATCCTTTGGATTTATAAAACCTTCAAGTTGTGTCATGTACACATCCTCAACAAGATTCCCATTAAGGAATGTGGTTTTGACATCCATCAGCCAATTCTCATAGTGATAGTAGGCTGCAATATAAAGCATAATCCTGATGAACTTAATCATGGCAACTGGAGAAAAGGTTTCATCATTGTCAACACCTTGAACTTGTATGAAACCCTTTGCAACCAATCTGCCTTTATAAGTTTGCACATTGCCATCCATGTAGGTCTTCTTCTTGAAGACCCACTTGCACCCTATGGGTTTTACCCCTTCAGGTGGATCCACCAAGGTCCATACCTTGTTGGTATATATGGATTCCATTTCAGATCTCATGGCCTCAAGCCATTTCTTAGAATTTGGTCCCTCAGTAGCTTCTAGATAGGTTGTTGGCTCATCATCTATGACCAACTCACCACCTTCTTGAGTCACAAGTTATCCAAATCTTTCATGATCAAGGTGTATCCTACTAGATCTACGGGGTCACTGTGTTACTTGAGGAGACTGAGATTCCACAACCACTTGTGAATCTCTATTTTCCTCTAGTTCATCTATTAGTTCAATGTTTTCTTGATGGCCTAGAACTTCTTCGAGCTCTATTTTCCTCCCACTGATTCCTTTGGAAATAAATTCCTTTTCTAGGAATACACTAGCTCTAGCAACAAACACTTTGTTGTCAGATGGAGTGAAAAAGTAATATCCCCTAGTTTCCTTAGGATATCCAATGAGGTAGCACTTGTCTAATTTGGGTCCAAGCTTTTCAAGAAACTTTTTCTTGACATAAGCTTCACATCCACAAATACTCATAAAAGACACATCAGGACACTTCCCGTGCCATATCTCATATGGTGTCTTTTGAATCGATTTAGATGGTATGCAGTTAAGTGTATATGCGGCACTTTTAAGAGCATAACCCTAGAATTGATCAGGAAGATCAACTAAACTCATCGTTGATTGCACCATATCCAGTAATGTGTGATTCCTTCTTTCTGATACACCATTATGTTGTGGTGTTCCAGGTGGAGTCCATTTTGATACAATACGATGGGCTCTAAGAATGTCCTCAAACTCTTGGCTTAAGTATTCTCCACCTAGATCAGATCAAAGTGCCTTAATACTTTTTCCAAGTTGGTTATGTACTTCATTTTTGAAATCCTTGAACCTTTCAAGAGTTTCTATCTTATGTTTCATCAAGTAAACATAGCCATACCTACTGAAGTCATCAATAAAGGTAATGAAGTACTGATACCCTCCTCTGGCATTTGTTCTAAGAGGTCCACATATATAAGTATGTATGAGTCCTAATAGATCACTCACTCTTACTCCTTTTCCAAAAAAGAGAGCCTTGGCCATCTTCCCCAATAAACAAGATTCACATGTCTCTAATGATTCAAAATAAAAAGAGTTCAGATAACTATCTTTTTAGAGTCTAGATATGTGATTCCCATTTATGTTTCCTAGATGACAATGCCAAAGATATGTTTGATTTGAGTTGTTGAGTTTTAGTCTTTTAGTATTTACGTTATATACATCCATCTTTAGACTTAGCAAATACAGACCATAAGACATTAGGGAATAGATATAAAAGATTTCATCTTTTGAAATGGAACATCTTCCATTCTTAATATGAAATTCATAACCATCCTTGTCCATACAGGATATAGAAATGTTGTTTCTATTTATGACAGGTACAAAATAGCAGTTCAATAATTCTACTACAAGCCCCGTAGGTAGATATAAACTATAGGTTCCAACTACCATGGCACAAGCTCTTGCTCCATTTATGACTTGCAGTTCAACCTCGCCTTTCATCAAAGGCCAACTTCTTTTCAGATCCTACATATTCGAACATATGTGAGATCCACATCCGGTATCTAATACTCATGATGAAGAAGTAGATAGATTTATCTCAATAACATATATACCTGAAGTGGAGACTGTTATCCCCATCTTCATCTTCCTAAATTCCTTCAAGTACAAAGGACTATCTCCTTATGTACTTTTCTTTCTCCTTATCTTGAGTGATCAAGATATGGACTTCTGCTTGGCCTCTAAACATGTAAAGGCTTTGCTTTCATCCTTGGACATAATCTTGCTTATCATCATCACAAATTTGTCCTACTTCATGCTTGCCTCTACATCTATCATCAAGGCAAGTAAGTCCGACATGTCTTTAACCACTTTATTCACACGATGACATGCAATGAAGCAGCTATATGATTCTGGCATTGTCCTCAGAATCATATCTATGGCGAACTCTTGGCTCAAGGTAATTCCCAGTTCTTCAAGGTGATACATGTATCTAATCATATTGAGCACATGTTCTTCTACTGAGGTTCCCTCTATCAGCTTTGACTCAAGTACCACCTTCCGAACATCGTTCCTTTCTTGCATTGTGATACCAAGTTCTTCTTTAAGATGTGTTACCATCTCAAGAGCACTCATGTCTTCACATTGTGCATGAAACTCATAGTCCATGCATCTTACCATAAGGTACTTTACATCCAAAGCATCGTTGGCATCCTTCTAGTAAGCATTCACCTCGGCTCTAGGCACAACAAGAGCAAGTAATTTTGGCACTGGTTTGTCAAGGACATAGAGCTTATGCTCCTCATTTAGAACCCTTATCATAGTCCAAAACCATTTGTGGAAATTTGTCCGGATAAGTTTTTCATTCTTCAAGATTGATCACAAAGTCGAATTGAAACTCATGATTCTACAAGAAAAAACTGCATTTGTCAAAATCCATTTTATTGGATTTGAAAATTTTGCCGATATTAATTATGTATTTAATTAATTAGTCTCCCACTATTTTTAGTCATATTGATAACCATCATGTATCAATTTGAAATATTGCATCGTACAACCTTCTAGTGAGCAAGATCCTGACTTCCTCTAAGTTATGGACCAGTGAGGGTAGTCAACCACAACTAGATTGTTTTAGGGAGGCAACTTTTGCCAATTGCATCATATGCAACTCTTGATAGATGTTATGCACAACTCTTTGTCATGAATATTTTCATGCCTCAAGGTGCTTAATCCTATTAAGGTTCCCTTGTTAAGTCTGTTTCCATAAGTCAATACAATGAGTATGCACCCTACGAAGGAAGACCCACATACCCACTATCACACTTCCATGAGATAGGCAGTGCACCACGCGAAGGCGTGCCCACACTTAGTTGATCAAGCTTTTCATGTGTGTTTGTTTTGGAAGGCATGTTAAACTTAATATTTATATTTGAGGGGTTTGATATTTATATACATATACATATCCAATAAGCACACATATATAATATGTATCATATACATGCTATGTCCCACAAGAAAACATGTGAAGCAATAAAGCAATGATTATGGCCATCCTATTGTAATTCCTCGACACACAAGGAATTATAGTCATCCTGGTCTACATCACATGCATCAACCTATTTTTGATGATGATCTGTGCTTGGGCCATTCTGGGTTGATCGACTCATCCTATGACCGATCGACTTGCCTCTTGGCTGGTTGTTTGTCATGAACTGATCGTCTGGCTCCTCTAGATAGTTGGTTTGTTGGGTCATCAGGCTCCTCGTCAGTCCACCAACTTCTTTTCTCATACGGTCTGCCGGTCATCTCGATCCTTCATCTGTACATATGGGTGCCCACCATTCTTTAACATAATAGGTAATAAAACTATCCTACATTTACATATTGCATTGGGAAACCCCAAGTTATATTTGGGGGGAGCAAAGGTAGAAGAGAATCTCGAGTTATCTCGAGTTACATTTATAATAGATGATATGACTCAGTACGAAGATCAAGATGCAAACAACCACAACCAACCATGCACACATAGGGTTTTATAGGCCATAACCATGCTATACATCCACCATGAAAACTATTTTAGGAGACACATATAAATTGCATATATATACCATATCATTTATGTATATAAGGATTGTGGTGTTTAATTAAAAATGCACATTAGCCAATTAAGTATCTGCATCGCATGAAATAAATAAATGGAAAAAACCAAAAATTGATCATATCAATTAATCCTAAAACATAGTATGTTGATATGTCTCTAATACCACTGTAGGGTGTTGTGGGACAGAACATGCAATGGAAATAAAAAAATTATCTAATCACAAACCCATAACTAGTAGATCGCATCAACAACTATGCAATAGGAAGGATGGTTTAGCGAGATATACCTTGTCCTGAGGCTTTCTCAGTGACAATACCTCACAACTAGTGTGATCTTCAACCACCTAGTCTTCGACGGCGTCTGTCTAGCTCCTGGTCTTGACCCGGACTGTGGTTGACAGTCATCCTCCTGAGCGGAAGAAATCTCCTGCCACTATAGATAGTCCAAACAGACTACCGGGAACTCTAGTCATTCTAGTTGAACTGTCCTCTTTTGTCGGCGTACTAGTCACCGACACACTCTCCCATAACCAGTTGCTTTTCTATAGTTGTCTTTCCCTCAGTGTTCCTTCCTGGATGGGTTGAACTTGCTTGAGTTCTCTTGGTTACCAAAACAAGAGAAGACAACAACTTTAGAGCAACTGATGTTCTGAGTTGTGTGTTCTGAGAATCCCCTTGTACCCCTCTATTTATAGTAGAGGGCAGGTTAGGGTTCCCAGTCTGTACGGGAGTAGAAGGGTCTGGATTTTCCATGAACTGTTTGCACTACGGTAGGTGAACCGATCAATTTATAACTGAGCCGGTCGACTGTCCAGGTGAGTCGACCGGTTCACCCAGTGAATAGGTCATTTATCTTCCCAGACTTGCCTACAATTGATTTTTCTATTTCATTTCAAATTAATGTGAAGATGAATTCTTGTCCCAATCGAATTGGACTTGTAAAATAAGAAGCTTTTCTTATGAACTGGGAAACCCAACACCTTCTCAGTTGGTCCAGATGATCCGATCGATTCACCAGAGTAAACCGGTCATCTTACTGACCATGAGTCGATCAGTTAACCCACTGAACCGGTCGGTTGGTGGTCCAATTTGTTCAGAACTTAGTCAATTCAGTTCTCAATCACTCTGACACTCTAATTGGTTGGTTCAACACTTGAACTTGATGATTCTATGTCAAGTCTATTAATTTAATGTTTGATTGAGTACCTAAACACTTATTAATCAATATAAACATCATTCATAGATAAACTCCTCTTCCAGGTTAATCCTATGTGTGTGACCCTATAGGTCCCATTTCACATTTGCAGTGAATGTCCATAACTTACTTATGACTTCACAAGTAAAGAGTGGTACCTAGTTGCACATCAGTTTTACCCAAGTGAAAAGGAAAGTTCGAGAACAAATTTCAACCTATAATGTGTGATTGGTGTTACAATGAATTTATATTCCCTTTGTCATTAATATCTAATTTTTAACTCGAGGCATGGACTTATCATCCTCTACGTACGTTCAATTCATGTTCCCTGAACTAGAGCATACTTTTTGCGATATTTGTAAGCTCAATATCATATATTGACTTACATGTGCATGGCCATGCATTTCTGAGTCTCACTTATCAAGTGGCCAGGATATCATACTCCCTTAGGAAGGACAAATTCCATATCTATCACTCACAGTCAAAACCCCATGTGTCAAAGTCACCCACTCATCACCTTTATAACAACCCATATTTCAGGACTGCATTTGATGATGTCAAAGTGTACCCAACGACATGTGATGAGTGCAGTGATTTCAGGTCTAAGAACCATAGTCACCACCAATACTATAAGAGATGATCCTAACTAACCAAGTATGGTTTCCATGCATCACTCTTATGGTGGGTCTGTCTGATACACTATTCTCTAACATGTATCTATGTGCTTAGTTTGATATCTTATATCATGACTGATGAGATTCTGTTATCAACTGACTCACACTCTAGTATTTTTTGTTATTGATGTCTATGGTTATTTCCACAATAACAACTGACTAGGGAAGATAGTGAGAATATACATACTTTTAACATCCATATGATCTCAATGTTCAAGTCATGTACTTGAAGACATACATCATTGAGTATTGTCACTCTCTAGACACCAAACATGTTATACTATTATCTCAAAATAGTTAAAACACACAGATCGAAATTGCATTTATTATTACTCAAATCATTTACAAAGTATGTCATTGCAATCCTCATATGATTGGTTGTATGGCAATACATACCAACACCTAGTCCATCCATGGTATAGGTGATGACACTAGTCAAAGGAGGTGGGTACGCACACCCTACCATCTAAGGTACAACAATAGTTGTCCTCCAATCTCATCACATATATAATCACCAAGACACGACCACAAATATTCTCAAACTGAGGGCTAGGTATGACCGTAGTCATCATCCCTAGACACTAAGATTCATGATGACAAGAATCCCGAATACTCAACATTATGTGCTCCAAGTTTCCCTTAGGAATACTCGTTTCACCATATGGCAAGTCCTAACACTCAGATGGATCTATGACACATGACACTACATTATTAGAGTTTTAGTTAATTAGTTATTACCAATTGGGTGAATTGGGTTGCATCAAATAAGTGGACATACAAACCCTTATTCATCTCTAGCAGGCATTAACATATAACAACTCTAGAAGATACAACATGTATGAAACTTATTGTTCCTCATCTCATCATCACATGGAACTATTCATTGCCATTCATGCCACTACACTTGTCATCATACTATCATAAGATATAAATCCTTATCACAATATCACAGGGTATCAACCCTTGTCAACATAAGAGGATTACACCTCATTCAGGGCTCAACCATGCCCAAAGGTCATTAAAACCATCATATCATTCCCTATAAGATCATTATTATCTTTCCATGCCTTATTGCAAGGCTCAACATACATCACCATTCATGTGATACACATGCTTATCATGATATTGCATTAAAGAACTAACATATCTTCACAGGATAACATTGCATGGTTATTATAACATTTATGAGCATTCCTTTATAATATAACATATAAGGAAGCTATATGATTGGCCATCATTATACTTATCATATACAAGTTTAGCATAAGAAAACATAGATCATGAAGCTATGATGACCACCAGTTAAACACATCAGAGTTTCAATCAATCATTAGGAAGAATATTCCATCATTATATTAAGCATTCACGAAAGGATAAAAAGATTAACTACCATTCTCTACCTACATTAGGATAAGGTTTAGCAAGGTAGGTTATAGTAAAGTTATAATTCAGCATTCATTCACAAACCTTAACCCATATCATCCCCATATAATCTTGGATGCATCAGGAACAACATCATCATAACATTCCATACCATTCTCAAGTATGGATCAACACATAACTCAAGGTGTAACCATTAGGTTATAGTTTAGTAGATTTCCACAACAATAAGAGAGACACCATTGTTCTATTATACCACTAAGGAAGGTTGATCATAATTACCCATCATCATCTAGTTCATTAGTATTAAGTATAACAAACTATATCTCATAAGGGTTACATGTCAACATGATATGGTGATTATCCATTCTATTCATATGAAGGCAAAGGTAAGACTCCCTTATTAAAGTCAAATATCCATTGGTACCAACATCATTCAACCCATATCACCATACCACAACATCACCCAAAACTATTGGATGTTGAAAAGGTAAGTCCATTGATTATTTACATAAGTAAACACCTTAACAAAACATATGTAAAGACATCAAGTTGTGACCTAGAAAGAGTCACTAGTAAACCCTAAAATCTCCCTTATTTAATGACATAAAGGGACACCATAGGTTGTGGGGTTAAGACCCATCATCGATTGTACAATTAAGCAAGCCATCATATCAACAATCAAGCTCCTTGAATTTATCAGATGAGGGAAACCATCATATTCAGATTATTAGCACTCACATGTAATACTATGGGTTTCAATCCAAACCATTAGATGTTGAAGCATCTAATCTCAACCATTGTATCAGGTCCATTATTCAAAACTATTAGAAAAAGAAGTGTTAGATCCTAACAATTGGATCAGGTTCATATTCCAAACCCACCAATTGGAGTATAGGTCAAACCATTGGATCAACTAAAATAATATGTCATTAATTTAGGGTTTAATTGTTACTACAATTACATTCGTAACTCACTAATGGTGGTGCTGATCTGATCCACCATTGGTTGTGATCAATAAGTCACCATCGATTATTTGATCATCACTATGTTCATTTAACACCATTATATATTAAGCTAATGTCATCATTGATTGATAGCATCATTAAGATATTTAGTAGTTGATCATTAAGCTTCTAATTGAGCCAAAACCTAACCTAAGGGGTGACCATTGGTTGACACCATCAGTTGACATACTTGGTCACCACCATCATTATCATGAAGACAACACCATCAGTTGTTGCATGGTATTACCATCACTTCAAGTGGTAGAGAAGGAAATAACTTGAAAACCTAAATTTTAACCATCAATTGTTAGGTGCTTAGCACCATCAGTTGTTAATATAACCTATCCGAGATCATCTTATAGCTGAGGAAGGGCGTACACCTATTTATAGGTTCATCTAGAACTAGAACATAATAGGGAACACCTTAAAAATTCGAAAACCTAAGCAAGCATGGTTTTTTTATGCTTAGATCATCACTTTTAAGCATAAACTTGAACTAACAAGCTTGTAGAAAGAAATATAAGTGAAGAAGGTCATAAAAGTTACCTCTATAGAAAAGTACAAACTTCTTAGCAGCAAGAAAGCCCAAACCAGAAGGTAGAAAACCCAAGCATCAGGTATGAACACGGCCATCTAGCACCTTTCTCCATGAAAGAAGCAAACCTAAGCATAAGGAGCAAGATCTTTAGAGAAACTTTTACCATGGGATAATAGAGTTCCAACCTGGAGGAAGGTAGGAGGAAGAAGAAGAACAAGGAAAATAGAGAAGGAAGGAAGAAAACAACTTGTCTTCGTTGAAAACCCTAGGAGATGACTTTAGAAACCCTAGGTTGGGTTACATGAAGCTCTAGGAGACCTTCTTCTCCAAAAACATACATACTATATATGTAGTGATTGGATACAATATATGTATATATATGATATTTATTATACCCCTCTATCAAACATATGAAGTATATGAAGCTTTCCATTAGCAATACACATGAAAAGCTTGATCGACCAATCGTAGATTTCCACAAAGCATGGTGCGCCATGTATCTCTTAGAAGTGTGATGGTAGATATGTAGATTTGCACAAAGCACAGTATGTATCTATTGTATTGGCTATTGGGCCAAGGTTAATTGGTGACTTGGAGAGCCCAATCCCAAAAGCATGCAGATGATCATGGCAATGAGTTGAGCATATCATGTATTTAGAATTGCATATGATGCAATTGGAAAAAGTTGCCGACCTTGATGATTGACTGTGTTTGTGGTGTTGACCAGGCCATAGTTGAATTATCTTGGGTCTGACTCATTAGAAAATTATACGTTACAATTTTTCGAATTGATACTTGAGGGTTATCAATTTGAACAAAATAATGAGAATGATAATTAATTAAAGACCTAATTATTATCACCCAAATTTTAATCAAATCAAATCAAATCAAAAATGTGTTTTTGATAAAATTGCAAATTATTTTGTAGAACCAAATGGCAACAACAAACAATCACTTTTCTCCGCGATCAGTCCTTGAGAAGGACAAACTTACTGGGAATAACTTCCACGTATGGTTCAGGAAGCTGAGAATTGTTCTCATGCATGAGTGCAAGCTCTATGTCCTAGAAACACCAGAATCGGAGAAACCATATCAAAATGCTCCAAGGGCTAACAAGGATGTTTAAGCATACTAAAGAAGTCGTGAATGTCAAGTGTCTAATTCTATCTTCCATGAACCATGAGTTGCAAAGATAGAATGAGAACATGGGGGTGATTGAGATGGTCACACATCTTAAGAACGTGTACCAAGATCAGGCAAGATAGGAGAGATATGATGTCTCCAAGGTGTTGTTAAAATACATCATGGAAGAAGGAGATCCAGTAGGTCCTCATGTACTCAAGATCATTGGGTATGTGAAGAACCTAGATAAATTGGGATTCTCCTTAGGCCAAGAATTGGCCACTGACATGATTCTACAGTCCCTTCCAGAGTCATATAATCAATTTTTCATGAACTACAACATGAATGACTTTGATAAACCATTGATAGAGTTGTTGGGCATGTTGAGGATAGCTAAGACACAAATGAAGAAAGACAAGCCCAAGTCTGTGATAGTGATCATCATGATAAAGGGGAAGTCTAAAGGCAAAGGAAAATCTAAGGAGAGTTCTAAAGCTATCCAGAATCCCAAGTCTTTAGATCTCAAGGCAAAAGGTGGAGTAAAGAAAATAAGGGGAAAATGTCACCATTATCAATAGCCTGGACGTTGGAAGAGAAATTTCCCACTCTGGTCAGTGGAATTAAATAAGAGGAAGGATGTCATTGAGGCCTCCACTTCTGGTATAAACATTATAAGATAAGTTTGATTACTTATTGGTTTTGGTATATGATACCAAACAGAGATCTGACATATTGATGTGTAGGATCTGACAAGAAGTAAAAACTTCATGGAAGGACAAAGGTTTACAAGGCAGAGCAAGAGTTGCAGAATCTTTAGTCTACATTTAAATTTATCTTATCCCAACAGACATGTAATAGATTTAGTAGAACTTCTATTTCATTATACCGTAAGAAACAATTTACTTTAGATCATCTTGTATGACAAGTATGATATATCAATAAAGTAAGAGATTGTTCTTTCTATTTCAAAAGATATTATCTTTCATTGAAATGCCAAAATATGTAATGATCTTTAATTTGAAAGAATCATGGATAAGTTATATAGCATTAATACAAAAGGATTATAATTGATAACCCAAGACTATCATTAACATTAGTCATCTTGTGAGAATATGAGAATTGCATGCGTAGAATAAATATTGATGTTGATGTAGATTTCTTGATTATTGAACCTAAGGAAATATAAAAGTCTTACTTATGCACAATATGAAATAACATCCTTCACTAGATGTAGTGGGAGGATAAGCTTTCCATCAGACCTCATTCATGTAAAGCATGAAGGTCTTATGGAATGATTGCTATTGATAATTGCTTATACATCATCCATTTACTGTTAATATGATGATATGTACTCAGTAAAATAGAATCTCTTACAATGTTCAATGAGACTATAAATGAAGTATAACTTTGATAAAAGTATTAAGAAAATTTGATGAGATCAAATGTTGAAATACTTTACATCAAAACCTTGAGAACCTTCAGGAAAGAATTGTGATAATGTACCATGAATCAAATCCATCTGAGTATGATGATGTGTCATAATGAAGGAATTCCATGATGAGGGACATGATATAATTATCAATTAATCTAGTCTTCTTATATCCTCATAAATATATAATAACTAAATGGTGTACCATCTAAAAGGTTTATAAGACATCATACATGATATGATTTGGGAATGTCCCAATGTGTCTAAAGGATTGAAACCGATATTGAGAAAATATTTTCTTGAAGTAGGTTTGTCCACAAACCATGTCTGTTGAATATCACTACAAATCCCAATATGATAACAAAAGTGTTTGTTGATAGGATAATCGATTTCTAAAAGAATCAGTGGGAGTTAAGAGTAAAACTCAAAATGTTCAAGATCAACAAAAGAGGTACAATGAGAACTTATAGAATTACAAGTTGTTGTAGAATCTCAAGTTCATCATGTAACATATTATAGTAAAATAACATTTGAGATTGGAGGATTGTGAATCCAACAATTCAGATGGGTTTGTCATAATAGATGAGCCAACTAGTGAACTAGAAGCTATTTCTCAGTATTATGGGATCCGTGTAAGCTAACAAGGTAGGACCTTGATAGTGCCACCTAAAGGGGTAATACCTAAAGGGTGCAATAGGGTCTTGTGGCCAAGACCTACATGGATAACATAAAATTACAAGTTGGTCGAAGAAGGTTCTTCAAATCAGTTCAAGTTGTTGAACTTGATAGAAATTCCTTTACCAATTTTCAGGGTTGTTGTTGTAGTTAAAACATACTGAGAGATTTGGCATATGAAGATAAAAACCGGATTCCGTAAGGGAATACACCGGGGGATGTGTACAAGAAACAACCTAAAAGGTTTTATAACTTCAAGAATGCAAATAAAGCCTATAAACTACAAAGTTCAATCTGGTGGCGTTGAAACAAGCATCTTGGAAATGAGATCTTTTGATTTGACAAGATAGTCAAAGTGTTTGACTTGAGTCAAGATTAAAGATGAAATTTGATAGTTCAAAAGATTTAGTGGGAGCATATATGAATATTCCACATGTGATGAGGAATAACATCTCAATATTGTGAATAATGAGGACTGGCAGATAACCCCTTCAACAATGAAAGAAACGGTGAAACATCTTATGATATAAGGAACAAGACCTATGAGATAGTTCTTGAATGTTTCACAATGGAAGTTTGAACATGTACAATAGCAATGTGTTGAAAGAGTTCAACACAAATGGATTCAATAAGGGATAATCCATATTAGTCTCTTATGAACCATATCTTCCAATTCTTGTGAAGAATGGAAAAACATGATTAAGATTCCATAGGCTGGTATAACAACAGATCTGTCATGATTGCTATGAATGTACTTATCCCATATAATCTTGTATGTATTGGACATGACAAGATGATATAAACTCCAACAAGGATTATCAGAAAGTCATTGAAGATATCCATTAGTACTTGAGAAGTGACTAAAGATAAATTGCTAATCAATAAGCATAGCAATAAAAAGGAAGAGTTGGATATAAAGAGTTGCATTGATGCAAGCTTCCATAATGATAGAGTGAGCACAATAAAATGTGTTTGATTTTAAAGGGAAAAGGAGATGATTAGTTGGAAAGGTTCCTAAGTAATAACCATTAATGCTATTCTACAATTGAATTCGACTATACTTGTGTTATGAACACATAGTGATATTATATGGATCTAAAGGTTAATGTGATGAACTTATAGATGTTCTTACCATTGATGACTCAGTAGAAATACAATGGAAACAATGGAGCTAATTGTTAGGCAAAGAATATCCAGATACCATACTATGGTAGTTTCATCTCAGAGGGAAGAGATAAGGAAACATACAATATACCAACTATAAGCAAAGTGTTGCTAACCTGCTAAATCAGTACTAGCACAACAAAAGCATGTTGGACATGTTTAAGTCACTAAGGATGAGATCCCTTGGTGATTGTCTCTAAGTGCAAGTGAGAGTTTATTGGTAAGGTATGCCAATAGAGCCAATCATGTGATGATTTACATGGAATATACCTTTTTATTAATACTTATAAAGGCAAGCTTCCAATTCATTATGTTTCATTCAGTTATGAGATAATGAAGAAACACTATGAATGTGTCTAGAGAATAATATTACTCAATGACATATGTATTCAAGTTACTACCCTAGTGGATAAGATCATACAGATGTTAAGAGAACATATACATATTCTCATTATGTCCTTGATCAGTTGTTATTGTGGAAGGTTGATAGACAACAATAACCCATAAGATCAGAGTGCGAGTTGGTTTATGACTAAATCTCATTATTCATGATATGGTAATATGAAACTAAGCACACATATACATGTTATAGAATAGTGTATCAGACAAACCCACCTTGAGAGTGACACATGGTTGTGATGGTCACAATCATCTCTCATAGTGAAGGTGGTGATTGTGATTCTTAAACCTAAAATCACTTCACTCGTCACATGTCATTGGGTACACTTCAACATCATCAAACGTAGTCCTAAAACATGGGTTGTTATAACGGTGGTGATTGAGTGACTTTTTTTTTATCAGTAAATTTTTTTTTATCAGTAGTGATTGAGTGACTTTGACACACAGGGATAGACTTTGAGTCATAGATATGGGATTTATCCCTCCTATTGAAGTATGATATCCTGGCCAATTGATAAGAGAGACTGAGAAACACATGAACATGCACATGTGAATCAATATATGATATTGAGGTCACATTATCTCAGACAGTCTGCTCATGGTTCAAGGAACATGGATTGAATGTTGAGAGGATGACCTTCCATACATTGAGTTCATCCTGGATATCAGTGACAAATGAATTATATAATTATTGCAACACCTTACACAAATTGTATGTTGAAGTTGTTCTCCAACTTTCCATTCACGTGGGTAGCACTGATGTGCGACTAGGCACCACTCCCTACTTGTGATGTCACAAGCCAGTTATGGACATTCACTGCCAATGTGGACGTGGGACCTATAGGGTCACACACATAGGAGGTCATCTAGAAGAGGAGTTTATCTTGAATGACAATTGGATTGATTACTAAAGTGTTTATGTATTCAATTTATGCAACATATTGATTGATTGGCTGATTGGTCTACCAAAAAACCATCTCATAGAGTGAGACAGATGTTTGGGTATGCCATACGAGTGTGTCTCAAGTGTTGAGACGTCCGTTTGGGTTGTCACGCTAATCAAAGTACGAATTGGCTAAGTTCTGTCCTAGAACTGATTGATTCAGTGCAATGTTCGGGAAATCAGTCTGCATGGCCACATATACTCCCTCTTATGCCTATTCAGTCACCCTACCGCACTATATATTGCTAATTAGTCCACCAAGCGGTCATGGGTCGAATATACTCCCTCTTGTCCTATTAAGTGGCTGATTAAACTCTGCTTTTTGAAAATCCCACAACTAATGTCCATGTGTTTCATACGTACAAGCATACATATACACTCATTTCATTATATATTAAAAAATTTAAACATATTGTCATTGATTTATATGTATACATTGTAATACATTGAATAATTTCCACACACTTTTGTATAATTATATGAATATCTTTTGGCATATTCATATGTATAGATACATCACAATATACCTACATATACAAACACATTTTTACATGTGCGCATGCATTTTGATTTATTTGCATTGATACACACGCTCTACACATATTTTACATCAATATACATATATTTAAAAAAATTGTACATTTATTAAAAACACATTTGATATATATATACATGTATACATATATAAGTATGTCATACATGCATACTATTATTTTTATATATAAATACATATAAGTGCCTAATCTATATATGTATATTTTTATTTATGATCTCAATATATTATTACTTTAATGAAAAAAAATCTAAAACCACATATACTCCGGTATACACTCCCGCATATTGCATATACTCTATGCTATATTCCCTCTGCCGTACGCCGCTTACCGCTTTCCTAAACAATAGTTCAATGTGATTGAACCGATCAGCTCATCTTAGACACACTACATGATTGTCTGGGTGAGTGAGATTGTCATCTCTCTTGTGTGAGACAGCTCAGTTGGGCCGAACGAATATTCTAGATGTTTCCCGAATAGTTTTGATTTCACAAACTTGGAGTGAAAGTAAATTAATATGTGATATTAATTGCAATCAAAATTTCCAAATTCATATCCAATTGGGAAACTGCCAAACAGTCATTTGGCAGTGTGAGAGGACCATCTCGCACACCATATGACCATCTGGGTGTTCCAGACAACCGTTTGGTCTCTCACAGGATGCAAAAGTTCAAGTTCTTATGGTTCCTTCCACTCATACACAATCTTGTATAGACTGGGAACCATGACCCTCACCTCACCTATAAAAAGAGGGGTACCAAGAGATTCCCAAGACACAACATAGACAACTAAAAATTAGTTCCTCTGATACTTGTTGTCCTATCTGGTTGTGGTAAACAAGAGAGCATGGGTAAGTCCTATTATAAAGGGAGGGATTGCCAATAGGAGAGAACAACTGATAAGTTGTCATTATGGGAGAGCAGTTTGTGACTAGTACACCAACGGGTGGGAAAACTCCTTCCTGTCTGTTCTTGGTGAACAATTGGAGTTATAGTTGGTCCATGTGAACTACTCTAGAGGAAGGAGTCCTTTGTCTGCTTTTTAGAGAGCAAAGTCAACCTACAGTCTGTGACGAGACCATTTGAGTCGCTGTAGCGGTTGCAAAGACAACTGTTCATGGTGAAGTCTAGAGTTGCACAACCACCGTCCAGGAGAAACTTTTCTGTAGTTGCAAAGTACCGAGTTTTGTCATTGGACTTGCTCCAGGACTAGGACTACTCGCTAGAGCATCCTTCCTATTTTATAGTAGTTTACGCGATCTTGCTGTTATGGGAATATGGATAGCTAAATTTTTTTCATTGCTATACTCTGTGCATGTATTTCCCAACACATTTATGTGATGGAACTCTATTTTTATGTGACTAAACATTCACTTGCCTCTACATTTATTCATGCTTTATGATTCAGTAGCCCTAGAGTTATATAATACTTTGATTTGTTGGGTTTTATTCCTTGTCAAGTGGGCCTTTCCACTCATATTACATATATGGGTGCACCTTTCCACCCAATATTATATTTTTGGAAGTTTGGCAGTATGCCATTCTCTATCAAGTTATGGATTTTTTTCCCTAACTACAACAGAATTTAGATCCACACTAGTGCTACATTTATATCACTTGCATGCATGTTGATTAATATTTATGATGTGTGATGTGCCCTCAAATCTTTATGTGTGCTTTTGTGGCACATCTTGCATTTTTTTAATGGCATAAGTGTACTATTTATTATCATCTTATTGAAATTATTATTCTTTTTATATCCAATTGGATGGTACTTTTCCTCTTGGATGGGTAGGCTTGTTATATTTGATTTCCTTTTTCTTAACCATATTTCATGCTGATAATTTCCATCTTTTTCTTCTCTTGTTGGGTATGCTTCTAACCCTTAGGTGAAAGATGTAGAAGACTTGACATGATTATGTAGACCTAACTAGAGGAGCAGACTCTTGGGAGATAGAATTGGAATAGATTAAATGTCCCTCTACTTAGATCCTAATTACTATCACATAATCCCCCAATGGGAGATTAACTTGTATCTTGTATATTTGAATATAGTCATTACATTCATTTTTGTTGCTGTACTTCTTTCTTGTATACCATTATTTGATAATGAAAGAAATACATCTATTCCATAATATTTAGTGAGTTTGGATTAGATGGGTTTATTCTTCAAATTAAGTAGGGAGTGGATCCCCTCTAGGGTCCCACTCCTTATAAGATTGTATCAGATCCATAGTATTAGGATTCTAAATATTTCAATTTTTTCTCCCTCATTAGAACCCTCTAAGTGAAATGTTTACCCTAGATTTGACCTATGTTACTCATAAGATGATGACATGCCAATTAAGAATCTTATGAGGCACACACAAGAATCATGATTAGTAAACCCTAATGTGATGATGATTTAGGTGCTCTTGCCCTAAAATATGGATTGATGATGACATATCTCTTTGGATATTAAGATTTAACTTTAGGGCGGATTTTGGCATGAGAATGAGAATGAGAATGAGAATGTAGTTGATAAGGAGTCCTGTATGGAAAATTGTGACTTGGTTCTCACATTGATTTTTATCTTATCTTTGTTTCTTGTCGAATGAATTTTCAAAGAAAAACTTATTTTCCATTCTACTACTTACAAAAAACAAATTTCTCTAATTCCTTCATTGTTTTCCTGGTCTAAGTCACAATGAAGAGATGCATGGATTTTCATAGAGAAACATTAGATTTAGTTAGAATATAAAATTTAAACCCTAGATTTGATTATAAAGTGGTGATTAGGAATATGTGGCATAATATAAAGGTGTAGTCGACCTTCCATCTTTACCCCTCTAAGATGTGGGAAGTTTTACTACGTGAATCATTAGTTTTGTGATGTGAAGCTCGAGGTCAGTAGGTTAGAAACGCAGGGACCTCAAATTCAACTTTGTGTGTGTATGACATGTTAGTTGGATGCATGACCTATGAATAACATGAACACCCTAAGTATTCATAATTAAAAGATCCATATGTAACCTGAATATCCTTAGGAGTTTTATAGTTGAACTTATTAGGTAAACTTTTAAGTGGTGGAGAGTAGTTGGTAGTATAAGTATGGATGGATATTAGGGACAAAATCATTTTTAAGAGGTGAAGTGTTGTAACATATTGAAACCTAGCATATTGACTCCAGAAACTCTAATATTATGACTAGGAAGTTAGTAAGATTGGTCCTTTATATTTGACCAAAAAGGACGGAATTATATATATATATATATATATATATATATATATATATATATATATATATATATATAGGGTAGCGATCCAGTGAGAAACATCCTACAATGAGAGCATGAGAGGCATTTGAATAAGTACAAATTAATAACTATTTTTTAAAATCCAATTGTATAGATGGAAAAAGCATCATTTCATTTGCCTTGTCACAAAAAATCATTGCAATCAGACATTGTTTACATGTCCATATGTACAATATACACTTTTTACATCCAACGGTTAGCCTGAAATTCAATATAGAGCGTCGAAAAATATTTGGTTGTTGTGAATGATCAAAAAATTGGATGGTGATAAAATTTTATAGGAAGGTAGATATTTTGGCATACTTGTAATCTGTATGGTTGGATTATAAAAAATTGATTTATGTGGAGAGTTATTCAAATGCCTCTAATGCTCTCACTAGATATGTTTCTCACTGGATTGTTTCCCTATATATATATATATATATATATATATAAGCTTGAAAACAAATATAATACATTTAATGACATCACATAACATAATATATGTCACTTTTTTCTTCTTTGATAACCATTGTTCACATAATGGCTAAAATATGTTTGATAAGTGGAACAATGTACTAAACACGAGTAGGAATAACAATGTGGATTTTTAAGTGGAAGAATGTGGATAATGTACCATTATCTCAATAAATATTTAACTAATGGATTAAATAAGTTAAATAGGAAAATGTAGAAATTTATGCATAATATATAGAAACTCTTTTGGTAGCAATAAGAAGATAATGTGACTCTAAATAATGAATAATGATGGTTATTATGTAATGTTATAATAATATAATGGTAATGAGCCTAAAATCTAATTGTACTACAACTCATAAAAAGAAACTCCAAAACCAAAATCTAATGGAATAGTCATGATCCTTGAGTCTCAATTAGCTTGGGTGCCAAGTTTCACATTAATTGAATAATCCTAGATTCCTTAATTTATTTATAAAGTAAAATATAAGGATAAATCTAAAATATTAAATAGAAGGTATGAATCCAAAATTGGAAACTAATCTAAGATTGAAATTCTACCTATCCTAATTAGCTTATTTATCAAATTTCATATCATTTGAGCATTTTTGACCCTAAATTAAAATGGAGAAGAAAATTCACTTTAAATTTCTTAATATTGCACATATTTAATCAATTTCATATGGCATCATTTTAATTAATGTCACAGACTCCTTTCTATTTTGTTGTGCATGGGCCATTCTTGGGTCGTTAGATCATTGATCTAATGCCTTAGGAACTGTCTCGTACCTCCCATCACCTTTTGGAAACCAGGTGCACTATAATTGTTTCCCTCTCTGATCTGTTCTCTTCTCACTTTCCTTCTCCCCTCATCCTTTTCCTCTAATTCTTTCTCCCTCACTTTCCATACCTCTGTCCATACTCAAAGGTTAGTTACACCCTAGGGTTTGATTTCCTTCATGCACCAGCCGCATCTTGCCTCCCTTTATCCTATGTTCCTCCATGTTCCACTCTTCCTATCCTTCTTCTCAGAACACCAGGGCATCACACCTCTTCCTTACCATCTCACTACCTCCGATGAACTTCCCTAGACCTTCTTCTAGAGCTATTTATGCTTTGTCCACTCCTAAATGCACCCCCATAAAACTCAACTTGTGTCTTCGGGCACATCCCAAAGGCGGTGGCAAGTTCCCACTCTCCATGGCAATGGAAACTCACCCAAATCTACTCCATGGGACCCTGTAGGGCTTTCTACACTTCCCTCCTCTCCTCTAAGGTATATTCATGGGCTTCCCCCTTTTAATAAGCTAATGTAATGTTCTTGGAAGATGATGTTGTCAAGATCACAAGGATGGGTGATAGAATCATAGCTATTAAGGTTGTTCTTGAGGAAAATATTTTTAACATTATTAGAACTTATGCCCCCCACGTTGGCCTTAGCAAGGATGCTACGAAGGAATCTTGGGATGACATTGATGAATTGATGCAGGGAATATTGGCATATGAGAAGATTATTATTGGGAGTGATTTAAATGTTTATGTGGGAAGTAGCAAAGCTGGATATGACAAAGATCATGGTATTTTTGGATATGGCAACAGAAATGGAGAAGGAAAGATGATATTAGATTTTGTAGTTGCATATGATATGATTTTGGCAAACACCCAATTCAGGAAAAGAGAATCTCATAAGATCACTTTCAAGAGTGGGCACAATTGTAGCCAAATTGATTATCTCCTTATGAGGTGGGTGGATCATAATATATGGAAGGATTGTAAAGTGATTCCTGGTGAAGAACTCATGACCCAACATTGGTTGGTAGTTTTGGATATTAACATGAAGATCAATAAAGGCAAGAATAATAGAAACCAATGTAGCATGATCAAATGGTGGAATCTTAAAGGAGAGAATATTTTGACTTTTCATGATAAACTCGTCTAGGAGGGAACTTGGAACTTGGATTCTAATGTTAACACTATGTGGCATAACATGGGCTTCTACATAAAATAAATTTCCAAAGAGGTTTTGAGGGAGTCCAAAGGTTGTGGGATTCCACAGAAAGAGACTTGGTGGTGGAATGATGAAGTACAGATGGCAATCAAACTGAGAAGAGAGATCTATAGGAGCTTTCCCAAATATCGAGATGATGCAACATTGCAAATATAAGCAAGAAAAGAAAGAAGATAAAAAGGTTGTTCAGGAGACAAGGTCTATATACTTTGATGATATTTATAAGAAGTTGGACACAAGAGAAGGGGAAAAATATATATATAAAATGGATCGCATAAGAGAAAGGAAGGAAGAGACTTGAGTCAAGTAAAATCTATCAAGAATGAAAATGACAAAGTGTTGGTGAAGGACGATGATATCAAGAACCAGTGGAGAAATTACTTCCATAAGATTTTCAATGCAGATATTGCAAATAATGTTAGAGACTAGCGTGACATGAATACAAGAGATATCATTTACACATGACGATTTTCACCATTTGAGGTCAAGAATGCTATAAAAAAGATGAAAATGAGAAAGGCATGCGGACCATACGATATTCCCATTAATGTATGAAAGAGTCTTGGGGATGAAGGAGTTATGTGGTTACCAAAGTTCTTTAACAAGATTACAAAGACCAAGAAGATGTCTGGTGAGTGGAGAAATAATACTATAGTCCCCATATACAAGAACAAAGGTGATGTTCTGAGCTGCACAAACTACATAGGTATCAAGTTGATGAGTTACACAATGAAGCTTTTAGAGAGGATTATTGAGTAGGGACTAATATCTATAATGCATATATGAAACAACCAATTTGGTTTCATGTCTGGAAGATCAACAACATATGCTATTTTGCTGATAAGGAGGCCTATGGAGAAGTATAGAGAAAGAAAAAAATATCTTCATATGGTGTTTATTGATTTGGAAAAGGCATATGATCGAGTACCCATAGAAGTGTTGTGCATGGTTTTGAAAAAAAGGGTTTGTCAATCCAATACATTGACTTGATCAAATACATGCATGATAGCTCTACTGCAAGTGTAAAGACTCCTAGAGGAGAGACACCAACTTTTCCTATCACAATTGGGGTACACCAAGGATCCACACTCAACCCATATTTGATTGTTCTTGTTATGGATTAGTTGACTAAGAATGTTTAGGATGATATTCCTTGGTGTATGCTATTTGCTGATGATATTGTTTTGATTGGAAAATCTAAAGATGGATTGAATGATAAAGTTGAATGTTGCATAGAGGCATTGGAATCAAATGGATTGATGATTAGTGGAGAAAAATATAGTATATGCATTGCAATTTTAGCCAATCTCACAGTGTGAATGATGGAGCCAAATTGGATGGAGTAGATATACCAAAATGTGATAAATTTTGCTACTTCGTTTGTATTATTCAAACAGATGGAGATGTCCAAAATGACATTTGTCATAGGATCACTTCATGATGGTTGAAATGGAGGAGTGCAACTGGAGTATTATGTGATCGTAAGATCCCTTTCAGGTTAAATAGTAAGTTTTATAGAACAGCTATATGGCCAACCATTCTCTATGAGAGTGAATGTTGGGCGGTGAAGAAATAAGGTCTCAACAAGATGAATGTGGCTTAAATGTGTATGATGAGATGGATGTGTTGGAAGACAAGAAAAGATCACTTGAGAAATGATTCTATCAGGAATAAAGTGGGAGTGGGCAAGCATTGAGAACAAGTTGTGTGTGGGCCGACTCAGATGGTATAGACATGTGCAATGCTGACCGACTATTGTGCCTATATGAAGCAATGCTATTGAGTCAAGAACAATAAATAGAAGAAGAGGAAAGCCTAAATTGACATGGTATGAGTTTATAAAGAGAGATTTTAAATCTCTACATCTCAACCAGAATATGCCCATGATAGAGCTGAATGGAAATGAAGGATCCATGTAGCCGACCCCAACATAGTTGGGATTTAGGCTTAGATGATGATGATGATGATGATGAATTTGATGTTCTTGGAATCAATATGTGAAATTGCATTCATGGTTACTTCTATTATCTCTTTTAAGACATTTGGCTCTAGTTTCTCATCTTAAGTCTATTGTTGGTTCCAGTTCTTTAAGTTTTACATTTTTCCTAGTTTTGGTCCATGATGGGACTCTCTCTTGGGACTATAATGAAGTCTAATCTTGGGGGAGGGTTATTGAACCTCTTGACATCCCTCTGGGATCGGAGAGATTGGTAGATCTCATAGAATCCTATTGTGGTCTTCGTTGGTTCTGATTTTGATTTGAAGATTGGGTTTGTTTTGTGCCATGGACTCTATTGGGCGACATGCTCCTCATTAGTGTTCCGATAGAGTGGAGAAGATGAGTGGCTATGTGTTAACTTCTCTTTCCTCTATTTTCCTTTGAATCTTCATTTTTTCATCAGGGGTAGAACTATCTTTTCACCTTCAATATGTTGTCTTGATCACATTGAGTTGTGCATCTTGTTGGATGCTGGTTGGGTGAATTGGCCCACATTGATTGGGCCATGCCATTTTGTTTTAAAAAATGGTTAACAAGAACTATGTGGATTTTTTGGATTTTACGATTGGTTACCTTTTCTGAAATTCATAATAAATTATTTACAACTCATAAAAATTCAATAAATATATTTTAGGATTGTGATGTTTTTCTCTATTCAATTCTATCACTTTCATTGCCAAATTCCAATCTCTTTTTTTGGTGATTGAGAGAACCCACCCTAGGATATCCCGACATGGTAAACTCTCGAGGCATGAGAGGGTGTGGCAGGATCACCCCCTCCCCCTCAAATTAGCATGGATTATCATTCATAAAGTGCCTTCGATGAGGTTTGAACCGGGGTCCTTCATTGGGACTTACCCAAGCTCTTACCACCCATGCTACTATGGCCGCACCCAAATACCAATCTCATTAATATATGATTTTTAATGGTTTTTCCTAATTGGTTAGAAATTGTGAAATTTATAACTAATAATCTATAAGTCCTAATAATACAATAAAATATCATATAAACTAAGACAAAATATAATATAAATTATTGTATGGCTTTTTTAATCTAATTAACTAATGATAAAAAGAAAACTTTTAGGATATATATAATTTATGTGTCTAATTTCAAATATGATGTTATTAGGTGACTTGCGACTCAGATGTGGACCTAGAACTGACTATGGATATGTTTAGAGTTGATATGAGGTATGTGCATTTCTTATTATTCATATTGATCAATCACCTATATTTACTCTCTTTCTCTCTCTCTCTCTCTTGGTCCTTTGTGAGGCAATACCCTATACACTATTCTCTCTCTCCTCTATGAGGATGACTCATGTGACTTAGATGATATGAATCTTTTGTTGGATGTTTGTATTGACTTGAAACTGTATCTTAACTCATGATGAAACCGTAATTTTTGATATGAATTATTTTTCCCGCTTGTGTGGTGTATTTTTCATATATTCAGTTTATGTGATGGAAATATCATTAATTCTATTTATATGACTGAACTTTCACAAGTACCTACATTTATTCATGCTGTGTTATTTCGTAGATCTACTTAGATCTTGATGTTGTTACTTTCTTTTAATACCCTAGTGGGAGATCAACTTATACCTTGTATAATTGAATATAATCATTACATCCATTTTCACTGTAATACTTTGGTCTTGTATACCATTATTTGAGAAACAAAAAAATATAAAACTATTCCAACATACCTTTTTAGTGAATTTGAAATAGATGGGTTTATTGCTCAAACTAAGTAGGGAGTGAATCCCATCTTAGGTCCCACTCCTTACATCAATTGTCATACAAACAATTGCACCTATAGTCTTTCCGCAAGACTCGCCATAGACATTAGTACATCTTCCATCGTGAGTCGATAATTATTATCATTGGTTATGTCTACAAAATCAAATAGAAATCCTTGCCTTAGATCTATTCCTCTTGTGGAATCATTGGGAAAAATTATAGTGCCCGCCCCACTAAGACATGCACTAAAGATGGTGACTCCTTATGCCAACTGACTAACCAAGAAGAAATTTAGTTGGTGGAATATGAGGAATGTCAACATGTTTTTTATGGAAAAATATCCACACTAAATGATTCACACATCTCCAGTACTAGTATCTACAACCACTTCACATAAAAGCCAATATAAATGAAAGGTTTCTCTCTAGCATCCCCAGAAGAATCGGAAATGGAGATTACTACAGATCAGATAGTTCAAGCCCCATCTACATCATGTAGACCATCTACCAGATGTAGATAAAGAAGAGAAAAAAGATTACAATGCTAATCCCTTGTGATTCAAGTATGGACACTAAAGTGGATGATGATGTTTAGCCTAGATTTATCCTTTCAAAAACTAGAGCTACAAAAACTAGTCCACATATCTTCCCAATTGAAATGGATGGATGAAGTTATAGTAGTCCACTTATCTAGAATTACATCAACTACATTATCCTTCCGAACTGGACCTAATGGTTGACATTCAGGTTTCACAAGCGTAGGCATTTTCAAGAAACATGGGATAGAAACTCGTACATCTAGTGGTAAGATGAAGGTTTCTACTTACCAAACTAGAAGTCATCTGCAAATGGTTGTTTATTTTCTAGCTCCATTGGACAAGGATGGTCCACTTTCATCTCTCTAATCTCTATATTTTTAACAAAATCTAATGACACATCCATTACCGAAAGAGACTGTTTGTACATTGCTTTTTTGGTAGTGTATCTTAACATAATGGAAGAAAAAAGATTATGGAAGCAATTTTTTTGTCGATAAGAAGGAAGTTTCAACAATGTAGGAGTTTTAAAAATATGGATGATAAGCTTTGAGGCACATATACTCCATTACTTTATAAACTACAAACAATTTGTATTATGGAATTTCTTGTGACTTTATGTAATATATACTATATTTCATAGAAATTTGAGGAATTTAAATCTGATTATAACAAGGATACTCCTATGTAATCATGTTATACATATTCTAACTATTCTTTCTTGGTAGATTCAATGAAAGTACTACCTTTACAAAAGGAAAGTAATAGGGTTCACAAGAATTTAGATGCAAATAATTGAGAAAAAGGTAGGTAGTGGGGATACTCCCATAAATAGTAGGGGACTACTGACCCACATGGCAGTAACAGAATAAACTATGTATATACAAAAAAAATGGCATTGTCATAAAATAAAATAGATGAACATTTCTAATATTCATATGCTTATCTTCTTGCGTAGGAACATCTTTAGAGAAGCATAGAAACACATTAGTTGAAGGATGGTGAAGTTAAGGTAGATTTCTTCAAAATGGAGGCTGATTGAGATAACAAATAAGGGAGGTCAATTGATCTGTAGAATGGTGATGATCAATCAAGCTGACTCTATCGAGGTGGGTGATCGATGTGAGAGAATAATTGATCAATAAACTATCTCTTTTGAGAGTGGTTTATTGAGTTGTAGAGTGATAGAGATTGATTAAGTTATCTCTTCCAAGTTTGGTCAGTTGAGGTGGAGTGCATCTTAATCGATAGATCTCCTTTAGGGTTGATTGGTTGAGGTGGAGCACAAGTCGATAAATTTATCTCATTTTGGTTGCTCAGTCTAGCCTTGCAACATAGGAATGATAGGTTTATTCATGGATTGTTTCGTATCCTCTCAGTCTCTTTGGATGTCTTTAATTGGGGGAAATGCCTTCTATTTATAGGAGGTGTTGAGTAAGGCTAACATCCTCCAAGGAATCTAATGAGGGCCTGGAAAAGTACAATTTCCCCAACCATATGAAGTTAATGGACATGTGCGGAGAAGATGAAGGGTCATGAAAGCTAGAGGTGAAAGATTTGTTGGGGGTGCCTGGTTATGCTAGTTTTAAGGTTAGGGTTTGCGGTATGAAGCTGATCAACTCAGACTAAGCCGATGGATTAAGTGGATTGGTAATGTAGTAGTATAGTATACATGAGTCAATCAACTGATAGGGAGTCAATCACTTGGTGTAGGTGCAAGGTAGGTGTTACAACCCTCTTCTAGCTTAGATGGCAATACTAGGGATTTCAGATAACCTTAATGATTGTTGCACTTTTATTAGCAATATTTTTACGTTGTGCTTATCATAACTTTGTTTATCCAAAATACTTGTATGGATAACTCATAATCATGACTTAATCATATCACAAGATCCAATATTTTAGTTGATATATAATTAACCCATACACATATGTGGGAGAATAGTTAATGATACCTGAGGAAAGAATTATTAAATAAATTTTATTTGATAATATTATTAAATTAATAATTTTTTTATTATAGAGAATTCAAATAAAAATTCACCGCAAAAATAATGGACCAAATTGAAGTTAAAATGAGAGAGTTATGACATTTTTAGTAACATGTACAATTTCTCGATGACCGCTGAACCAAAGGCCCAACGACCGCTGAACCAAGGCCTAGCGATCGCCAAACCAAGGACTAGAAACCTATGAACCAAGGCTCAGTGACCGTCGAGAATTCCCAGTAAGCCCATCGACACCAAGAATTGACACACATGATAGCCAATTGTAAAACATCCATAGATTTTACTATACATATCCATTTTCAATGAGATGAAGTGCGTTAGAACCATAATTTGACTTTCTAGACTCGTAGACCCTTAAACTGATGAAAAGATGATTTGGAAGGTGATTTATGGGATATTTTTAGGGAATAACATGAATAATTGTAGAAACTAAAGGGTTTATCGTAGAATCAACTTAGTAAGTTGTTTTAATCATTGATCCTTACTTCCCTTCATGTTCCCTTGCTCATAATTCCTGATCCAAGAACCAAATAGTTTGGTCAACCTTTATTCTTTATCTTCTACCTCCATCGGATCTATTTTAAAGACCTCATTTTTCAGCAACCCCCAATTAAGGAAGGCCAAAAAGATGCGAGCAATTACCTACATTTTTTTTCCAAGATCCAGATTAGTCAAATAACAGATAATAGAAAATAATTTCATTAATTCAATAACTTTGTTTACAATATACTTATATGAACTTTTTATCCTCAGAACTATACATTTGAGAAGAAATAACTAGCTAATACTCCTTTTATATCTTCACATCCTTCGTGTAATTTTCACCTTTAGCTTCATGTCCTTTACCATGTATATCAACTTATACCTAAAATTGCATGGAATGAATATGCCATCAGTATGTTTCCATACTGGTACATGGGGTGCATCCAAAAAGTGCAAGTAAATAGCAATATACATCCCAACAAATACTCACAAATATAAACCAGTATGTTCTTTCACATAGTCTTCCTTTATGTGATAGTCACAATGGCATTATAATTTGAACAAAAATAAATAAACAATCAAAATTTTATTTTCACAAATCCTCGAGAAATCTCAGAAAATGCCAACAAGTGGTACAAATAGCCATAGTCGTATCCACATACCTTATTGTTGAACCATGTAGATATCATGTAGTATATACTTCAAGAATATTCAATCAATCCAATCAAAAGATCCAAGCAATCAAGATTAAAATATGCACGTATATAAATCCTAATGTGTCATCAATCATATGAATCACATTAATTACATTAAACTCTACTCAATCCTAATCTAGGGTTTAGCCTCTCTTGGTGTCAAGCTATCATTAGAGTCATGTTTGATACTCTAGTTTCCATGTTCATTGATTTAATGACTTAATAACCCTAATTCATACTAAGTGTAGCCATATTATCAAATATACCATCTTAGAGCATCATGAACACTTAGATTAGATGAACTTTATTGATAACATGGCAATTTAGGATCTCTAAACCCAACTGATTCACATGCATTACTATCCACTTTGTTAACCCTAATTAACACTTTATTGTCATGGTCATCATGGAAATCATATTATTAAACAAAACAAGAAAATAACATAAAATAAGGGTTTTTAACATAGTCGACATGTTAATATTCAAAACTAGGACTTCATGCACTAATCACCATTTAAACCCTTCTTTGCACTTTTATTGGAACATATAGCATAATTAGGTCCCTATTATATTTTATTCAGATTCTACATGTTCTCCTGATAAATTTTCATATATAACATGTTTTACTCTGAGCTACCAATTATTTTCTCTCAATTGTACAAGATAAGCATTAATCGGCCAATAGAATCGTGCCACATCGGTGTTTACCCATCCATTATCACCATGCAAGCTATCCTAGACAATGGTGCTTGGCCATCCTGGACCAACATGCCACGTGAGCTGAGGCACTTAAACATGCCAAAAAGACACTAATGCCCTTGGCACTATGGACACAAAATCCACGCGCTCAGGGCACGCCTGACAATCCAGCACTGGCCATCACCTTACTCACAACAGGGCCTGGACATGCGCTTAGAGGAGCCACAAAAATCACTGATGTTGCCATCTAGGGCACCAGATGAAGGACCGACCACACGTAGGGCTTCTTTCCCCTAGAGAGTGGATCGTAGAAGAGTTGGATAGGGTTACTAAGGGGAGGAGCTAGGTTTAGGTCTGTCCGCGGCCAAGGTTTGAAGCAGTAGAGTCGGATGTAGGAGAAACTCATACCTGGGAACGTTGTATAGAGAGATCATGTGCCACAATATCTAGGTTCATGGGTTCTCAACTTCTTGTCTTAGCTAGGAAGGTAGACCGACGGGGCAGGTTTGGCTGAGAATCCTCAGACGGCTGCTAGATGTCCATCGCTAGTTCCTTCTTCTATGAGACTTCAAACATAAGTAGATGGCCCTGTCACAAAGTAGACCAACCACGACCGAGACCCCTTTCTTGTAGTCTTCATCATTATTATGGACCCATGGTTGGACCACCTAGGTTCTGTTCTAGCAGTATGACAAGATTATCGCAAGGTAGGACCTACTAGACATGGCGTCATGATCCTTGCAATCAGGTTTTAAGATCTCAGTTGCGTGGAGGGTCAGGAATGCTTGGAAGTTGGGGACCTCCTACAAGGATCCCTCGTTGCCTTCCCTGAGATCAGGAGGGCTGCCATGGTCCCTTTTTATATAGGCTATCTAGGTGTTAAGGTTATGGGGAAAACGGTGGAGGGGAGAAGATATATGGAGGCAAGCCTGGATTGACCTCCTCTTTTGGTTGTAAAGCAAGGGGTTAGATTTTGAGTTTCCCCATTCATCCTTAAATACTTCCCAATCATTACCGTGTACATGATTTCTTGACTTAACCAATGCATTTCTTTCCTTTTTACTTCCCCCTACTATCTCTCTCTTCCTCATGGTTACAGTAAAACACTCATAGGAAAGTATATATATGCTTAGTTTGTGAATAGGACGTCATTCAATATCATTCCATTGTAGATCTTATATGTCCATGATTGATTTCCAAATTCTATTTAGTTGGCACTCCAAAGGCCATCAAGAAAGGCATATAATTTTATGGTATATTCTAGATTTTTTGATCTATTTCTCTCTTTATTATCTTTATTCCATGGAAACTCATCAATATTTGTACCAAGTTATATTTATTAATTGGAATCTAATAGAATATCTTTCCCATACAAAACTTGCTCCCTTTTAAACATTTATTTAAAATAATACCATTATCCTATGGTATATCCTTGACCACCATTTTCTAGAATTCTCTTCTTTCCATTATTAATTTTTAGTATGCCAAATTTATTTGGTGCCTTAACATTGTGTTGCTACTCTTGGCTAAATAATTATTCTTTGAATTATCTCAAACACCATGTATATTATTTTCTATTAGAAACTTCCATATTGTTCCATATTTTGTTAATAAAAAATTTCATAATGTCATTACTATTTGTTTTTGTATGAATTTATTTAACTTGTGCAACAAGTATCCATACCACAAAGGTGATTTACATTATTATTCTACCAATTATATCATGAAGAAAACTATTTATCAAATCATACTTTATATCTTTATCATTCAATTTTACCAAAATTGAGGATATAACATTCACCCCTCCTTAAAAGGAATTTTGTCCCCAAAATTCAGACCTAGTAAGCTTAAGGTGAATGATAACTCATCTCAGTCTTAAACATTAGGGTTAGCAGCCCTACTTATGTAACTTTAACTTCTTTTATTGATATGAAAGTTATCATATTATGCCGGTGGGGAATAGCTCGGGTGGTGCGGCTCACAAGCCCCTTGCGAGGGGGCACGAGTTCGACTCCCAACATTCCCCAGAAGTGAATTTCCCGTAGCGTCGACCGACCAACGATGCTACCGATGGGGTACGCCTTACGGTCAGGGAAGGCCCCTGAGAGTTTACACCGCCTGTGGGGGTCACAAAATGTGGCGCTCGTGCGGGGGTGGTTCTCTCGCAAATCAAAAGAAAGTTATCATATTATTAATAAGATTGGTACTTGAATTCAATTCAAGGTATATCCTCATCCCTAGTATCTAGATGATATCATCTCTTGGTGATTATATATTTTAGTTGTGCTTTCAATTCCACTTGGGGACTATTGTTTCACCTTGGTTTCCAACCTATTATTCAATTATTTGTGTATAAGGTTGAGGTAACACCTCCAACCATAAACCATGTCATAAATTACCTTTTTAATTCCACAAATTTCTTATATTTCATGAAGTCAAATGCCTTTTGCATTCCTGAGTTTGTACACGACGTATACATAGCAGTTTGGCTCCCTCTATCTCTAGGGTTCGGATCCCGCTTATCTCTACTCCTCTCCGGTGGCTGCCGCTGGGGGGAGGGGGCGGCTTCCCGACACTCTTCTCCCCCTGGCCCCTCAACTACGGTGGGTGGTGGCTGGAAGCCCATGGCATTCTCTGGAGTGAAGGGAGAAGGCATTCAAGGGGAAATCACATGGTCTTTTCTTTGGCCGATCAGATTCGAAGGAGCGTGATGCACTGCAAGGCTCTAAGATTGGGGTTCGGATTTCAGCAGTCTTCCTGTCGACTCCTTTCTGCTCAAGAGTGGCGGATGGAGAGGGTCGTTCCCTTTCAGATCGGGAGCTTGTGCGGCTGCTCCGACTTTGCCTGGTATCGCTCGGGGTGGTCACCCTCACCTCGTAGGCATCTTCGTCTTCTCAATCGACTGGGGTCGGATCTGGCTTGCCCATGGAAGGTCCCTCGACCACAACCTCGACGCGGGGCTTCTTGGTGCGTCGGCACAGGCATTCTCCAATCGGGCCTGTTGATGTTTCTATCACCGCCAGGAGATCCATCCTGGCGACATTTCCCTTCTCTGGGATTCTATCCACGACATAGAAGAAGACCCAAGGGGAGCTGCAGTCGCTTGGCTATTACTATCAGATGCTGCATCCAGGGTGTTTGACGGTATGCCTGTGGATTGTTGTTCTCTTCCGCAAGCTTATCAGGGTCCAATTGATCTGGCTCTGGGTACGAGTTGTTGATGAAGGCTTCTTGGACTTTGTCTTCTCTCCTTCACTCTTTGTGGGTGGTCTAATGCTAGTGGAGGAGGATTCAAAGTCAGGCAACCTGATTCACCACCTCTTCAATCGAGTCAGTGAAATGTCTGTTTCCTGTTAGCTTAGACGCTAGGATGCATAGATGATTGGATTTTGCTTGGTTCTTTAGACTCCTAGGACTCGTCAAGGGGTACCCTGGTGGATCTTTCATCCAACTAGGAACCTGGTGATAAAGAAGTTGGTGAAGGTCAGATGTTTTCAAGCTAAGTCCTGGCAGTTTTCCTAGAGGTTGCCTTGGTTAGAGTTATTTTTACTTTTTGTGGGTGGGCTTAATGCATGTATTTACTTCTCTTAACTGGATTCCTCCTAGAAGGTTTGTTCGAGCTTAGCTTGAGGCGTTAGACTGATCTCCTTCTTCTTCCTAGTTTCTTTGTCCTGAGTTTTTTGTATATACCTCCTGCATGGGGTATCTGGTCCTTGAGTGAGCTTTTAAATCTTTCTGGTTTGTATTGGGGTACTTTGTGTCCAAAGTTTTTGGTATATAGTAACACACTTTTTGACCGACCAAAAAAAGAGTTTGTACATGACTCCTTGAATGACTTCTTTGTATCTTTGACATTTACACCTCATGTATTATGAGCCTTCGCCACTTCTTTGGGGTCTCTAGGAGTATAGGTACTTTTTGGAGTGATCTCATCCTTATGCATCTAGGGAGTGCCTCTCACATTCACCCATTGGGCCACATGAACATCATGAAGGTGGCCAATCTCCTGAGACATGAGCCTTGAGAAAATGCAACTTCTACCTACCGAATAGATGGTCGTGCATCCAGAAAATAATAAACTCCTAATCCCATTAGTCCATCTACCTTTAATACTCCCTACTTGACCTTAGGATTGACTTAGATCTCCACCCTTCCCAAGGGTTTCTTTGAGATATCACAACTTTAACTATTTTTCAAGCACATTATTTTCATATGTAATTCTTAAACTGGGTTTCCTCCATCTATTATTATGATCATTACTCGTTTTAGATCCCCTAATTTGACTCATGGAAACTTTCTTTTTTGGGCTCGGTCTCATACGAACAGCCACTTCCATAGTGACTTTTCCTCATGTTCCTCAGATATGGCATACTTGGGTTCAAAGAATCATACTCAATATATGTTCTTTCATATTCCATATCCTTAGTTCTTCAAACTATAGGTGACAAGAATGGTTCCCCCAATCTATACATTGATTTAATCAACTTACCTTTCTAGGGAAGGTCCTAACCTAGGGTGCCTTCTTGGCTCACATGTGGAGTTTATGCTCTCTAGACACAACGTGAACCTTTAGGTCTTGGTTTTTGCCTCCCCCATTGGTTCTTTTCCCACTCTTGGGTCAACCCACCCCAGGTTGGCACACTAGCCCTAAAGGTTTCATATTTTCATCTTTTTGCATTGTTTTCATTATAACTTCTGAACTTAATATATGTGGGACACTCCCTCTCTGGAGTATTCATGTGGGGAACCATTTCTCTAGGGTAGTCCCTATAGTGGATGCAATATGTATATAGGCCTTAGCCTGATCACCTGCCAACTTAATGTGGACATTTCTCTCACATAAGCATATGACCTCAAAGTGATCCAATCACCTATCAATTTAGTGTAGACCTTTCTCTCACATAAACATATGACCTCGAAGTGATCTGTCACCATAGTGACATTTTTTACATCCCACATGTATCACTTACATCCACCAGAGATAGTTGAGAAGTTATTTATATAACATATTGTTCATAAGTTTCTTAAAACTTTTCTTATTAATGCATGGTTCCACATGCACACATGCATGGGAGACTGAGTCGCCTAACTCTTTTTTTGTAATATGTTGAACATACATTTTATATTATAGCTTCTAAACCTTTATTTGCTCAATCTCTAGGATAACCCACTCATTGGGTAGCATACCCACTCACTGGGGGTATCCTTTATCCATCCCTTCCTTGAGAGATATCATTAGGGCAATGAGCAAGTTATATCCCTATTTTCCTTTTCATGTATAACCCTTTGTTATTTTATATTTCTCATGTATATTCAAATAATTTTCGCACGCATCATGCATGCTTTTCTCTACATTCATACATGGAAATCTATGTCATATAGACAAATTTACATTTTTTTAATTCTCAATACTCTTATCCTAATTAGGCTAGGGTTTCCATTTTACCCGTTTTACTCACAATTCTCAAGATTAGGGTTTAGTGTGTAGGTTAGGAACTACACCCTACATCTTATCATTTCTATGTCCTTTGACCCAATAGGTTCTTCCCAATCAACCCTAGTTACACCTAGGGTTATCATCATTAGGAAAAACCCATAAAACATTTCTCTTTACTTTATCATTATTTCCACATTGTATGAACATTTTTATTTCCACACTACATGTACATTATTATTTACATATACATGTATATTAAATGGCGGAGGACACCTTAATCCTACTTCATTTAAAAAATCCTAACTTTAGATGAGGATATAAATTCCTTTTAGGGTATATTTAGCAAAGACGATGAGGAGTGGATGAATCAATATGAAAAGACACCCTTAAGGTATTTTGCTTCGGGTAAAATTGTCCAACTTTGGCCAGGCAGGATGCATGAGCCCGAGTGTAAAGAGGCGAGACACCTCCGTACTAAAACTTAAAGAAAATACAAAACAACCACTTTTTTCCCAAGAAAAATAGACATTGGAGAATGAATGTATAATAATCCAAGTAAATAAGCATGTTTCAAATACATGTAAAATGTCAATAGCAGCGGAAAGAAACTAAGTTATTACATTGCTTTATGAACTCAGTTCACTACATGCGTTTCTTTGTAAAGGAAAAATTGAAAAGAAACTAATGGAGTCTAGAAATAAGCAACATAGTTATCCTTGATAGAAAAAATTGAATCTACTCCGGAACTTGGTCACCTTGGCCTTGTTCAACACCTTGATCTAACCCTAGGTGGTTGGGAAAGCACCCGGTAAAAGAAAGAAACAAGGTATGTGTTAGAGATAATGAACAAGGACTAAAGATAAGTAACAACATGGAAATAAAGGCTAAGATTTCATCATAAGATGAATATGGTAAAAAGTATGGGGAATAAATAAATAGATACTTGCCATAAAAAAATAGAAAAGTTTGCATGCATGATTAATATTGGCTATCTAAACTATGTAGGGTTGAGGCACATACCTAATCTCATGTTGGGTTTTAAGGGAGATAGAGAAGGCAGCGGAAACAAAAAAATTTCTCTTCCACATGGACTGCCTGGAACTTCGATCTCCTTGTCCCATAAGGAATCGGAAGGAGTCGCACCCTCCCATCGATGTACTAGTCACCGACACACTCTCCTGCCACCAGTCGCTATTATGTAGTTGTCTTTCCCTTGTTGTGTGTCCCTTATTGGGTAGCACTTGCTTGGGCTCTCTCAGTTACCAAAACTAGAGAGAACGACAACTTTGTAGAAGAACTAGTGTTCTGAGTTGTACTTTGAGAATCCCCCAATACCCCTATATATATATAGGAGGGTCATGGGACATGGTTCTCTACCCCGGACAATGCGGGATTAAAGCAAGAGTAGAAGGGTTCCGAATTTTCCACAAAACAACCAACTACGCCACCTGAGCCGATCGTTTCAACCCTGAAACGGTCGGTTGGTGACCTGAGCCGATCGGTTCTCACCTGAACTGATCATTTGGAGAACCTGAGCCGATCAGTTCAAGCATGAGCCGATCGGTTCATTGTCCTGGTCCAACTCAAATTGACTTTCGTATTTGTTTCTGATTAATCAAATATTAATCCTTGTGCAAATCGAATTTGTACAAGTGAAACAAATTGTATTTGCAAAATAGTCTACTGACTTTCCAAACGATCTCTGTCAGACCAGTTGAGCCGATCAGTTAAACCCTTGAACCGGTCATCTCAGCCTATCTTGAGCCGATCGGTTCAGTAACCTGAGCCGATCAGCTCGGTTGGGGCAGCAGACTATGCAAAATCACTCAATTGCAGTTTCAATCAATCCGATACTCTAATCAATTGGTCCAACACCTTGAACACTATGATTTTGAGCTATCAATCAACTGAGTGTTTAATTGAACTACTAAACTCCTTTAGTAATCAATCTAAACATCGTTTGTGGATAAACTCCTCTTCCAGGTTAAATCCTATGTGTGTGACCCTGCAGGTCCATTTCACGTTGGTAGTGAAAGTCCATAACACTTATGACTTCACAAGCAAAGAGCGGTGCCTAGTCACACATCACTACTACCCAAGTGAAATAGAAAGTTGGAGAACAACTTTCAATCCTACAATCTGTGAATGGTGTTACAGTGGATGTATAATTCCTTTGTCACTGATGTCTTGAATGAACTCAAGGCATGGTACAATCATCCTTTCAACGTTCATCCATTTCCTTGATCTCACAGCAGACTGGGTGAGATGTGTGTGATATCAATATCACATATTGATTCACACATGCATGAACATGCCTTTCTCAATCCTACTCATCAAGTGGACATGGACATCAAACTCCCTTAAGAGGGACAAATCCCATATCTATCACTCACCCCTCAAAAGCCCCATGTGTCAAAGCCACCCAATCATCACCTTTATAACAACCCATGTTTCAGGACTGTGTTTGATGATGTCAAAGTGTACCCAACGACATTTGTTGAGTGTAGTGATTTCAGGTCAAAGAATCACACTCACCATCATCACTGTGAGAGCTGACTGTGACTACCAAATCATGATTCCATGTGTCACTCTCACGGTGGGTCTGTTCGGTACACTTGTTCTCTAACAAGTACCTATGTGCTTGGTTTGATATCACTATATCATGACTAATGAGATTATGTCATCAACCAACACACAATCTAGTCTTTAGTGTTATTGATGTCTATGGTTATTTCCACAATAACAACCGACTAGGGACTAAACAAGAATGTATACTCTTAACATATATATGATCTCATCGTTTAGGTCTTGAACCTAAAAGCATACGTCATCGAGTAAACAATTCTTTAGACATATATCATGTTACACTATCATCTCAGAAACAGTTAAAACATATAGATCGGAAATTGCCTTTATTATTATTCAAATCATTTACAAAGTATCCCATTACAATCATCACATGACTTGATCTATGGGCATACATACCAACAGACTCCCACTTGCACTTAGAGCCAGTCACCTAGGAACCTTAGTCCTTGTGACCTTGCATGACCATTATGCTTCTGCTGAGAAAGGGCCTTAGTCAGTGGATCAGCTATGTTGTCTTCAGTTGGTACTTTTGCAAATCTTCACATCTCCTCACTGTACGATCTCTCGTATGAGATGGAAGCACCGCAGTATGTGCTTGGACCACTGATGTGATCTGGGCTCCTTAGATTGAGAAATAGCTACATTATTGTCACAATAAAGCTCAATTGCATCACAGCTACTGGGAACTACACCAAGTTCAGAGATGAACTTCCTGATCCACACAGCCTCCTTTGTTGCATGTGAAGCAGCAATATACTCGGCCTCTGTAGTAGAATCAGCAATTGTTTCTTGCTTGGAACTCTTCTAGCTCACAGCTCCATTGTTTAGGCAAAATACAAATCCTGATTGCGATCTGTAATCATCTTTGTCGGTTTGGAAGCTTGCATCGGTGTAACCCTTTACAACCAATTCTTCATCACCGCCGTATACAAGGAACTGATCCTTAGTCCTTCACAAGTACTTGAGGATGTTCTTTACGGCTGTCCAGTGAGCATCCCCAAGATTTGACTGGTACCTGCTCGTCATGCTGAAAGCATACGAGACATTTGGGTGTGTGCACAACATAGCGTACATGATGGATCTGATGGCTGATGCATGTGGGATCCCATTCATACGCTCCCTCTCTTCACAAGATTGGGGACATTGAGCTCTAGAGACAGTGACTCCATGTAGCATGGGGATGTTGCCTCTCTTTGAGTTCTCCATGCTGAACCACTTCAGCACTTTGTCAATGTACGTGCTTTGACTTAGTCCAAGAAGCCTTTTAGATCTATCTCTATAGATCTTAATATCTATAATATAGGATGCTTCTCCTAAGTCCTTCATTGAGAAAGTATTCCCAAGCCAAGTCTTTACCTTCTCTAAGGTTGAGACATCATTCCCCATCAAAAGTATGTCATCTACATACAATATGAGGAATGTGGTCATGCTCCCACTAACCTTCTTCTACACACAAGGTTTATCTTCATTTTGAATGAAGCCAAACACTTTGACTTCCTAATCAAATCAAAAATTCCAACACTGAGATGCTTTCTTCAATCCATAGATTGACCTTTGTAGCTTATAGACTTTATTGGCATTCTTTGGATATACAAAACCTTCAGGTTGTGTCACGTACACATCCTCATTTATATTCCCATTAAGGAATACAGTTTTAACATCCATTTGCCAAATCTCATAGTCATAGTAAGCCACAATAGCAAGCATAATCCTGATGGACTTAATCATGGAAACTGGAGTAAAGGTTTCGTCATAGTCAACACCTTGAACTTGTCAAAAACCCTTTGCAACCAATCTGCCTTTATAAGTTTGCACATTGCCATCCATGTCAGTCTTCTTCTTGAAGACCCACTTGCACCCTATGGGTTTTACCCCTTCAGGTGGTTCCACCAAAGTCCATACTTTGTTGGAGTACATGGATTCCATCTCGGATTTCATGGCCTCAAGCCATTTCTTAGAATCTGGTCCCTCCATAGCCTCTAGATAGGTAGTTGGATCATCATCTATGATCAACTCACCGCCTTCCTGAGTCACAAGGTATCCAAACCTCTCAGGTTCAAGGCATGTCCTACTATATCTACGAGGTCCTTGTATCACTTGAGGAGACTGAGATTCCACAAAAACTTGTTAATCTCTATGTTCCTCTTGTACATCTATTATTTCATTGTTTTCTTGTTGGGCTTGAACCTCTTCAATCTCTATTTTCCTCCCACTACTTCCTCTAGAAATAAATTCCTTTTCTAGGAATACAGCTGTCCTAGAAACAAACACTTTGTTGTCAGTAGGGTGGTATAAATAGTATCCCCTTGTTTTCTTGGGGTATCCAATAAAATAACGTTTTTCAGACTTGGGTCCAAGCTTATCAGGAAACATTTTCCTAATGTAAGCCTCACAACCCCAAATCTTCATGGAAGACAAATTGGGACGCTTCCCCTGCCATATCTCATATGGTGTCTTTTGAACCAATTTAGATGGTACTCGGTTAAGTGTAAATGTGGCAGTTTCAAGAGCATGACCCCAGAAGGAAATCAGAAGCTCAGCAAAACTCATCATTGATCACACCATATCTAGTAAAGTGTGATGCCTTCTTTTAGACACACCATTATGATGTGTTGTTCCCGGTGGAGTCCATTGTGATATGATACCATGGGCTCACAGAAGGTCCTCAAACTCTTGTCTTAAGTATTCTCCACCTCGATCAGATTGAAGTGCTTTAATACTTTTATCAAGTTGGTTCTGTACTTCATTCATGAAATCCTTGAACCTTTCAAGGGTTTATGACTTATGTTTCATCAGGTACACATAGCCATACCTACTGAAGTCATCAGTGAAGGTAATGAAGTACTGCCACCCATTTCTGTCATTAGTTCTAAAAGGCCCACATACATCAGTATGCATGAGTCCTAATAGATCACTAGCTCTCTCACCTTTACCTAAAAAGGGAGTCTTGGTCATCTTTCCCAACAAACAAGATTTGCATGACTCTATTGATTCATAATCAAAAGAGTCTAGATAACCATCTTTATGGAGTCTAGAAATGCGTTTCTCATTTATGTGCCCTAGACGACAATGCCAAAGATATGTTTTGTTTGAGTTGTTGAGTTTATGCCTTTTGGTGTTTATGTTGTATATACTTATCTCTAGATCTATCAAGTATAGACCATAAGACATTGGGGCACTGCCATAAAAGATCCCATCTTTTGAAATATAACACTTTCCATTCTTAATAAGAAATTCAAAAGCATCCTTTTCCAAAAAAGAGACGGAAATGATATTCCTATTTATGGCAGGTACATAATAGCAGTTCTTCAAATCTATTACCAGCCCACTAGGTAGAGTTAACTCATAGGTTCCTACGGCACTGGAGGCAACCCTTGTCCCATTGACAACACGTAGTTCAACCTCGCCTTAACTCAAAGGCCCACTTCTTTTAAGATCCTTCACATTTGAACAAATGTGAGATCCACATCCGGTATCAATTACCCATGACAAAGAAGTAGTAAAGTTAATCTCTATCACGTACACACCAAAAGTAGAGATCTTTATCTCTCACTTCTTCTTCCATCATTCCCTCCATCCTCTCCATGTTTTAAGTGCAGAAGATTTTGACATGGGTTTGGCGAGAGAACCCTTCTCTCCCTCACCTTTGTCCTTAGACTTTGTTCCATTGATCTCTATCAATGAACTATCCTTCTATTTAAGCACACATAGAGTGGACTCAAAGGCTATCGATATTTCTGGATTGTGCATAACACTTCTCACAATCCAACCAGTTATGGAAATTATTCTCAATTAATTTGCCCATTTTAAAAGATGATTCTTTTTCCATTCTACAAGAGAAAATTGTATTTGTCAAAACTCCTTTTGATTTGATTTTATTTGATTTGAATAAAATTTGACATTAGTTAATTAGGCCTTTAATTAATTACCGCTCCCACTATTTTGATTCAAATTGAAAGCCCTCACCATCAATTTGGAAGATTGCAGCGTACAATCTTCTAGTGGGTCAAGATCCTGAAATCCTCTGAGTCATGGACCAGCTAGGGTTGTCACCCACAACTCACATATTCCAGGTAGGCAACTTTTGCCAATTGCATCATATGCAACTCTTAAAAGATGTCATGTGCAACTCCTTGCCATGATCACCTCCATGCCTCAAGGTCCTAGATCCTATCTAGGTCACCTTGTTAAGTCCAACCCAAAGCCAACACGATGAATATGCACCCTGCTAGGGCAGACCCACATATCCATCCTTCATGCTTCCACGAGATAGACAGTGCACCACGCTAGGGCGTGCCCACACTTGGCCGATCAAGCTTTTCACGTGTGTTGCTTTTTGGAAGGCATCTAAAACTTTAACATTTAATGAGGGATTTGGTTTTTATAGGTACATATACATATCCAATCACCACAATATAGTAAGTATCATATACATACTATATCCCACAAAAAACATGTGAAATGATAAAAGCAATGATTATGGCCATCCTAATGTGATTTCTTGAGCTAAGAGGAATCACGGTCATCTAGGTCCACATCACATGCAACATGTACAAGATGAACTTTGTGCTTTGCCTTTCTGGGTTTGATCAACTCATCTCCATGATTGATCGGCTCGCCATTAGACTGGTCAGTTGGGTGCTACTAGCTGATCGACTGGCACCTCCATCCAATCAGTTCACTGGTCGTCGTGCATCTCCTCAGGCCACCACCCGCTTGTCTCGCTCCTCGAATCGGTCGTCAAAATTCTGTCATTCTGTGACATAATAGGAAATAAAATCTATCCTATTTTACATTTGAAAAGGAAACCCCGAGTTACATTCGGGGGGAGCAAAGGTAGGAAAGAAATCTCGAGTTATCTCGAGTTACATCAGGAATAGGAGATAGGGAATCAGTGCACAGACCGAGATGCAAGCAACCACATTCAACCAAGCACACATACATAGGGTTTATTCGACATAACCATGATATACATTCACAACAAAACTCATTTAAGGGTGACGCGCATCGAGTGCATTTATATTACATATCATATATGTATATTGGGATTTGTGGATTTAGGATTGGACATGCATAAAGCCAATTTTATTCACATCGTATGCAATAAATAAAGGCAACAAATCAAAATCGATCATATCGATAATCCTAAAGTATAGAGTAGTTGACATGGCTCTGATACCACTGTTGGGTTTTAGGGGAGACAAAGAAGGCAGCGGAAACAAAAAAAATTCTTCTCCCAAACCCAGAATAAAGGAATCGCGTCAACGTCTATACAATAGGAAGGATGGTTTGTAGAGGCGAACCTTTTCCCGAGGCTTGCTTGGCGACTTTACCTCACGGCTTGCGTGATCTTCACCTCCAATCTTGGACGGTGTCTGTGCAGCTCCTGGTCTCACCGGGACTATCAGGATTGACAGCTGTCCTCTGAGCGGTAGAAGTCTCCCGCCTCTTCAGTCATCTACACAGACTGCCTAGAACTCCGATCTCCTTGCCCCACAAGGAATCGGAAGGAGTCACACCCTCCTGTTGGCGTACTAGTCACTAACACACTCTCCTACCACCAGTCGCTATTCTGCAGTTGTCTTTCCCTTGTTTTGCCTCCCTTATGGGGTAGCACTTGCTCGGGCTCTCTCGTTTACCAAAACCAGAGAAGCCCCCAATACCCCTATATATATAGGAGGGTCATGGGATAGGGTTCTCTACCCCGGGCAATGCGGGATTAAAGCAGGAGTAGAAGGGTTCAAAATTTTCCACAAAACAACCAATTGCGCCACCTGAACCGACCGTTTCAACCCTAAAATGGTCGGTTGGTGAACTGAGCTGATCGGTTCTCACTTGAACTGATCGTTTGGAGAACCTGAGCTGATCGGTTCAAGTATGAGCTGATCAGTTCGTGGTCCTGGTCCAACTCAAATTGACTTTCGTATTTGTTTTCAATTAATCAAATATTAATCCTTGTACAAATTGAATTTGTACAAGTGAAACAAATTGTATTTGCAAAATAGTCTTCTGACTTTCGAAATGGTCTCAGTTAGACCAGTTGAGTTGATCGATTCAACCCTTGAACCGTTTGTCTCATCCTGTCTTGAGCTGATCAGTTCATCACATGGGCTGATCGGTTCAGCAACTTGAGCCGATCGGTTCATCCCATGAGCCGATCGGTTGGGGTAGTAGACTATGCAAAATCAGTCAATTGCAGTTTCAATCAATCTGATACTCTAATCAATTGGTCCAACACCTTGAACACTATGATTTTGAGATATCAATCAACTAAGTGTTTAATTAAACTACTAAACTCCTTTAGTAATCAATCTAAGCATCATTTGTGGATAAACTCCTCTTCCATGTTAAATCCTATGTGTGTGACCATGCAGGTCCATTTCACGTTGGCAGTGAAAGTCCATAACACTTATGACTTCACAAGCAAAGAGCGGTGCCTAGTCGCACATCAGTGCTACCCAAGTGAAATAGAAAGTTGGAGAACAACTTTCAATCCTACAATCCGTTAACGGTGTTACAACGAATGTACAATTCCTTTGTCACTGATGTCCTGAATGAACTCAAGGCATGGTACATTCATCCTATCAACGTTCATCCATTTCCTTGATCTCAGAGCAGACTGGGTGAGATGTGTGTGACATCAGTATCACATATTGATTCACACATGCGTGTGCATGCCTTTCTCAATCCTACTCATCAAGTGGACATGGACATCAAACTCCCTTAAGAGGGACAAATCCCATATCTATCACTCACCCCTCAAAAGCCCCATGTGTCAAAGCCACCCAATCATCACCTTTATAACAACCCATGTTTCAGGATTGTGTTTCATGATGTCAAAGTGTACCCAACGACATGGGTTGAGTGTAGTGATTTCAGGTCGAAGAATCACACCCACCACCATCACTGTGAGAGCTGACTATGACTACCAAATCATGGTTCCATGTGTCACTCTCACGGTGGGTTTGTATGGTACACTTGTTCTCTAACAAGTACCTATGGGCTTGGTTTGATATCACTATATCGTGACTAATGAGATTCTGTCATCAACCAACACACAATCTAGTCTTTAGTGTTATTGATGTCTATGGTTATTTCCATAATAACAACCGACTAGGGACTAAACAAAAATGTATACTCTTAACATATGTATGATCTCATCGTTTAGGTCTGGAACCTAAAAGCATACGTCATCGTGTAAACAATTCTTTAGACATCTATCATGTTACACTATCATCTCAAAAATAGTTAAAACATATAGATCGGAAATTGCCTTTATTATTATTCAAATCATTTACAAAGTATCCCATTACAATCATCACATGACTTTCTCTATGGGCATACATACCAATACCTCAACCAATAGGTGAGGGATATAACACATTCCAGTCACCAACAAATATTTTATATTGGGGAGAGTAACACAATCCCCTGGGTGAATTTAAACTTGTCCTATCTGTGGGTGGTTGTACATAAGTACCACTACACTAGTTAAATAGTATAATAAAATCAACATGTTAAAGAACTATGTCAAGTATAAGCATCAAATAGTAGAACATGGCAGTGGGGTACAAGACCCAAGATATAAATAACAAAATTGATTTTGAGGCAAATATAGAAAAGGAATTAACAAAAGAGAAATTAGGATTTCATAAAAGCTTCATTAGGGAAACTAGGTTAGGGTTTGTAATTATTCTTAACTTAGGTGTAAGGAAAACACATACCTCTCTTAATGAAATCCAATTACTCTCTTTCACTACTTTAATTGAGTCTAAATCCCACTTTTCCTATTTTCAATGTATAATCATGTATTAGGGTTTTACACGTATTAAAGTAAAGAAACCCTAAATTTTGGACTTTTTGAACAAAACATCAATTTAGACTATGAAATTATCACCACTAATCTTATTCGGTTCTCCTTATTAAGAAAACATATAATTTTTCCTATTTTGGAGTTATGAGGATTAAATTGTATTTTTAGTGATTTTCATGTATTAAATTCATTCTTAGAAAATACCTTTCAGAAAAACTTAAAATCAAACCTCGAATGCATTTTTGTGAGAAAGCTTACATTTTATGACTCCAAAACATATTTTCTTTTAATTTTTGGACAAAGGAATAAAAAAATATGATTTTTCCCATTAGACCAATTAGAGAATGCCACGTCAACAAATCCAATGTGACAAAGAAGTAGAGAGAGAGAGGTGGGCCGTATGACTTGGCCCAACCTTAGGGCACCAAGTCAGAAGTCCATACTGATTCATCCCCTCATAAATTGGGGCATAAAAAGAGTCAAAAGATTAGAACGAGCTTATGAGGAAACAAAGAGAAAAGACGGAAACAACCGAGGGGGGGTAGAATGGTCATTTGACCAGGGGGATTGTCCCTTCCTCAGCTTGCAAGCCATGTCTGTGAGTAGCTGAGGCTGATTTTGGGCAAATTCGATACACGTGATCAAACTTGAAAACAAGAACACGAAAAGAACCAGAGGATCACCACAAACCTTCTAGTGAAGTCAATTTGATCTAAGATGGAGTAGGGAATGAGCACTAGCCGCTGCAAACCCAGGTCCAATCCAAGCTTCCTGAAGCCCACACACACAAGCAATGAGGAAATCAAGAGGAGAGGTGTAACGTCCTAGGATTTCAGGCCTCATATAATATGATCTTAAAAGGAATGATTGGGCTATCCATATCACCAAGGTGCACCTCCTTTTCCGGGAGCCCATCACTAAGGAACTCCATAGTTAAGCGTGCTCAACTTGGAGTAGTACTAGGATGGGTGACCAGTCAAGAAGTTGATCCTGACTTGTGTGTGAGTGAGATTAAAGCGCACAATTAAGGCTAGTGGTGGTCTGTGGGGCTAGTTGTCATTACTGAAACTCTACTAGGGCCTTGGGTAATGGGCACGGGTGTTACAAATGGTATCAGAGCCATAACCCCTCCACTAGGTGGCATGCCAGTCTTGGGACGTGTAGTTTAGGCATGTTGGAATGGGTTGTCCATGGTTTATGTAGCCACCCTTGCACTGATATTCCATGATCAGGAGCTAGGTGTCCATCAGCCATGTTGGGTCTGCACTGAAATGGGGAAATGTTATGAGGCCACATAGTTGAGCCTTGAGGAGGACTACAAGAGTCTAAGTGGGGGAGATTGTAACATCCCAAGATTTCAGGCCTCAAATAATATGATCTTAAAAGGAATGATTGGACTACCCATATCACCAAGGTGCACCTTCATTTACAGGAGCCCATCACTAAAGAACACCATAGTTAAGAGTGCTCAGCTTGGAGTAGTACTAGGATGGGTGACTAGTCGGGAAGTTGATCCTGGCTTGTGTGTGAGTGAGATTAAAGCATACAGTTAAGGCTAGTGGTGGTCTATGAGATCCCGACTGACGATATTGGGTGTTTCTCAAATCGTTGATAAAACACCACAACTTGTGGATCAATCGGTGCAGAATCATATGAGGTAAGTGTGGGAACAAAAATCTCATGAAATTGTTGACTACATACAGAGAAATCACGATTTGAAAATCCAATGTGAACCTGCTCATTTCCTTACTAGGCACAAGCTAGGTGACGAGCTCCCAGCCATCTAATCAAGTGGGCAATAAATAATGACCGTCCATCGGCGTGAAAAATAGAAAAATAAAAGGATAATGTGTGTGACACATTGAATGTATTCCAATTCTTAATCATACTAAATGGGCATATATGTTTATTAAATCTTTTCTCTCTCCTCAATTGAGGGTGCAAACGAAACCCAAATCAATTGAAAATTTAAACCTGGCCTATTTTTGATATGAAAAAAAACTAAATATGCAATTTAATTTGCCTTTTGAGAACTTTTAATGTGCTAAATAAATCAAATCTCATGTTCTCTTCCTTCATCATTAATGGTTACAAGATTCTCCAAATTTGATGAAACTTCACCAACAAGTCACATTAAGTGCCATGGATACAAATTTTCCATTAATTTTACATGTTGGAGTTATTTGTTTATTTATTTAATATTTTGAAGGTTCAACACTCTTTCTCTCTTCTGATTTCTCCTTTTAATCAAATATTCTCCAAATTGAGTGAAAATTCACCCAAAGGCATATTGTAATGTGTAACATGAATTCGGGATCAATTGTTACTTTTGAAGTCATTAATGATATTATTTTATATTTTTGAGATATCTCCTATTTCCTCATTCAATTAATACAATTATACTTACAACATTTCCAAAAGTTGTGAAACTTATCACTCAAGCAAACTTGTACTCAAAGAAAATGATTTTGGGCTTAGAATTACCTTTAGAGTTCCTTTTTTATGATTTTTAAGCAACTTACTCTTATATTCACTTAATGGAAAAATCAATTCATCTAATGTTGCATTATCTTAGTTTTAGGATTTTCTTTTCTTTTTCTCATACAAAAGGGCCATGGAAACTTCTAGATCGATTTTATTTTCTTCTTATCCCGCTTAAGTGGATATTTTACAAATTAAACCCATTAGTAAACTTTTACTGAGGTATTTGTGCATAAATCCTTATAAAGTCAAATATAGGGAACATGTACACCAAATGTTTATAATTTCCACTAATTCAACATCAAGCACATAAATGAATGGAAAAGCTTAGGAAAAGGCTAATCAAAGATTATACATGGATTTCAATTCATTACACCGAGAGTCCTCGTAAGCCGACTAGCGGTTTGGAGGAAAGTTTTTCCACGCCCCAGGTCATGGTCTATTCTAGACACCATCGTCTTTAGAAAATGTCCTAATTATTCCCTCATAATTCTACCGATTACTTGAAATTATAAAATATTAAACATTATATGAAAATTTTGGGGCTCTAGTATCACATCTAATGACCTCACTTTTCAGTAACCCCCAATTAAGGAAGGCCAGAAAGATTAGAGCCATTATCTACAATTTTCCCCCATGATCCAGATTAGTCAAATAACATATTATAGAAAATAATTTCATTAATTCAATAACTTTCTTTATAAGATGTTTACATGAACTTTCTATCCTTAGAATTGTACATTTGAGAAGAAATAACTAGATAATCCTCCTTTTAAATCATTACAACCTTCATGTAATTTCCACCTTTATCTTCATGTCCTTTAGCATGTATATCAACTTATACCTAAAACCACTTGAAAAAAATACACGATCAGTATGTTGCCACATCGGTACATGGGGTGCATCCAAAAAGTGCAAGTAAATAGAAATATACATTCCCAACAAATAATTGTAAATATAAACTGATACGTTCTTTCACATAGTCTTCCTTTATGTGATAGTCATAGTGGCATTATAATTGAATAGAACTAAATAAACAATCAACAATTTATTTTCACAAATCCTCGAGAAATCTCAGAAAACATTGACAAGAAGTATTGAATGGTCATAGTTGTATCCACATATGTTATTGGTGAACTACATAGATATCATGAAGTATATACTTCAAGCATATTCAATCAATATAATCAACAGATCCATGCAATCAAGATTAAAATATGCATGTATATAAATCCTAATGTGTCATTAATCATATTAATCACATTAATTACACTAAACCCTACTTGGTCCTAATCTTGGGTCTAGGATCTCTTGGTTTCAAGCTATAATTAGACACATGTTCTATACTCAAGTTTCCATGTTAGTTGATTTAATGACTTAAGAACCCTAATTCATATTCGGTGCAGCCATAATTATCAAATCTACCATGTTAGAGCGTCATGATCACTTAGATCAGATTAAATTCATTCATAACAAGGCAAGTTAGGATCTTTAAACCCTACTTATTCACATGCGTAACTATCCACATTTTTAACCCTAATTAATATCTTTATTATCATGGTCGTCATGGAAATCATATTATTCAACAAGATCAGAAAATAGTATAAAAGTAGGGTTTTTAATGTAGTCGACATGTTTATATTAAAAACTAGGATTTCATGTGCTGATCACCACTTTAACCAATCTTTGGACTACTTTGAGTACAAAGAGCTTAATTAGGTCCCTAATATTTTTTTTGGATTCTATGTGTTCTCCTGATAGATTTTCATACATAACATGTTTTAATCTGAACTATTGATTATTTTCTATCAATTTTATAAGATAAGAATTAATTGGCCAATAGAATGTTGCCACGTCAACGTTTACTCTATCATCCATTATCTCCACATGGGCTAGCCTAGCCAATGACACCTGGCCACCCCTGCCCAACACGTCAAGTGAGCTGGGGCACTTAAACATATCAAAAAGACACTAATGCCCTTGGTGTTGTAGACATGGAATCCACGCGCTCAGGGCAGGCCTGAAAATCCAGCCTTGGCCATCGCCTTCCTCAAGATAAGGCTTGGTCGTGCGCATGGGCAAGTCACACGAATCTAACTCCGCCATCCAGGGCACCAAATGAAGGATCGGCCACACACATGGATTCTTACCCCCAGAGAGTGGATTGTAGAAGAGTTGGGCATGGTTACTAAGAAGAGGAGCTAGGTTTAGGTCTGTCTGTTGCCAAGGTCTGAAGCAATAGAGACAGATCTATGAAAAACTCATACCTGGGTATGTTGTGTTGGGAGATCATACATGGCAATCTCTAGGGTGATGGGTTCTCAATTTCTCATCTTAACTAGGAAGACAGGCCAGCAGGGTAGGTTTGGATAAGAATCCTTAGACAGCTGCTAGATGTTCATCTCTAGTTCCTTCATCTAAGAGAGTTTGTATGGAAGTAGAGGGCACTTTCACAGAGCAGGCCAACAATGATCGTGAACCCATTCTAAAAGTCTTCATCAGCATTGCAGCCCCATGGTTGGACCATCCATGTTCTGGTCTAGGAGTATGATAAGATTCTCTTAGGGCAGGACCAACTGTACATGGAGTTGTCATCCTTGCAATCAGGTTTCAAGGTCTCATTTGTGTGGAGGGTCCATAAAGCTTGGAAGTCAGGGACCTCCTACAAGGATCGCTCACCATCTTCCCCAAGATCAGGAGGGCTCCCATGGTCACCTATTATATAGGCTAGCTAGGTGTTAGGGTTATGGGAAGAGCGGTGGAGGGGAAGAGATATATGGCAGAAAGCCTAGATTTGCATCCTCTTTTGGTCGTAAAGCAAGGAGTTAGATTATGAGTTTCCCCTTTCATCCTTAAATACTTTCCAATCTTTACCACATACATGATTTCTTGACTTAACCAATGTATTTCTTTCCTTTTTACTTTCCACCTACTATTTTATTTCTTCCTCATGGTTATAGTAAAACAATCATAGGGAAGTATCTTTATATACTTAGTTTGTCAAAAGGATGTTATTCAATATCATTCCATTATAGATCTTATATGTCCATGATTGATTTCCAATTTCTATTTAGTTGGCACTCCAAAAGCCATCAAGAAAGGCATACTTTTATGGTATATTCTAGATTATTTGTCTAGTTGTCTCTTTATTATCTCTATTCCATGGCAAATCATCAATATCTTTACCAAGTTATATTTTTTAATAGGATCTAATGAAATATCTTTCCTATACAAAACATTCTCCCTTTTAAACATTTATTTGAAAACTATCATTATCCCATGGTATATCCATTTCTACCATTTTCTAGAATTCTCTTCTTTCCATTAGTATTTTTGAGTATGCCAAAGTTATTTGGTGCCTTAACATTGTGTTTCCACTCTTGGCTAAATAATTATTCTTTTCATTATCTCAAACATCATGTATATTATTTTCTCTTAGACTTACATATTGTTCCATATTTCATTTATACAAAATTTCATAAATCCATTACTATTTGTTCTTATATGAATTCCTTTAACTTGTGACACAACTATCCATACCAAAAAGGTGATTTACATTATTATTATACCAATAATATCATTGAAGAAAACTATTTATCAAATCATGCTTTATATTTATATCATTCAATTTTACCAAAATTGAGGATATAACATCTTCTTTAGGAATGGTAAACTTATTGAAAGGCTATTGGGATGAGGTTCTTGAGGTCTGAGCTTGGATCAGGCCAGGAAAAGGTAGATTTCAAGCTCATCTAGGCTAGATATGAGATCCACAAGCTAGAACATGTACTTGTGAGTGGAAAGTCACCTTCTAACCCTATTTTATAGCATAAAAATTCAAATAATGGCTTTCTAGTAATTAAATCTTTCTCTATGATAACTGTGATGAATTTGTGTAATGATTTTCAATAGTAGAAATGTCTTATTAATCATATATTTGTGATGTAATATCATATCAAAAAGATACTATGTGAGTTGTTATGAATGACATGTGATGAAATGGAGTAAATAGAGGCACCTGGGAAACCGAGTTTTCCTTATTCAGAACTATAGAATTGAGTTGTGGTTTATGAGAACTGTGAAAGTTTACATATGATTTTTGTTCTTAATATGATATGATTAAATGATGAAAATAGGGTAATGATTATTAATGATGATGAATCATGTTAGATCAGCTAAATATCACCAGACATTGGATTCCCTGGACATTGTAGAATCCTCATAGGAGGCCTTCACTATAAGGAGGAAACATGCTTCCCAAATGGAGGTCTCACATAGGTTGAGATAAGACAGAGCGCACCGGTAGGGTGTGGGGTCTAGGTCAGTGAGGAAGGACTCCTTAAATGATTGGTATCCAACACCAACAGGTGATACTGGTGGTACCTAAGTTATGAGTTGTGGAGATTAGTGGACATCTTCTATAGGTCCACTGGTGTACAACAAGCATGAGGGCTTTGATTTCCCACATGAGCACCCAGGTTGAGAGGAGTCAAGGTATTAGTCCACTCCCATTAGCCGCCAAGAGCCAAATGTGGGGATTCAAACTGCAAACGTGATATTAAGACTACATATTTAGGATCACAGGCATGCTTCTAAGTCTTATACACTGACATCATGGCTTGTTGTGATTCTTTCACATGTTGTCGTACACCTCATGTGGATCGAGTGGTATATGGATTGAAAATCAAGTGAATGGATTTAGGTTATCCTTTTTCTGTATTTAATATCAGACCAAATGTTATGATAATTGAATTATAGTTTGAAATTTCCAATTCTTTCATACTTCTACATTTAAGTTATATTGATTGTAAATATTATAAATATATCGGCTACCTATTGATTTTCTACTCACTAAGCTTGTATCTCATCAAGCTACTGAACAAATTTTCAGGTAAAGGACAAACTCTTTTTGAGGAGGCAGAAGATAGTTTTCATCAAGAGTAGAACAGAGGTCTTGGAGAATAACTAGTTAGGATAGACAAATGATCTCTTATCCTTCCTTTGGTCTTGGGAATGAGAGAGTGAGAAAAAGGAGAAGTTTGTAATGAAATTTACATGATGTATATTAAGTGTGAATATCTTTCCTCTATGTAATAGTCAAACTCTGTTGTAACCTTAATGTTACATTTGAATGAGACATTATCATTTAGTAAGTGGCATTACTATATATATGAGAAAAGAAAAGGTTATAACTGATTTTCATTAAGTGATTAAAAGTTGATGGATAGGCTAATCTCCTTGGTTGGCCCTAACCTTGGATTATTGGATTTAGGTCACATCAGTAGGTAATTCTTGTATGAGGAGTATATCAACTTAACAGGAGTCAGTCAGTTGAGTGAGGTTCTACGTGGTGACCGATAGACTAGGCTTCTATCGATCAATTCTAGGATGGCATAGGTTCTGGAAGGAGGTAATCTATGGTGGGTTGATCGATTGTGGTTTAGAAAATCAATTGATGTTCATGAGGATGCTCTTCGATGCAGACCATTTAACTGTTAGGTGTGAATGCGATTGATTGGATGCCTTTAGTCGATCTTTTGGCTCCCAGTTGATTGACTAGAATCACTAATAAATTTCTACAACCACAAATAGTACAAATAATATCCATGAATGAAATGAAAAAAATATAACAATTAGATTGCCTCCTGATAAGTTGCCATTTGAGGTTTTGAGCTCAACTTCAACTTCCTTTTTTATTTTAGTGGTATAGTGTGTGATAATGCATGTAGTGCACGTTGGATGTTATCATTTCCAGTTGGATTGTGCACACTTTTATTTCACTCACACACAACATGACGATACACTATGGTGTCATGAGGGCTCATGAAATTTACCATTTTCTGGTTCATAAGGGGTATGAAGGAAGTTGGAACTCTAGTTTATAAGGATGATGGCACATCATTGAGTATCCTCAACGTTTTTTTTCATAGGTGCATAGTCATCATGGGATCAATTCATGTCTTGCACTTGATGGGAGGGAAGTTCTTCTCTTGGGTCGAGCTCATAATCGTAGAGGTCACCTTCAACTCTTTGTAGTGTTTGTCATGACAATGTGGGAGTTTTGTGAAGTGGGAGAGAATGTCATCAACTGAGTCAACATGAAGGATCTTTGGATCTGTAATCATAAGTGCAATCTTGAGAGGGTATTATTACATAAGGTATGCATGTTTTTCCTTTGTGAGCTGGTCAATGCATTCAAGGAAATAAATATCGACATGCATGGAGTGATAGTTCATGGAATTTAGGACATTGAAGTCCATGATCTATTCATTGCTGACACATAAGATAAGGATGTTGGCCTCCATGCTAGTGAGGATCCTTGCAGTGGTGAGGAAAAGGTGCATGAAGATGATAGGGTAGTGGGGATACTCCCTAATTCCCATTATTATGAAGTCACATGGTTTAAAGGGGTTTCCAAGTTTTATAAAAACTTCCTTCACAATACACTTAGGAATTTCAATGGATAGGTCAGTGAGATGTATGTTGATGCATGTTAGCTTCAAGTTAGTGAGGGTAGGCCACCCATAGAGGAAGAGATGGATGACAGAGATGCTTCCTCCAAAATCTACAAGGCCTTTCATGTAGACTGAATCTCCTATGAAACATTAAAGACTGAAGGATCTTGGGTCCTTCAGTTTCTTAGGAATCTTCACATGGATAATCTTTCTTGTAGTGCAGCCTGACATGATTTTCTCTATGTCATTGTTCATGCATTTTCACATCATCACATCCTTTGGAAATTTGGATTAGGTTGGAATGTCAACAATCACGCTCATGAATGAGATGTTTATATTAAGTTTCTTTAGGAGGACTACAAATTTTAAACTACTTTTGAGACAACACTTTAGTAGATGCTCAGGGAATGGTGTCTCCTATTAGTACTTTTTTTGTAGATGTGACTTTTTTCCTGACACTTTGGGTAGGTGAAGGTTATATAGCAGGTGTAACGACATTCCCAATAGACTTGAAGATAATTTTACTTCTCTGTGTCTAGTGTGCATTTAGTTAGTTGCTTTTTGGTTTAAGTGGTGATTGTTTTACATTGATCCTTTGGAATGCACTATGTCTGTAGTGAGAACTAACCTTGAGGATGGGGAATAGATATGGTGAAATTGGTTAACTATCCCTTACGTTTCTTGAGGTGATGAGATATTTTGTTAAACTCTTCATACTTTGTAAGCATATGCTTGAGATAATTTATTATGTTACATTGCTCATTCATGAACTAGTCAAACCCACTGAGAAGAAATAGGGTAGTTTTGGTTTTATTAGATTCTCCCAGACCCTGGTGGTCTTTGGTATGCAACATGTTGAGGTTGGATGAGATGGGATTTCTCCACTCCTTGAGGTTTCTATAGGATAACCCTAAGTGTTGTCAATTGTATTTGGGGTTGTAGAAGTTATTTTCCATGTTGATAGTGTTGACCTTTTCCATGTTTGCTCCTCTTGTGCACCTTTTTGTCCTCTTGAATGGATGACTAGGTGGATGAAAGGACACACTATGACAATGTGGGACGAAGTGGTTGGGGATTGAGAAATAACATTGTCCTCTATCTTGAGGTCCTTGTAGTTAAGTGCCGAATTTTTGTGATGTCAGTGAGTTGATTTAGCTTCGTGTACACGATGTTCAGTTTTTGGGTCTCAAATTTAGCGATCTTATTGATATTTATCAAATTTTTCTCTCCGCTCCACTTTTTTTAGTTTCTCTATACCACTTCACAAATTTTAATCAATTCATCATGGCACTTTATAAGGATACTTCCTCTACCAACAACATTGATGAGGTTCTTTGTGGCTCCTTTTAATTCATTGTAAAAGGAACTAAAGCCTTGCCAGTTTTTGTAGGCCAAGACATGAGCACTTCCTATTGAACTCCTTGAATCATTCCAATGCCTTGTAGAAAGACTCTCCCTTGGATTTCTTGAAGTTCATAATCTAGTTCCAAGGTAGGTGGTGAGGATTTGTGTTATAATTTTTTGGAGGAAGGCCTTTACAAGTTATTCCCACTTCCTGATATTGTCCTTTGGGATTCCTACACACCAAAGACATGCGTTATCGCTCAAAGAAAAATGAAAAAGGTGAACCTTCAATATTTGAGGATTCACATCCTTCATCTTGTAAGTGTCACATAAGTTGATGATGTGATGGATGTGGCCATTTGTATCTTCATTCACTGTCCGTACAAACTGGTTTTGTTGAATCACAATGATCAATTGTATATGTTATCTCATGATTGTTTTCCTTGATGGATGGCTTAATCATGTGTCTAGATGTCTTAGAAGATGGGTATGACAAACCCATTCATGGGTTTGTTATAATCAACCATATGTAGTGGTTGTGGTGTCTCTTTTATCTCCTTCCAAACCTGTCAAAGAGTACACTCAGTATCTAGATTGAAAGAGAGAATTGTGTCTTCACTTTAGGAGCATCTCATGCATGAACAATCTAAAATAAAGGTGATGTTTAAACAATTAGGAAAATAATTTACTCAAACAATGTGTAAATAAGTCTCTAATAATCTAAGTAAATAAACCAAATGTAGAATTATAAAATATGAAATACATTCGCCTCCCTAAATTAATAGTTCCATTTGATTCAACTTTATTTACTAAATTTATTTTATGCTCCCGGGAAATGGTACCAAAATTTGTTGATTGAGATTATGATATTAATCTATCACAAGATAGTTTCCTAATTTTACTACACAATATTGATATGTCATAAGATAAAGGTATCAGTTTGGTACTTTAGGGTTAAATTACTGAGAGCAAGGTAATTCCATGTTCCTTATTGAAATAACTAGGGTACTGGAAAATTGATTGATTGATCTTGAAAAGAGAGTAAGATAATAAATTAATTAATATAGAGTAATAAGAAAATTTACACTAACCTAAGTGGATAACAATTAGGTTAGGGATTTCACCTATTGGAGCATGGCATTTAATTGTATTAGTTGTTAACAAAGAACAACTTAGATATAATGGAAATTTCCTTATATCATTTGGATTTCTGTCTCAATACTAGAAAATAATGTCATGATTTAATATCATTATGATTTCATAATAGATAACATTAACCAAGACTCTGATCATGTAGTCCTACACATAATACTTTCCTCAATCCCATGATTGATATTATCGATCATAGTTCTATGCCTCAAATTAGATAAAATTCTCTCAAACAACAATTAAATTAAGAAAATAAATATCACACCGATCAACATAAGATCTTGTGTGTGACAAAGGGAATAAAGTTATATCATAAATATGATTCTTTTAATTAGAAACATAATAAAGAACACATCTTCTTTAATGGGATACTTCCCAAGCCTAATTGAGTGACTACTCACTCTCATGTGTAGTAATGGAACAACTAAATAAAGAATCCATATACATGATAAGAAGAGATGCAAATAGAAAAATATGAAGAAATCCATAATATACATACATGTATCTCCCAATCCATGTACCATAGATTTTAGAAAATCTTCCACTCCAAATCCTTCACTTACTTATCTTATCCTCTACTTGAGTATATGTGTGGCCTCATTCTCTTAGACATGTTTAATGAGATATGAATATGTACCCCACTTATTTTGAGAGGCAGGTCTATTTATAGTATCTTAGATGTTAATGGCACATTCAATAGAAACTAGGGTTGAAGCCCTAGTTACTTGAGAACATACGACAATATAGACAACTGATACAATGGTGTCTACTATCAATCAACATTGGATGGCACATCAACTAGTGGACTCAAATGCCAATTGATTCAATATCATGGGTCGAAAATTGGTGGATTGTCGATTGACTTTCCTCTTATGATTAAAAATTGGATAAAATCATTAGTTGACTAACATAATTGAAGTTGATGGATTGGTCATGATGGAAATGACACCTTTTGCTTAGTGAAGAAATCACACATATATTGACTGCTGACACTTGAAGAAAATATTCTAACTATACAAATTACAAGGTTGACATCCATATGGATCAATATATGAGGTACAAGATGTATCACTAATATTGTATGTAGAGTGTAATACAACCTACCTCGCAAGGAACATCAACTACACATGTGTAGGTCATGGTTAGTCATTCTTCCATAGTCCTCTTTACCAATGGGGTTGGAAGAAAACACCACAAGAGAAGAAACAATGAAAAATCTAGCTAAATCTGGTATGTGCATATAATAGGGAATTGGGAAAAAAGAACAAGTAAAATTATGAAGGCTCCCATTGAAAGAAGGAGATGCAATCATCCAGGTAGATGTTAAAGGAAAATTAATTCCAAAAAGGTAATAAATTTAAATGATATAATTAATAAAAGTTATTCTTGATTATTAAACAATTCCATGAACATGAACAAATAAAACAATTACATGTTGATTACCATAAATACTATCATAAATTAAAAAGTATGGCTAAAGTCTGAATATTTCAAACAAAAGGGAAGGATGACTAAAACCTCAATTTTGAATAAATATATCATTGCAAAAGTATGGAAACCTAAATGCATTGTAGGAGGATGAAAGCCCTAGTGCCTAAATATTAAGTATTTTAAGAAGACTAAAACTTTCATACATTGTAGGAGGACAAAAATATAGGTGCCTAAAAAGATGGTGTATATACTTTTATGCATGACTATTCAAAATCAAACAAGCATAAAATAGTAGGCACATTCATCAGTCCAGTCCAACTAATATTCATATATCTGATGAGGATGAGAACATCAAGGGTGGGGACAAAATACAAATTAAAAAAGATCCAACAATTTCAATGCTTGATGAGAGAGAAACAAATAACAAATGGTATCTCTTAATAAAACTATTGAAAAGATACACAAATGGAAATCAAGTACAAAATTTAGGGTTCCAATTCAACAAAAAAAATTAAGAGAGAAGAAAACAAGTACCTAAACTCTGGTCTATAAAGATCCAAAACTAGGTCATATTTCCAAGAAAGGGTAAGAAATTCACCTATTTCTAATTTATATAAATTTAAGGTTAAATTCCCATTATGTAAACCATAAAAACCACCTTATTATAATTCTAAATATTAGGCTGCCAAAACCACATCATCATGTGAATAATTGTATTGCCATTACAAACCATATTTTTAATAATTATTGGAGTACCAACTATTTCGTTATAAATTTTATAAGACCATTTCGTTTATTACAATTATAAACAAAAATTGATGCTAAATGACCAAAAAACCCTCGAATTTCATGTGATCCACTATATTGTTTTATATAAACATATTTTTCATTTATTGACCAAAACCCCTATGCAACTACAGATCAAAACAATCGTCAAAAGGACCAATTTACCTCATCTCATGTGATAAAATATGGTCAGGTGGAGGGAAAACTAGTAAATTGAATGTGAAGTTGTTCTTCACCTCAATACACGATGAACATGTTGGTCAGGGCTCGATTTCACTATTTGAAATTTATGATTTGATAAATGTTTTCCTCTCCTAACATTGACTTTCAATTCACCACCTATAGATGATATTACAAACCTCAAGGGAAGTTATACTTGGTTGCATGCCCTTAAAACCATCATGTGATGAATGTAATAGGGATACATTGTGTATATAATTTATAAAAGGCAATTCCACATATTATTTTTGTTTCAATATTGAGATAATGAATAAATATTATAATGTCATAAGAATATTTTGACTCAATGACATATGGTTAAAGTTGAGGACTTGAACATGATATCATATAAATACTGAAGATTATTCATTCTTTTTATGTCCTAGTTAGTTATTATTGGGGATATTATAGGGAAAAGTTTATACATAAAATTAGTGTGTATGTTGAATGATGACTATGTGTCTTTCGTCATGATATAGGATATCAATTCAGATATGGTAACTTGTTAAAGAACAAATTCTACTGGGCAAAGTCACTTTTATAGAGACAATGGAAGCCATTTCATAGTAGTCAAAGTCATATCAATGTAAAAATTGTGACATAGATCCTTAGACTAAAGTCAGTACAATGACCGCATATTGTTATGTGTACTTAACACCATCCATCGTGACTCTGAATAAGTGTTTCCATATATGTAGTGAGTGGTTTCACTGTGACAGTTGTGGATTATTTTTAGTGATGTAGTTGGCATTTGTCTTCCATTGGAGTGACATCATGGCCATTTGATAGCACTATCTTTGATCTTCTTGGCTTCCTTCTCTTCTTGCTTGGCTTCTTCTACTTGATTGTTAAGCCTTGGGTCATGAGCTTGGAGGTTACTAATGAGCTCTTCGGTTGGGATGTCACCAAGGCTCCTCACTTCTTCAATGGAGGTCATTTTTTACTCCCATCTCTTTGGTAGAGTCCTCAAGATCTTGGAGTTGATTACACCTCTATCTAAAGTGTTTCGCAAAGCATCTAAGCCATTGATTATCACATTAAGCCTAGAGTACATCTCTGTAATTCCTTCTTTCTTACCCATCTTGAAGTTCTCCAGAAGGTTGTTCAACATGTATATCTTAGCCTCCTTGACTTGCTTTGTTCCCTCATAGGTAATTCAAAATTTATCCTAAATCTCATAGGTGGTGTCCCAAGATGAGATGCTGTTGAACTCCGTTGGGGTAAGGGATGCATAGAGGATGCATATGGCTTTGGCACTAAGATGAGCTTCTTTTAGTGCATCTTCATTCCATGTTGAAACAACTCCAGTTGGCTCCTTATATGATGTGACCATAACCTTCCACATATCAAAGTTCATGCCTTGAATGTAGAACTACATACGTCTCTTCTAATAGAGGAAGTTGGTGTCGTCAAAGACCAGAGGACGCATCACTACAACAGAAATATCCATTAGTGGCATTTAAAAGAAAAGCCACTATATGTTCATTTTTATGGTCATTTTTAACTCAAATGCCACTATATAACCATTTTAAGAATTGCAAAACACGGTTAAAAATAGGGGCATTTATAAAACAACAACATCGGAAATTTGTAAAAGCCAATCTTTCAACTCATCAATACTTTTCTTATTCAAACTAAATCCAGCGGTTTAATTCCAAAATAATTCACAAGTGTCGTGATGGTTTGAGAAAGACAGCCCTCATTCTTGAATTGTTTTCCCCCACCACCAAACCTCAAGCAGTGCTTCGCCTCACATCTGGGACTCTCCATTCAGATCCGCTCAGGTCACCTTCTCCAACTGGTGACCCATCTTAGGCGTAGTCATCCTTCTTTTGTCTGGCACATGCAGTTGCAGTTGTGAGAAAATCTTTCTGGTGTGAGTACTAAGTAGTGATCGACTTCATGAATCTCGTACTATGCTTCCAGTGAAAAATGTCGATGGGACGCATCCTATGATGGTCGTGGGTGGAGCCTTGCCCTACATCAAATGAGGGATTATGGAATCACAGTTAAAGAGGTTACATCCTACCATTTTTTTCTCTGTCCCCATTTTTTATCGAAAGAGCAAAGGTCTGTCAATTTGTTTCCTTTTGGCTTGGAAAATTGTAGTAGGTGTAGAAGATAACCTAAGAGAGCTCAGATTACTATGCAGTTGTATGCAACTTCCGAGTGAAGGGATTCCTAATTAAAGAAGGTACTCATGTCTTCTTCCTTATTAAGTATGTGTGAAACGTTTCAATGCATCCATTGAATTAATTAGCGTGCTTGATTCCAAATGGATGTCGTAGAATCACTAATAAGATAGCTTACAAAAATATAGCTAAGAACTTGCATCTCATTGATAGGTGATTCAATTAACACTTATGGAGAGAAGTGCCAACTGCATTTAGATACATATATATTGATTGACCATAATTAAAAACTAATATCATATCAACTTGAAAGTAGATCATCTACATACAGGAACACATTCTAGGAACATATAATGACCTGTCGTACCAATGCATTTTCCTACTAACTAATCAACTTGTCGCCCAATATTGAAACTTTTGAATTCAAATCTGGAGACAATGTACGCCACCTGCCACCTGCTCTTAGAAACAATTGCAGGCCTCCCTGATGATTGATTCTCTTAGGAGTTGATGAATGTCATGCTAGTAGTTATCTCATGTCTGCTGGTTCATTGTATTAGAACTATACTCCTTGAAGATGCATTCCAAACCAACAATGCATCTGATATTAAAGACAAAACAAACCTTACATTGAATATGATTGAAAGAAGATTCAATGTTAAACACATTATTAAAGTTCATCTAGAAATGTTTCATTCTTTCATATGAAAAAATGCGGCAATTCTATTCTGGAATTTTCATCTTGCTACTAGATAAGTTAACACTACTTTTTATAAAGAAACAAGATTTATAATTTATATGCTATTATAGATGAGTTATATGTGCAGACTAAATGATTGGCCTGTTTCTTGTAATTATTCTTTTTTCTTCTGTTAACTAGTCAATATGCAATTTTTTTATGACTGAGAGAACCCACTCCAGACAAAGCCGACAATGTAAACTCTTGAGGCATGAGAGGGTGTGGTCCGGTCATCCCACCTCCCGTGCCTAATCAGCATGGATTGTCGTTCGCAAAGTGCCTTTGGTGAGGTTCGAACCCGGGTCCTTCATTGAGACTAGGGTTGTAAATGAGTATTTTCTCACCTACTAGAGATCCCATACTACATCCCAGGAACTGAAAATCCATAACCCCAATTGCTATAGGAATATCATTTAGTTGATTGTAAATTTGTTGGCAATATGTCTACACTAGTTCAAATCCATGTACCTACAAATCCTTACCTACTAAAACCCATCATGGGTCAAGATTTCTAGACTCGCATACACATGTACCCGCCTACCCACATATATGTATTATTGCGGGTACAATAATAGGTACAGTCATACCCGTACCCGCTATACATGCATACCCATATTAGTAAATAAATAAATATAAATTTTATATACATATATCTAATGGCCAACAGATCACCTAGGCATGATCTAATGGCATGTATTCCTAACCTAATTTAAGTCAAAACTAGCAGTGACATTTTCTTTTCCATAACTATGCTTCCTGCCGTTCTTCTCCCAGTATCACTACTCTCGTCTCTTCTTTCTCATTTACTGAGTTGCAACTTGCAACTTACGAAGGTAGCTGTGGAACTAGGGCTAAGAAACTGCTCCTAGTGACTCCGAAGCCTCCCAATCTCCACGATCGAGTACTAACGGAGTCCTCACCTCCTGCTTCCCCCATCTAGCATCTACCCCACCCTAACCTCAATCTAGTGGACCATGCTTCTGGCTTCTATCTGTTGCTCCAAAGTACAGCGACCATAGTGCGTAGGCGACTACCAGGGACCAAGACCATCCATCCCACCACACCCAAACTCCCATTGACGTCGGTGCCCAGTTCCAGCCACCCCCTCCAAGCCACCCATCTCCAAGGTGGAAGCCAAGTCTGGACGATACCCACGTTCACAGAAAGTTCTTAGTCAACGCCCAAGGCCCAACTCTTGTTGGATCTAACACCTGCAATTTGCACAGTCACCTCGGCTCAACTGCTCTAGCTCCAGCTCCAGCTCCTCCCAACTGACCATCTTCTTCTTCACCTCTGTGTTGATCCACAGACTGGAAAAAGGTACTACGAATGCAAGCTACTTGTTTGATTCATTTCCTTTTCTAGCTTTCTTAATTTGTTCCTTACATTCTTGTGCTATTTCTGATTTTAGTTTCCTACAATATGCTTGGTTCCTACTCTATAATCCTATCATGAATTTTCATTTCCTGTTATTTATGATGGAATAGAACCATATAATCGTGAACCCACACCGCATACCCGCATTTTATGCGGGTCCGGGTATGGTGCAGGTCTAATTTTGAGTAATGCTGGTCTATACCCGTACTCACTAAATTAATTGGGTATGGTTCTGGGTATGGTCATACCCGCACCGTACCTGCACCGTTTACATCCCTAATTGGGACTTACTGAGCTCTTACCACCCGGGCTACTATGGCCGGACTAGTTGATATGCATTTATCTTTTGCTTATAGTGAAACAGTATCATCATGTATGTATTTGTGCCTTATTTGACTTTCAAAAGTGTGATAGCACAAGCAGTCCACACAAGCTATAAGCAAATATGATCCATATTTTCATCCTTACCTTGTTCTGAAATAGTAGTACTCATAAAACTTTATGATAGAATGGACATTTCATGAAAGTTAAGAGTAAACATGCTCCATGTTCCTACATATCAGAACAAGTTATGTGGACCAAAGTAGATAGACAAATATAGCCAAAAATATATCCAAAAAAAGCTTTTCATATCATATATGAAGGTTCACCATAGTTTGTGTCTAATTTCAGAGGTGGTATTAAAATAGTATGACCGTAGAAAGCAAAGGTACGGTCATGGTGAGTGGTTAGTAGTGGAGGGACACTTAGAAAAGGACTTTGGGGCTGTAACAGAAGATAGATAAAGGTATATCATATTGTTTGAACGGTTGTTAACCCCACAAAATTGTAAGACCAACTCCGTAATGGAAGTTTGATATATGACTTAGAATATCTAGTAAAAGATATGTCACACTCAGTTAATTTCATATATATGACTTAATAAGATTTAGATCTAATTTAATTCCATGCAGTTCTTGACTTATAAGTTGACCACATATGACATGTTTAAATTTGATTCTTGATTTAGTCAAGCTTATTTAGGTTAATGTAAATTCCTTCATTTGTAAAAATGATTTGAGAATAATTCCAAGTAGGGCTAGAGATTGAGTATTATTTAGGCTAAAATTTAGCAAAAATTTTGCTTCTTTACATTTGATATTCATGTTAATTTTTGAAGAGTTGAATTCAGATTTAATTAATATCTAAGATTAAATATATTACTTAAACTTTATGGTTCGCAATGTAGTTGTGCGTCATCTAAATGAAACCAGGGTGGTTTGTACATTTTTTTTCTTGAAAAAGAATTCTACAAGTATACAAAGTCAAAGTGCTCTATATGCAAATCAGTGTGGTTAGCTCCATGAAGTTCTTTGAAGGTATCTTTTATTTTTTCAAATGAAATGATACATTTGAGCCTTATGGTATATTTGTCAATGTTGTAGAACAATAACAAGTGTTCCTAGTCATTTATATCTAGAAGATTGTTCAATACGATGCTTGCCTAAAAAATGATATGGCTGCTCCAAATCTATCTAGATAGAGATGCATTATCACTGAGATTTTAGATATTTGAAAAAACTATATGTACTGCATTCTTTAGTGCATTTTGCATTCTACCCATTTCAACAAAATATGTACAAATTATTTGTTGATGCCTTTGACTTGACAATGCAACCTAACTTTTAAATGACATCCCAAGAAGTGCTTGGATCACTACTCATCATGATGCCTCCAACATGGATGTGAAGAAATTCTTCATGGTAAGTATATGAAGCAATTCCTCATTGTAACTACCTTAAGTACACTTACCTCTAATGTTTTTCACCATTTATGTTTATTGATGCAGTCTATTTAGTTGATGACCTAGTGTGGATCATTTATAGGTCAGGTGTTAGGAGGTTGGAGGATTGCAAGATGGAGAACAACCAAAATAAATCCAAAAATGTTGCTTCCAAGAAAAAAATGATTCCTTACATTACTAGATACCTAGAGAATGAGATCACTACTACAGAAATGGCTTATAACGTCACTTTTAAAGGCGTTGGTTGTATAAATACACCGACACCTAAACAATAAAGCGTCGGTTCATAAAATAAACCGACATCTATCTGTGAAGGGCGACCAGACATGGGTATCACTTTTATTCAGTGTCAGTTCCTTATCAAAAAACCGACGCCTAAAATTAACCGCCAAATCCAAAATTTCTAGCGAGAAAAATTACCTTCAAAATTTAACATATGGTGTCGGTTATTAACTAATAAACCGACGACTAGTTATTTGCAAGATAGAAATTGGGCACATTTTGGTCGTCGGTTTCACTACAATGAGCGAAGCTTATGGGTTTTCCCGCACTGTTCACGGGAAATATTTCACACCCTTTGAGTGTCGGTTTTGGAAATAAACCGACGACTATGGTTATTAATCGAGAATACTTTTTTAATTGGCATATGTAGATAGACGTCGGCTTTTTTCTAGTTAAAACCGACGACTCTCATTGAGAATAGGTGTCGGTTTGTTTGGAGAACCGACACCTTTCGTTTTATGTGTCGGTTTGTTTGAATAACCGACGCCTATTGTTAACTTAATAGCACCCGCACGAGCCAGGCTCTTCCCCCTTCTCTGTTACATCGATTCCGCACGCGCTTAGATCTGGCGATCACCTCCAATTCCTTGCTCCACCGTTGTTCCTTCCTCTGATCGCCGCCTTTAGTTCCTTGCTCCGCCGCCATTTGTTGCTCTCGGTTCCACGTTCCCTTCTCCTCTGCGCGTCGGTGCATGCATGCCTTCTATGGCTGCTAGATCTCCGGTTGCCACCCAGCTTCCTGCTAGCTCTGGCGCCTCCGCCACCCAGCTTCCTGCTAGCTCCGACGCCTACTCCTTCTCCTACTCGCGAGTTTATTTCTCCTTCTCCAAGCCGCTGCTCTCCTTCCCATGTATATGTCGCTTCCCTTCTTCTTCCTCCAGCTCTTCTTCTTCCCGGCCTGCTCCCTCTGCTTACCAAATGTGGATTAAAGCAAGGCCACGACCGTGTGGGATGGCCATGGCCGTGGCTTTGTTGGCCGACCACGGCCGTGCTGGCCAGCACGACCATGGTAGGCCAACACAGCCACGACCATGGCCAGCCCACACGGTCGTGACCTTGGCTTAATCCAACAGCCATCTGAGAGGGAGCAGGAGGAAGAAGAAGATACATTTGCAATTGAATATTAATGCTTGACCTAATTCTATAAATTTTGATGCATGTTGAATTAAGATATTAAAACCCTAATACACATTTCACCATAATCTTGAATTAACTATATTGCTGAAATCTTGTGATCAATCTATGTAAGATATTAAAACCCTAATGTTAAATCTCTGATTTTGTAGCGATGTGTCACCCTAACATCTACATGAATCCCTATTGTATGATGTAGATTGATGATAATGCATGAGCTAGTTTGAAATTTTGAAATCAATTATGAATCTCTCCATCCCTAGGTCATAGTAATTTATGTGTAATCTTTATCTTGATGATGAACATGCATGGACACTTGAAATGTTGAAATCAATGTTATAGAATGACAGCACATGTATTTGTTGGCCTAGAAACCTGTCCAAGATTTACTCATTAGGAGTAAATCTTGGATAGTCCCCAGTTTGGGACTGTTCTTGAACATCTAATCTCACTTAGGATGTAAGTGTATAATGTGTATTTGGTTTGGGACGAATTTTTGTTGATGGTGATTAGCGGGAGCTGCATGAGCAGAGGAAGGAAGGCAAGTTCATCCCTCAGGGCACAAGGGATGAAATGACAGTTGCTCTGGGTAACCCAGAGCATCCTGGATGTGTAAGGGGTGCAGGCGTTGGTGTGGGCATCAAAGCGTTCTTTGGGACATCCCAGTGCAAACATGTCCCAAAAGCGGGACTTTCACAAGCTGAGGTAACTTATTCTTATTTTAGAACGTTATTGCGAAAGGGAATTCAATAATCAGAAACTAGCATTTCTTTTATCCATGTATAGGTAGATTCCTTAATTGATAGGAGAGTCGAGGAAGTAGTTGATGAAAGACTCTAGGAAGCAATTATCAAGTGGCAGGCGTCTCAGACTGCCACTCAGACAGTACTTGTGGAGGACCTCTCTTCTCCTACTGCTCGTACTGTAGAGGTTGAGAGTAATCCTATAGACCCACAACCTAGCACGTCCTCTATAAGTATTTTTATGGCATATATAATAGCTAGTCTGTTCAAGATGATATGTTTGTGTATATATGCATATAACATTCTTTATGTACATTTGTAGGGGTTGAAGCCATGCCGACTAAAAAGTGAAGGATATATCATTGCAGAGGCATCGACTTACCCACCCCTTAAAGGGTGCATGTTTCATGGGAGTCCAGTACCAGATGGCATGGTACGTGTGAGCCCGATACATATACTCGCTGGGTGGATGAATCTTGTACTGCCTCATGCATACCCAGATGTTGAAACACTTGGTGAGGCAGTAGGCAGAGTGATATTGTGGCCCGAAGCGGATGTTCTCTATATTGATATTGTATGATAAATTTTCATTACTTTAATTTGTTAGTGTGTATATATATATGAGTCAATTGATAAGAAATTATATATACAGGTCAAAAAGACGAGACCCGCTACATCTCGGCCTCCACCTCCTCGACTACCAAGTTGGCTTCCAGGGGACCTAAACGCCTCGATAGGTCCTAATTGTAGGAGTGTGGCAATATGGATTGGCGAACATAATCCAAATTTCCCTATAAATGTTACTATAATGGAGAATGTTGTAGGTAAATCATAGGATAACAATCTATTTATACAAGTTTAGCATACGTATTAATGCATACATAATAGAAGTTCTAGATACGTATTAATGTAGGTCAAACATTCGGAAACAACATATTTATACAAGATATTTTGGAGTTGTTTAGTTATGAATGGCTGAACACATCTATGATAGAGATGTGGATATGGTGAGATTAATGCATACGACAATCTGGTTTATACATCCATATACCTTGTTTTATATACGACAATCTGGTTTCTTATATAATAATGCATATGTAATACATGTTTTGCAGCCACTTACACAAGACATGTATAGATTTTGGGTTTTCCCATGTGGGATTTTTGGTTCCATCTTTGATTAGTCTTGTAGATACAGACCCGTATTCAGTTAATTCATATTGTTGTGATGCTTTTGAATATTTTGGTAAAAATAATAAGACGGTGATAATAGCTCCATTCAATGTCGAGTAAGTTTACTTTGCTTGTAATTTGGACTTAAGCAAATTACATTTTTATTGCGGATATTGAGTTATTAATTTTCTACTTTCTTACCTGTAGTGCTAAGCATTGGGAGTTATTAGTTATTATCCCCAAGACATTCATCGTCTATTATCTAGATCCTGCGGGGAGTGAGTTGGATGTATTATATGGACATGCAATTAAAAGGCCATTATTCTCGTGAGAAATATTTTATGTTTTTATATCTGTTAACATCTATACGACCAACCATGCTCTATGGGAGTGAATGTTGGGTGGTGAAGAAATAATGTCTCAATAAGATGAACGGGGCTGAAATGCGTATGCTAAGATGGATGTGTGGGAAGACAAGAAAAGATCGTTTGAGAAATGACTATATCAGGAATAAAGTGGGGGTGGCAAGCATTAAGGACAAGTTGCGTGAAGGACGACTCAGATGGTACAGACATGTGCAATGCAGACCTACTAGTGCGCCTATACGAAGCAATGCTATTGAGCCAAACACTATAAATAGAAGAAGAGGAAGGCCTAAATTAACATGGGATGAGCTTATAAAGAGAGATTTTGCATCTCTACATCTCAATCAGAATATGGCCCATGATAGAGCTGAATGGAAATGAAGGATCCATGTAACCGACCCCAACATATTTGGGATTGAGGCTTAGATGATGATGATGATGATGATTATATCTGTTAACATCTGTTACTGCATTACTATTTAATTATGCAATTTAATGTGTTACATTAACATATATAGGGCTTTACAAGAGTACAAGAAAGCTGGAGGAAAGGTCCCCAGGAAAAAAAATCTCACACTCATTTGGGAGAATGTGAAAGTAATTTCCTGACTCCAATGTATATATTATTTATGTGAACTGTGTTTATTTGTATTTTTGAATATTTTGTATGTTTCAATTTATAGTGTGCTACACAAGACAACGGTTGGGCATGTTCCTACTATGTGATGCGATTTATGGACCTAATCATCAAACATGTCGTATTGGAAATTGATAACATACAACAGGTATTATACATAGTCTCATTAGATAATATGAAATATATGAATCTTATTATATATTATTATAATTATGTATATACATCATTCTCTTTGTAGGTCTTTAAAACTGAGGACTTCAACACAGGTGCAAAGCATTTCAATGTACATGCTCCCTATACGAGAGATGAATTAGATGTTGTAAGAGAAGATTGGATAAAATCCCTGCAAAGAGTGGGAATTTTTAAATATAATTTTGCTGAAAATGATGACAATGATGGCAATGATGAATAAAGAATAACTTTGTTCTCATAATTAATTTTGTGTGAATGTGAATGAATTTTTATGAATTGTCATATGTGTGTGAAAATCATCAATACATGAATGTTTCTACATGTGACTGAATGTGAAAAGAGATGAAATAAATGGAACTACATGTTGCTACTAGTTTCTACATGCATGTGATGAAAAAATAATATGAATTAAATGTTCTTATACATGAGTGTGAATCACATATATTTAATATTGTCCATCATTTTAATTTTTTAGGTTTGTGGCATGTTGTTGGCTGATATCAATGGATGTCATAAAACCTACAGTTCATAACTGAACTGTAGGTTTCTCATCCTGCGACCAGCCACAGTAGGTTTGCAGACTGACAAAAAAAACATAAAATAAGTGTCAGTTATTTGTATAAAACCGACGACATATGGTTACAGTGTTGGCTGCCCTACTAGTAACCGGCGTCGATTTCCCTAATGAGGCCAGACACTACAGCCGTGCTGGCCAGCACGGCCGTGGCAGCGAACCAGACACCACGGCCATGCTAGTCAACATGGCTGTGGCATCGGGTGAGATGGCGTCGGTTATGATCGGCCTTTTTCACGCGTCCGGAAATGAACGCGGGATAAAGGAAGGAATCAAGCTTTAAATTTATAACCCGAAACCTTCTAGGCCCCCGCAACTTTAATACGGGGTCAAAGTAGATATACGAGGTCGAACACAGGGACGTGGTGACGTTTAGGACGCCACCGATTTTGTTCTTGGGTCAGATAAGCCAAAACGATATGCGATGAAAATATATGCTAGAACTAGTCTAGTGGGTTGTCACGATACAAAACAAAACAAAACAAAATAGAGCTCGGGATTCTACTAAACAGAGAAAGAGAGTTCCTGGCTATGTAACCACAAACGGGGCAGTCTATGCACTCGTTCTCAGGCATAGACAACCCTCGAACACCCAAGCAAGCATCTAGTATGCACAGTGGCATATGTCCTGTGGGGTCGTCCCACTCGCTCTCGCGATGCGTGACTAAAACCATCAATAATATGTCAATGACCCTCTCTCAAGGAATGACATATCAACACCTCGGAATACACTAAGTTCCCTCTCGGGTCTTAGGATATTCCGGGGTGTTAGGAACAGAATACCTTGGATCGTCCTCCTCTCAGGTTCATATCCAAACTATCATCTCTTAGCTATTCCTACAACGGATCTCTCGATACAGGCAGAAATAGCAGTTCAAGCGAGTAAGAGATCAACCAAACTAGCAATCATAACTTGGAAAGAGAAAATAGAACATGCAACATACTAGATCTGATATGAATCTACTTGCTTAAGGAAAAAGTATATAAACATGCCCAGATCGGGCTACATAGCCAAGAAGGAGCTAACTAGCCATAGACAAGCATAGCTGGCACAGAACCAAGATGGATAAACATCGTTTGTACAAGAAACAAAGGAATGCAGTGGAATGAAAGCGAAGAGATATAGCCCGTAGAGGAGACGTGGCTCTCGCTCCTCGGCCTCTGTGCAGGTCGGATCTCGGCCCTTGGGTCTTCTCTTCGTCCCTCTGGACTCCTCATCTCACTCTCTCTCTAGACCGTATCGGGCGGAAACCGTATCGGGCGGAAACTGTATCGGTCGGCGGCCGTATCGGTCGGCGGCCGTATCGGTCGCCAGCCGTATCGGTCGGTAGACTTTTGGGGAACTCGACACACTAGCTCCTTGGTCTAGGCACTAGCTCTTGTCGGGTCCTCCCTCCGGCTCTTTTTTCGCTCTGTAAGTTGGCAGCTGCTATTTATAGGCAACGAGTTGATGAGAGTTGTAGCTTTTATTGGTCCCTGATGCGATGATTTTGAGTCGCATTTATAGACCGATTTCATATGTGTTTTGTGCCTTAATTACTTATTTTCATGGATATTATTGCATAATTCACTTTAATTGGTCTCTGCCATCATTTTATATCAAATCCCCTTTATTTCATTATGTTAAGCATTATTGATCATCTTATCATAAATCGTGTGGATTTATTTGGTCTTGTTGTGCAATTTCAGGAAAAACAAGTATCTACATCCGTCGATACCATCGACAGATGTCGATACCATCGACCAAGCCACAGGTTGCCAGCCGAGAAGAGCAATACAGAGTCGATACCATCGACACCCAAGTCGATGGCATCGAGATGTTTCCAGGCTGCTGGCGAGGATAAAGTCGATACCATCGACGCAAGTCGATGCCATCGACACAAGGAGAGCTACAGCGTCGCTAAACGACAACAATCGACGCTAAAGGAGTCGATACCATCGACACCCAAGTCGATGGTATCGAGATCACCACAGGCGCCCAGAATAAAAGAAAGAAAAGCTACCTCTAATCCAGTGGGTCGATACCATCGACCCGCGTCGATGGTATCGACGCCGGCAGATATGCGTTGGATTTGTTTTGATTTCGATCGGACGGCTGTTGTTATTTGACGACCTAATTAGGGACTTATACCTAATGACGGCCGCCCAGACGGAGGATCTCATTTTTTTAGATTGCACAAGTGTCGGGGAGGAGAGAAAGGAGAACGGAGGCCGAGAAGCTCATCCCGGGTGATTCGGACGATGCCGAAGACAATTTCCACCACCGACAGGCGGGGAAAGCTTGTGTTCTACGCCAAGGATCCACCGGTTCTTCTCCGTTCAGGGGTTTTCCCATCTATTTCACGTTTTTCTTATGAATTCCCCAATTTCTACCATGTATTTGTGTAAGATGAACATGAGAGGCTAAAACCCTCAATCTTTAGGACCGGGAGTAGCCCGGGGATACATTGTATGATGATTTTATATTGATAATTCATATTTTTCTCTCATATCCGTGGTATAAATTCGTTTTCTCTATTGCTATTGTTATGCTTGATCACCATAATAATAAATTAATGCCCTTAATCACTTCGACAGAAGGATTAACGGTTGAAAAGAAACGAATTCTACATTAATTAATAAAACCCTTGACAAGGGAGTTGTAAAATTAATGGTGGGAACTGAGAGATCGTTTATAATGCGCTTAGTTTAGGGGAATGATTACTACGACGGTGGAATCAACCTAAACCTAAGTAGTGAGTTACACCACGACAGTGGGTAATTCTGTTTTCAGGCCACTACCCGGATAGAGAGAGAAGTGTGAGGAATTATATGAAATCTAATACAATGTTGACCCGCGGTGAAACCGCCATCCTAAAGATATCCCTTTTAATTGATTAAATTAACCTTTAATCGATTGTTTTCTTTGTTTGATTTTTATTTTCTTTTGATTTGAACAACAAAACCCTACTTTGTTAATCGGTCTAGCTGATTGCGATTAGTTAGTAGAAGTCTCCAATAATTCACGTATCCCTGAGTTCGACTCGGGCCTCACAAGGCCTATATTACTCGACGCGTATACTTGCGTTTAAGCGCGTAGTAAAATACACGTCAAGTTTTTGGCGCCGTTGCCGGGGATACGGCGAATTATTGGCACTTTGAGTGCTAAGAGCGGCCATTCTAGGCCACATTTTTTTTATGAATTTGAAAACAATTTTAAAAATTCCTTTATTTCTCTATAATTGTGTTGACTCGTTCAAAAGCATTGTACTGAACCTCTATTTCCATATTTCAGGTGCTTTGCATGGTGCACACACGTAGTCGAGACTACGTGAATCGCACACCTGAGGTTCCATCTGTGGGACCAGAGGACGAGGACTACTACGAGGAGGAACACCACAGTGATATACATTCTGAATCTGAGCCAGAACAAGAAGAAGTAATGGTTGAAGCACAGACAATATGGGAGAAGATCAAGGCGTCTTCTTCCTCGGCATCAAAGGGGCCCATAAAGAAGTAGGCGATCAACATACCGACATATAAGATCGATCCGGCACTGATTAACTTGGTCAAATCTAACGCATTTCACGGGCTGAAAAATGAAGATCCAGTGGCACACATTAGTCAGTTTGTTGAAAACTGCGATATGGTGAAGATCGACAGGTTCCCGCAAGATGCGTTGTATCTCAAGTTGTTCCCAAGTTCCTTGGCTGGAGTAGCAAGAGAGTGGCTTCATAACCTCGACGAGGAGTTTGTTGAATCATGGGATCACATGGTGGAGGTTTTCTTCGAGAGGTTCTTCCCTCCTGAGAAGACCAATGATATGATCCGGAAGATCCACAATTTCACCCAACAGGCGGGTGAAACTTATTCTGAGACTTGGGAGCGATTCCAAGTCATGTTGAGGAGATGTCCACACCATGGACTGGATAAGGAAACCCAAGTGAAAATCTTCTACTTTGCTCTGTCTGAACATGATAGAAGCAACCTGGACTCGGCTGGATCCGGATTTTTTTTAAATAACACCGATACCAGATGTTGGGAGATACTGAAAAACATGGCTAGGAAGCAGTCATGGGGTGACAGAGGTGTCGTGGAACATGTCAAGGCTGCTGGCGAATCCAGAACAGTTAGGGAGCTGAACGACAAGCTAGATCTTCTAGCCAAGAAGCTGCTAACTAAGGGAGATGCATCGGATGATGGGGAGGCCCAAGTGAAATTCATGCAACAACAGGGCTATAGAAACAATGACTATTCATGGAGAAAGGATAAAAAGTTTTCTTGGAAGGATCCGAATAACTTTCTACAAGATCCGGATGCAAAGTCACAACCGAGAGCTGAAGATAAAAATACTGAATTGCTAAGCCAAATGGTCCAGCAAAATCAAGAGATGATGGCCATGTTTGGAAAACAACTGCAATCTCAAGGTGATATTCTAACCAAATTTGGGCAGACGCTGCAAAGCCATGGAGTGCAAATGCGGGCATTGGAGACCACCGTGGCACAGATTTCAAGTGAGGTGGCGGCTATCAAGCACGCCAATCAACAGAAACCAGCCGAGAACGCGAATGTGGTTCAAGCGCACCATCAGGTCAAATACATTTCTGTGGTGAGTAATGAAGAAGAATCTCAGGTGCAAGAAGTTGCAGAGGAAAGGAGAATGACGTTCAATGTGAATGCAACACCGGCAATACCATTTCCACGCACGTACTATGGACTGCCGGGTGGAAACCCTTTCTTCAGAAAATCTGATAGAGTTGTGAATACTGTATCTCCACCTGGGCAAAAAGAAGAAGTGCAAGTTTTTGCACATGCGAAGACAAAGAAGGTGGAAGAGGAACCACAACAAGCTGCTACTAATGAGGATGACTTGCAAAAGCACACGTCCGAGATAGTGAGTGAAGCAAGCTTAGGGGAGGTACCTCCGAAAGACTCATATGTGCCTCCTCACAAGCGTGTCAATGCGGCAGATGTGTCAAATCGGGACAATCCAAAGCCGAAGAAGGAGCACCGACACTATAGGAAATTCTTGGAAATATTCCGCAAGCTGCATATCAACATTCCGCTGGTGGAGATGATTGAGAAAGTGCCCGCCTACGGGAGGTTCATTAAAGAGATCATCAACAAGAAGAGGCGGATAAAAGATGATGAAATTTATTGGTTGAATGAGACGGTGAGCTCGATGATTCATGGGAGTTCACCAAGGAAGAGAAAGGACCCAGGAGGTTTTTACATTCCGTGTTCAATAGGTGGTCAACATGTTTCTAGAGCGCAATGTGATTCTGGCGCTAGTATCAATCTCATGCCTTTGGCTACTTTTCAGAAGCTAGGGTTAAAAGAGATCAAGAAGTTGGCTGCGACAATTGAATTGGCAGATGGGTCGACAGTGAGACCCTATGGAGTATGTGAAGATGTGCTAGTTAAGGTTGACAAATTCGTTTTCCCGGTGGACTTCGTCATCATAGACATGCCACCACTCCAAAGCTGCGAAATTCTCTTAGGAAGACCGTTTCAAGCAACGGCAGATGTTGTTACTGCTTTAGGGAGAGGTACTCTATCCTTGGGCATTGGAGGAGAGCGTGTTGAATTTAGATTACCGAATGACCCTCCAAGTGCAATCCTCAAGGTGAAGAGATGACAATCGTCACACCGTCTAGCCTAAGACGCTAAAGAAGGGCGCTTGTTGGGAGGCAACCCAACCATCGGTACACTAGGATAGTTTAATTTTAGTCATAGATTGCTTTTATTTCGTTTGAATTTTAGTTTAAAAATGATACCTTGATCCTTTTTGTTCAATGTGCAGGCACGGGCAGGGTCGATACCATCGACATACTGGTCGATGGTATCGACATAGGTTCAGGTTGACAGCTGCAAAAATTGCACTGAGTCGATACTATCGACGGTCCCGTCGATGGTATCGACATACCTACAGGCAGGTTGCACAATAAAGGTCGATGGTATCGACATGCCAGTCGATACCATCGAGATCTCTGGAGATTTCCAGAAGAAATCGACTCAGTGAAGTCGATACCATCGACGTGTACGTCGATGGTATCGACATTTACATGTGAAAAAGGCGGCAGCCGGACTCGCGAGGCAGTTGCCCTAATCAGCGAGTCGATACCATCGACTTCCGTCGATGGTATCGACGGGCACACATCATTGTCAGTTGTTCAAGACGGAGTTATTGGTCAAATGAAGTCATCAACGAGTTCTTCCTCCACTTGTGCCAAGTGTCATCCAGAGCAAATCCGGACCCCACGACCCTGGCAGTACCCGCCTCCACCACCATCAGACTGATCTGGTATCACTGTTCCACCCTTAAGTTGGTTTTTGACTATGAGGCCATAGTCGGATTCAAGCTTAGGGGGGTGGCTGGAACAGCTCTATCTTTTATCTTTTCTTTAGTTGTTTTTAGTTTCTGCTTTGTTATTTGTTTTTGCAATTTTAAGTTTTTATTTAGGATCCACATCTATCTAGTGTAATTGTGGATGTCTTAAAAATTGTCAAAAATTGTCATCTTGCTGTTTTCATGGGGAAATTAAGGGAATTTAAAATTTTTCTGTGTCATTTGGATAGCTTTACTTGGTTGTCCTTGGGGAACTTGTTCTATGAAAATGATTGATTATGTCAACTTTGAAGCAATATGTCATACTCACACCCCCTTTGACTCATGAAAAGTGGATAGGAACGGTTGTTTGAGCCTAACCTAATCAAATGGTAATGAGACCTTAATCAGATGTAAGAGAAAGAACCCTTTAAACTACTACACATGTCAATAAGGAGGGACACATAATTTTCTTTTAAGGTTCAGTCACTTAATCTTGTGATCATTCCACCCCATTTTCTATAATCCACCCAAGAATTGGAAGTAAAGTGTAGTTTCAATTTCTTTTGTTTGCATAGCATGTAGAGAGAATTTTCATTGTTATTTTTATACTTTTGCATAAAATGAGAAAAACATGTATAGTGATTCATGCACATTACCTTTAGGTGCATGTCATGTAGTTGCACTCATACTTTCATGATTTTCATGCATAAGTACACCATGTATCTCAGTTGACCTAAATAGGTGATCTAATTTGTTCCATACCCTCGCATTAGTACAAAGATTTCCAATCATGAAGAAAATAGCCTAACACATGAATCTCTAAGCAATTATGGATATGTGGGCTAAGAGGAAAAGAACAAAATCTGAAAGAAAAAAAATTTAAAAAAAAAAAAAGAAAAAAACAGAAGAAAAAATTCTGGAAAAAAAATATAAATGTTAGAAAAAGAAAGAAAAGGAATAAGAGGGAGAAAGGAATGATATCACTTGTATAATAAAGGGGAATTGAGTACATGATGTGGCTTGAGTAGATTTCTATCTCATTTTGAGGTAGAAGGTTAGTGCATGCATCATTCCACCCACTTTTAGGCATTAGGGCATTCTTAATGTGCATTTGCATCATTTAGGGCATTTTGTTATATGCATTTTGAAACTGTGTAATACTTCCAAATTCTCCCATGAACCACCCATTCCATCCACCCGTTGCTCGGATTGGTAGGCCACCGTGATTTTCTCCTCACTCATGTTTATCAGGAGAACTGCTTCCATGTAGATGGTAGTTAGGGCGAGCAACGTAGTGTAGGTGATCACAAGATGCACCATGGCTGAATCGGCGAACTTTATTATGATAACTGCCTTATGTGATAGTGTTCATCAGTTTGGAGGATAATTTCTTTTATTGATGGTTATTGTCGCCTGTAGGGTAATTACTGTTCTGTGATTAGGAAAGGCCGGTTTGAGAACGTTCAGTGGGAGTCATGTGGGATGTGGGGTGATGTGTTGATTGTTAGTTGACATCTGCAATTCTATTCTAAGGATTAGTTGCTCGAGGGCGAGCAATGTTTAAGCTTAGGGGAGTTTGATGCGATGATTTTGAGTCGCATTTATAGACCGATTTCATATGTGTTTTGTGCCTTAATTACTTATTTTCATGGATATTATTGCATAATTCACTTTAATTGGTCTCTGCCATCATTTTATATCAAATCCCCTTTATTTCATTATGTTAAGCATTATTGATCATCTTATCATAAATCGTGTGGATTTATTTGGTCTTGTTGTGCAATTTCAGGAAAAACAAGTATCTACATCCGTCGATACCATCGACCAAGCCACAGGTTGCCAGCCGAGAAGAGCAATACAGAGTCGATACCATCGACACCCAAGTCGAAGGCATCGAGATGTTTCCAGGCTGCTGGCGAGGATAAAGTCGATACCATCGACGCACGTTGATGCCATCGACACAAGGAGAGCTACAGCGTCGCTAAACGACAACAATCGACGCTAAAGGAGTCGATACCATCGACACCCAAGTCGATGGTATCGAGATCACCACAGGCGCCCAGAATAAAAGAAAGGAAAGCTGCCGCTAATCCACTGGGTTGATACCATCGACCCGCGTCGATGGTATCGACGCCGGCAGATATGCGTTGGATTTGTTTTGATTTCGATCGGACGGCTGTTGTTATTTGACGACCTAATTAGGGACTTATACCTAATGACGGACGCCCAGACGGAGGATCTCATTTTTTTAGATTGCACAAGTGCCGGGGAGGAGAGAAAGGAGAACGGAGGCCGAGAAGCTCATCCCGGGTGATTCGAACGCTGCCGAAGACAATTTCCACCACCGACAGGCGGGGAAAGCTTGTGTTCTACGCCAAGGATCCACCGGTTCTTCTCCGTTCAGGGGTTTTCCCATCTATTTCACGTTTTTCTTATGAATTCCCCAATTTCTACCATGTATTTGTGTAAGATGAACATGAGAGGCTAAAACCCTCAATCTTTAGGACCGGGAGTAGCCCGGGGATACATTGTATGATGATTTTATATTGATAATTCATATTTTTCTCTCATATTCGTGGTATAAATTCGTTTTCTCTATTGCTATTGTTATACTTGATCATCATAATAATAAATTAATTCCCTTAATCACTTCGACAGAAGGATTAACGGTTGAAAAGAAACGAATTCTACATTAATTAATAAAACCCTTGACAAGGGAGTTGTAAAATTAATGGTGGGAACTGAGAGATCGTTTATAATGCGCTTAGTTTAGGGGAATGATTACTACGACGGTGGAATCAACCTAAACCTAAGTAGTGAGTTACACCACGACAGTGGGTAATTCTGTTTTCAGGCCACTACCCGGATAGAGAGAGAAGTGTGAGGAATTATATGAAATCTAATACAATGTTGACCCGCGGTGAAACCGCCATCCTAAAGATATCCCTTTTAATTGATTAAATTAACCTTTAATCGATTGTTTTCTTTGTTTGATTTTTATTTTCTTTTGATTTGAACAACAAAACCCTACTTTGTTAATCGGTCTAGCTGATTGCGATTAGTTAGTAGAAGTCTCCAATAATTCACGTATCCCTGAGTTCGACTCGGGCCTCACAAGGCCTATATTACTCGACGCGTATACTTGCGTTTAAGCGCGTAGTAAAATACACGTCAGTCCCCGTGTCCTTCATCCGTGGCTTCATTCTTGAGGCATCAGGTGGGCACATATGACTATCGCTCGAAGACCGTGTCGGGTAGGGGGAGTGTCAGGCAGCCGTATCGGCCAGCCATATCGGGCAGGCCCTATCGGGCAGGCCGTATCGGCCAGACCCTATTGGGCAGTCGTATCGGTCAGGCCCTATTGGGCAACCGTATCGGCCAGGCCCTATCGGGCAGCTGTATCGGCCAGGCCCTATCGGGCAGCCTTATCGGGCAACCGTATCGGCCAGCTGCTGGAATTCTTGTCTTTTCAGGTTCGGTACTTGAGAGCTCCAAAATTGGCTAGTTTCGGTGCCTGCAAGTCTAAAGCAGGCTAAATAGCTACATTATTGGCTATTTTTACTACTTTTATCTAATTCGAGACAGAAAGCATAAAACATGAACAAAAGAGTGCATATTAAGACTAAAGTGGCACAAAACTATAGATAAAATGCATAGAAAATATGCGCTAATTTTGGTGTTATCAACTACCCCAAGCTTAAAACTTGCTTGTCCTCAAGCAAGACTGGGCTCAAAGAACAAAAAGATAACATCCAAATTAAGCTTGGCAATAAATGATAAGGTTAAGAAAAACAGTTTAAAACATCAATACTCTTGATCCATGTCATTTCAGAACAAACCCCCACCAAACAAGCACAATCCTGCCAAAGCAAGATCAAAGAGTGTCCAGGAAAGATTAAGCGAATTCACTATAGACTGCCGATACTCATGAGGGTTTGAACCATAATTATTTAAACATGAAAGAGTTGTCACACAGGTGATCACGCGGGTGATGAGCAATGATCCATCACCATGAATCCATGCAAACCAATCAGGAATACCACGCCTCTCACTTATTCATGTACTAAGAAACAAAGAAAAAAGACTCTAATGACTTCTGAGGATCCCGATCTGCGTCAGGTTGGTCCATGTAGCAAGCAACAGTCCCTGTAGTCCAAGCCAGTTGGCCCAGAGCAGTGAGACAAACTCCTCGTACTGCGCTCGAACCAACCCTGCTACTGAGATGATCTCATAGGTCTCCTAGGGGTTCCTAGTGACTCTCTAATGAGCATTTGGAGTGGTACTACCAGGCACGACATATCCGCATTCGTGAGCACAGTCATACACTGGCTGGGCACCATCCTCAACTCTCCTAAAAGAGAAAACGTCGCTCATTTATTGTTCACACTCACACTTTTATCATCTGCATTTTATTTTTGAGCTTGGGTGAGAACTATATAGATATTTTTGGGATTTTGTGGGTGGCCAAGCCTCTTTTGCACATTTTTATATTTTTCATCTTTTTGACTCGATCTAATGTGAGAAGGCATGTAGTCCATCAAGGAAAAGCACTTCACCTTGATCATGGCTCAAAACTCATCATGATCCACTTGATACCTGTGTGAAAAGATAGAAATTATGATTCAAGAATCCTTAGAATAGAGGCAAACTTGTGAATCCACAACTAGGTTCTTTGATCGTGTTTTAGCTCATTCCAACGGTCCTTTACCATGGATTTGCCATTCACGACACAGTTCAAGGGAATTCAGCTAAGCTATGAAAAAGGGACATAACCTTAGATTTATTACCAAACTCAAGGAAAGAGTCAAAGAGCAAGTCAAGCAAGAGGTCAAGCAATTTTTAAGATGAAAACTATGCAATTACGCATAAAGTCAAGCGTTTATCTATTAGAGTCGCACCACATAGCCATAATTGTGAAGCTAAACAGCTAAAAATTTTGAAAATTCAAGACTAAATGCAGGAAATAGACATGCATGCAAGAAGGGTGAAGAGAAAAGAAGGGCGAAGCCTACCACCCCAAGCTTAAGAGTTTGCTCGTCCTCGAGCAAAACTTAAACTTGAAATAGTGAGGCAGGAATGCATGATTGTTAATGGCAGTTATTGAAGTTCTAAAGATGATGCATGGATGCAAGGATATAAAACAGTTAGAGGAAAGAAACTAACAAGAACACGAAAAGAAAAATTTATTGTAATAAAAGGGTGGGAGGGTGGGTAAGAGAAAAGGGGGTGGCTGCCCCATGATACCGACACTGGGATCCCAAATTCTGAGTTTTGGGACTAGTGTCACCTGTGTCTTGCCGACGGGTTCCGCCACATAATATGAGTAGAATAGGCAGATGTGTTGGCCCTGCCGAGTCTAAAGAAGAAAAGTAAAATCTGGCGACTCGGTGAAGTCATCTTTGTGCTGGAATTGATTTGAGCTGCACTGGGATGAATTCTTTGGCAAATCATCCTCAAGGTACCTTTCATTATATGAATCTAAAAATGAAGGTCCTGGGATGTCGACACAGGATGAAATAGATGAGAGAGGTTGGACGTCATCTTGAGAACTCATATTTTCTCTCTCCATCTCTGCACTTGAAGTTGGATGCTCAGATAAATCTTCATGTACTGTCTGAGTCATCCAATCATATTCTGAGCAAAAAGTACCCCCTAAAGAATCTGTTTGTGGTTCTACCACTCCAAGCTTATCACCTGGCGTGGATTCAGGGGTGTCTTCATGCTCAATAGCCATGTTGTAGTGAACTGTCCATCCTACCCCCTTGACGTCCACCAAGCCTTGTAAAGGGGTGGTGGCGAATGATGGCTCGTGCTGCTCCAACTTGTCTTCGTTACTATACTCACTGCTCCATGTCGAGCAGCTGTCATCGTCGTCATCGTAGTCGAACAAATTGTTCCAAACCATGGTTGGCGTACTGCTCAAAGTGAAATGACAAGTCTCAATATGAGAAATGTCACTCTGGTCTGGTTCAATATCTGACTCTAGTTCCTCAAACCAACCTTCTGGTTGTGAGGTCTATTGGCTTTTCAAGTCTTCATCATCATCATCATCATGGACCCATTCATGTCTATGACTCATTTCTTCCATTGGTTCATCAGCTGGGTCATCTGGATAGAATGAAGGGCTTTCCCAAGTGGGTTGGTCTTCACAGAAAAATCATGGTGAATCCAGTTGATGGTCTGAATAGGATGGTGATTCATACTCCACTTCATACCCAATGGGATGGTCTTGATGACTAACATCTTCATTGTCTTGTGATGGCAGTTGTAACCAAATTGTAACCAGATCGATGATCTCTTAGAGCCTCCTGCCTTTTTCAACATCTTTATCATGAAGTTGTTGTACTTGAGCAGCAATGCTTTCGAGACTCGTCGATTCTGCCATGCACATATAAGGGGAACCCAATGTATCAAACTGATGCTTTAGGATGAATCGTTGTTCCACAGTTTGAAGCATACTAGTACTGCGGTCTACAGCCTCGGTGGCTACTTTGAAATGTTGCTCCTGCTTGTCTAATAGTTGCTGGAGGGGATCGACATTTTCTTGGAGATGAGGAACTAGGGAGATGAGTGCCTTGACACTTTCTCCAGCTAACTCCACTGCCTTGATCAGTTCTTGATCCCATTATAGCACAGGGATCGATGGTTGACTGGAAGTCTCCTTTGTTGGAATTTCAACATATGACGAAGGTGGAGGTGAGTATAACTCGACTAGTTGTAGAGCACGGCCTTCAATTATTTGCCAGCAGTCGGAACTACGGAAAAACTCGGGAGGATAGGTGGACAAGATGACTTGTCTTGCGGAAGCAAGGTCCATGGCTGAAAAAGGTATGAGAAAAAGAAAAGTGATTTAGTATATATGAACAAGTATGTGTAAAACAAGAGGAAAACTATGCATGTATATACATACTTATAGTGATAGAACAAAAATCTACTAGGCGTGTAAACGTGGAAAACCACATCCCCGGCAACGGTGCCAAACGTTTATCGTCCTTTTTCACGCATCCGAAAATGAACGCGGGACAAAGGAAGGAATCAAGCTTTAAATTTATAACCCGAAACCTTCTAGGCCCCCACAACTTTATTACGGGGTCGAAGTAGATATAAGGGGTCGAACACAGGGACGTGGTGATGTTTAGGACGCCACAGATTTTGTTCTTGGGTCAGATAAGCCAAAACGATCTGCGATGAAAATATATGCTAGAACTAGTCTAGCGGGTTGTCACGATATAAAACAAAACAAAGAAAACAAAATAAAATAAAATATAGCTCATGATTCTACTAAACAGAGAAAGAGAGTTCCTGGCTATGTAACCACAAACGGGGCAGTCTATGCACTCGTTCTCGGGCATACACAACCCTCGAACACCTAAGCAAGCATCTAGTACGCATAGTGGCATCTGTCCTGTGGGGTCGTCCCACTCGCTCTCGCGATGCGTGACTAAAACCATCAACAATATGTCAATGACCCACTCTCGAGGAATGACATATCAACACCTCGGAATACACTAAGTTCCCTCTCGGGTCTTAGGATATTCCAAGGTATTAGGAATAGAATACCTTGGATCGTCCTCCTCTCAGGTTCATATCCAAACTATCGTCTCTTAGCTATTCCTACAACGGATCTCTCGATACAGGAAGAAATAGTAGTTCAAGCGAGTAAGAGATCAACCAAACTAGCAATCATAACTTAGAAAGAGAAAATAGAACATGCAACATACTAGATCTGTTATGAATCTACTTGCTTAAGGAAAAAGTATATAAACATGCCCAGATCGGGCTACATAGCCAAGAAGGAGCTAACTAGCCATAGACAAGCATAGCTGGCATTGAACAAAGATGGATAAACATTGTTTGTACAAGAAACAAAGGAATGCAGTAGAATGAAAGCGAAGAGGGAAGAGATATAGCCCGTAGAGGAGAGGTGGCTCTCGCTCCTCGGCCTTTGTGCAGGTCGGATCTTGGCCCTTGGGTCTTGTTTTCGTCCCTCTGGACTCCTCGACTCACTCTCTCTAGACCGTATCGGGCGACAACCGTATTGGGCGGCAACCGTATCGGTCGGCGGCCGTATCGGTCAGCGGCCGTATCAGTCGGCGGACGTATCACTCGGCAGCCATATCGGTCGGTAGACTTTTGGGGAACTCGACACACTAGCTCCTTGGTCTAGGCACTAGCTCTTGCCGGGTCCTCCCTCCGGCTCTTTTTTCGCTCTGTAGGTTGGCAGCTATTATTTATAGGCAACGAGTTGATGAGAGTTGTAGCTTTTATTGGTCCACGTGTCCTTCATCCGTGGCTTCGATCTTGAGGCATCAGGTGGGCAAATATGACTGTCGTTCGAAGACCGTGTTGGGCAGGGGGAGTGTCAGGCAGCCGTATAGGCCAGCCATATCAGGCAGGCCATATCGGGCAGGCCGTATCGGGTAGCCGTATCGGCCAGACCCTATCGGGCAGTCATATCGGCCAGGCCCTATCGGGCAACCGTATCGGCCAACTGTTGGAATTCTTGTCTTTTCAGGTTCAGTACTTGAGAGTCCCAAAATTGGCTAGTTTTGGTGCCTGCAAGTCTAAAACAGGCTAATTAGCTACATTATTGGCTATTTTTACTACTTTTATCTAATTCGAGACAGAAAGCATAAAACATGAACAAAAGAGTGCATATTAAGACTAAAGTGGCACAAAACTATAGATAAAATGCATAGAAAATATGCGCTAATTTGGGTGTTATCAGGTTATCTCTAATAAATCGACGCCGATAGTGCCCCAGATGCCACTCTTTCTGTGGCACGAAAGTATATGGTGTCGGTTTCTAAGCTAATAACTGACGCCTATACGCCCATCTGGTGCAGTTTCGGTGGCGCGCAAAGGGTTGTGGTGTCGGTTTGAGAACCGACATGTAACGGTTGGGCTTTGAGCGGCGTCCACATAGGTGTCGCTTAAAAACTGACACTAAAGGCCTTAAATAACCGACACTAAAGGCACTTAAGGCCGGTTATGTACTAGTGGATGTAAGTGAAGGACTACATCTCTATGAAGTTCAATGTGAATAATTGATCTATCTATATATGTGTACCTACATTTTATTCAAGATTCTTTCCACTCTATATGTGGGTGCACTACTTAGACCAAGTCCATTTTAGTTTTACACAACATATCTATTACTTATTTTGACCTTATTGTGTATTATATAAAACCTTCTCTCTAGACAATGGATTTAGTAGGTGGGAAAAGGCCTATCACGTGGTAGATCAAACCCCCATCCATCATATTAATTTGATTAGATTATAGTTGGTGTAACACTATAGCTAGTGTAGCTAGGGCTAGCATAGACTTGGTAGAGGAATAAGACTAGGTTTAGGCCCAAGAAAGCATGATGGGTGACGTTAAGTTCACTTTGAGCTGATGCATTCGGTTCAACTTACACCTAGAACCATGCATTGGGTTCACCTAGATGGTGTAATTTTTCATTAAGTTCACTTTCAGATGATGCATTCGGTTCAACTTACACTTAGAACCATGCATTGGGTTCACCTAGATGGGGTAATTTTTTTATACTAAGTAAAGAACATAAGTTATTTCTCTCATTGAAAAGATGAATGATTGTTTCTATGGATTTGAGAACTATGGAAAACTTGATGTTTTGGTAGTATTACCTGCATCTGCAATGTAATGTATTTTAGAAACAAACTATTCCAATTACAACAATGTTAGGAGTGAAATCATGGATTCTATGAGAACCAAACTAACCAAAAAATTATCTTCTATATGTTTGCTTCTTGATTTTTCCAAGAGTACATATGAAAAAGCCATGAACCATATAGCTTCATTTATGTTTCTATGAATCCACCACCATAAATGGCATATAAAAGACAACCTCAGTCACTTTTTGTTAAAATTTAGTTTTTAGTGAACAACTAATCATACTGTTAAATGTATGCATGCTTATAATATAGTTGTTCATATTTATCAATAGTACTTTGATTGATACCATCACTTTTATTCTTTGATAGCTCACTCACTCTCAGCATGTAGATTTTAATTTATATAGCTAATTCTTCACAATACAGGATCTTTGATAGTCTCCAGGACTAATCTTTTCCAATTCATCCAAATACATGTCACTGAAATTGAATCTGTTGCAATAGTTGGAACTACTTCTGACTCAAGCTCAATGAATTATTTATCTGCAGCTACTATTGAAGCTGGAAATTTGATGGTTGAGAAGGTTGCAAGCCTGATTGTAATACTTGACCCTGCTGCTGAAGTGCCATCTGAGAAGGTGCTTGCTGAATGGGTTGTTGAAGCAACTGTGCTATACTTAATCTAGGTAATTGTTATTGATTGGCGTTAGCCAATGCTCCTTGTATATGTACTAAACTATGCAAAGTAGATGAGAACCCTTGAGGCAAAATTGGCTGGGAAGAAGGTAACATGGTTCCTAAACTGACAAGCTGGCTTGCAGGTGGAGGCTGGGTGGTTGAGGGGAAACCACTGGAAAGAGACATTTGAAGATGTGGAAGATGTCTTGTAGGCTACAAGTATGGTGGCATATTCTGTTGGTTCTATTGAAGTCAAGTTCCTTCAATCAGAACCCATGCAAGTTGCTATCTATTTTTGTTTCCACAATGGTTTTGAATCTACTGTTCATGCTAGTCTTCAGGTACAACTATGTATTAAGACAATAAACACCAACTTTTCCCTACTACTCATTTTATTGCATACATGCTAAAATTTAGGTGCACCTAACACGAGTTTGAATCATTTTCAAATGATGTAGGTTTTTAACAACTGAAACAATGCATAATCTTCCAGACACTTCAATTCCAATTCTATCATGGTTATTGATTATGAATACTCCAGCTACAACAGTGCATCACCAGTTATCCAGTGGTTTTGGGAGGTAGTTCAGGGATTCCACCAGAAGGTAAAGCTATTTCCTGAAGGAGCTCTGAAGTCAGCATGCTGAAAAGTAGATAGTCATATCAAGAAAGAGACAAATCCAATGATGTAGAAGTTATTGTATTGAATAGAAAAATGTTGTATGAAAGTATATCATTGGTGTTGTATTCAATATAAGGGCCAAGGTAAAATGCCCTCCCCATGTAATTGTCATTTGATTATAAATAAAAAATATTCATACTTTTGAAAAACTGAGTTCGGCTGCAATTGGCATTCAACTAGAAAACCTGATAATGAATTTAAAATTGAATGACTAAAAACCATAAAAATGTAGTAATACAAAACTAGTATCTCATTAGTGGATTTTTTTAAAGCCATTACACTCAATAAGAACCATTTCATACAACAACATAATACAAAATAGTAGCATTTGTATAAAAGCCAATTGATGGATAATGGCTTTTTTATAAATGCCAAACGATGTTTTAGCGGACTTTATTTGGAATTTATTGGAAGCCACTAAAAACAAACGTTTAGTGGTGTTTACAACTTATGCCACTATCTTTCTAGTGGCATTGGGACTAGAGGCATTTTTTTAAGTGTCATCAAATGCTACTAAACATGTTTAGTGGCATTTATTTTTTATGTGGCATTTCTAAAAGGCAACTAATGGACATTTTTGATGTAGTGCATGAAGAAGCCTCCCTCTAGGTTGAATGAACCAAGTAGGTTGTCACCCATGTTCTCATCTCGTGGGAGATTGTTGGAGAAGATCCTTGGATCTGATATCACTTGTTGGATCTAGGGCTCTACACGGGGGTGAATGGAGCTTCAAAATTCTCACAAGATAAGTTAGACCTTCAAATTATATCAATCAAAACCAATAGCTAAAGTGCAGTCCTAACTAAACAAGCATAGCAAGGATGAGAGAAATTGAAACAAGCACTTGGACAAGGTGGTTTAGAGTGGTTCCACTATCTAGACTAGGAGAGAGTCACTCCACTACCTAGAGAGGTCAACCTCTAGGACTTTGCAATCCGTGTATACTTATATTCCATTCATAAGAGATACAAGGATACCACCATACATCTAAGGACTTACCTATTTAAGACAAGAGTATTCCACCTACATAAGGACTTACCAACTTGATCAAGATGTCTTCAGTCTTCAACAAGGACTTACCCACACTTGCATCAAGTATTTGGCATTGAAGGAATTTGCCCACTCTTCTTGAATCTTGGTCTTGCCCTTCTCCTTCACCTAGAGAATATCTTCACCTCTTATTCAACCTTGAAGAAGAAGAACAATAACTTCACCTTTGCTTCTTGGAGAAAAGGGGTAGGGAAGATGGAATGGAATGAGAGCTTTACAAGCACAAGGAAGTAGCTCTCTTACAACTGGCCTAACTCACTCATAATTACGAAATGCTTTATAAATGAGACAGATAATGGGGATTAAGGAGTTGCAACACACTCAATTGTTGCAAGTACTTATAATAGCATGAATGAGAAAACTTGGAATGAAGTCCAAGGGATCCTATTTATATATGGGGGTGTTCCCTTGAGTGTGGGATCACTTATGGGTGAAATATAGTCATTTTCTAAGTTATAATTGATCTATTCTCACAACTCACCAATGATTATAATCACTTTTTCTATGTTTTCCATACAGTACATTCGGTCGAGTTTCAATAAAGATAACTCGACCGGTCCATAGGAATGGAATGGTTAAGTCATTATCAAAATATGGGAAATGTATAACCCTCAAGTCAATATTCTCCCCTTATTTGACAATGACAAACCATTCCTCAATCATATTGAAAAGGATATGTAAAGTTATACCTTTGTCTTGTGAATTGTAGGGGGATTCAAGATTTGAACAATGTGAATTGCTCCCCCTCAATCAATTCTTACTCTTACATGCATAGTTAGCCTATCTACACAAAGCAAAATGACATATATACTATATGGTCCTTTAGCAAGTAACACGATAAAGCAAGTAATGAACAAGAAAAGGATCACATAGACAATAAAAGCAATATGGTTGAGTGTCAAAACATTGAACTTCTCTCCCCCTTTTGACATTATCAAAAAGGAAGGGGAGTAGAAGAGCACAAAAATGGGTCTTCTCCAAGCACAACGAAACATACATCCACAACATGCAATCTCAACGAATACATCAAATAGAGATGAGTGAAACACACAAACTAAGTCATAATTAAAATATGGTAGTCATGGCACCAACTCATGAGATATAGTAAATAACAGAATAAGTGTACAAAGGATTAAGATTACAACCCAGAAAGCCTATTCTCAAAAACAACTACAAGCCAAAACGATGAAAACTAGATGAGAAAATAGTAAAACTCAGAAAATGTGCTTAGATGTTTTTAATACAAAATAGCCTAGAAAGATATATATAATCAGCATCTAGACCAACAATGAGAAAATTCTAAACATCTAGGTCATCTATGTCTACATCATTGACATCATCATCAGAAACTTCTGGCTCGTAGTCATCATCTCCATCTGAAGGTGCAACAGAGACAACAACAACATCTTCATCACCAGAGGCACCAACAAAGCCATCAGAGCCATCATCATTGTAACATCCCTGACCTGGGTTATGCTTTAACCCTAGGTGTTTTGCTTAATAAAGTTGATTATATGCTTTCTCTTATCTTTTGAAAAGTAATTAAGGCTCAAGAGAAACTTATATTTCAATTTTAGTCCTTTTTTAACAATATTGAAAACAATGTTTTGATTGTTGTGGATTAAAGTGCAATTTACCCAAGTTGAGGGGTTAATTTGCAAATGTTATATGATAATATGTTCCTCATGTTTTGAATCATCATGAGAATGATGATGATGCAGAGGTATGGCTAGTGAAAGCCTGGGTACCAAGAAAGAACTGATCAAACAATGTTTGTGCATTAAAACCTAGTTTTGGTGTAATGTGCAAATTACCCAAAACCTAGGGTTCAATATGAAAATTACCACTACAAATGGTCCCTACTGTTTCTTGGGATCATTTGGAGCAAATAAAATGAGAGGTGCGTCTCATTTTTACCTCCTTAAAGGAGAGAGAATCTTGATATTAAAATAATCAAGATTTAAGCATAATTGAAACCTTAATTCAATTTAATGCAAACATAATTATATTAATTGGATTTCCCTTCAACCAAAATTGAAATGGTTGAAAATACATATATGTGGAAGTCCTTGTGCCTTGCAAAGGAAACGAAATATCCTAAGGAGGTGAAGACTCCACTCACATTATTATAAGAAAAAAAAATATCCACTAACTTATGGATATTAATACTATAAAGGTTAAGGTGCTTAATTTTCTTTTCTTTAAATCAAGGATAATTGAGGGGAATAAGAGGCAAATAGGATAGCCTCGTCTCTAAGGAAGATAAGGGGGCAAGTGGCAAGAAGAAGGAAGAGATAATTCCTACTTTCTCTCTCTTAAATGAATTTTTAATAAAATTCACATATATGCTCCTTTATCCATAGAATGAAAGGGTAATTTCGAATCCACTTCCACCCTTTGCTTGCAAAACGACCAAGGAAGCTTTGAAGGACCAGGAGGACGACCCCCAACCTCTTGGTAAGCTTATTGAATTCCTTTCACCTTGAATTCATGGTGGAAATCACAAAATAATGCATGATTTCTTCTTATCTCGATCCCATCTTCAATTCTAACTATTCCTCTTCACTCAAAGCTTGAGGACGAGCCTTGGAATAGTGAAAGGAGTTGTATCCACCATTGTTGACGTGAACTTGGAGCTTTGAAGCTCAATTGGAGGTGGGTTTTATAACTTGAACCCCTCTACATTGTTATTCAACTATCAATCTTGCAATTTCGTTGATTCCTTCATCTTCTTGATTAATTGTTTGTTGTAATTGATAAATTCATGAAATCAGAAGTGATATAAGTTACATGGACGAAGGTAGATGATGATGACATCATCTTGGACACTTTTCCCAAGGAATTCCTATTCCAATCGGTTTCAACAAGTTGTCCATTCGGTTTCAACAAAACTGTTTGGAATTAAAAAGTTTCATCAAACTGTTAGGAACTAAACGGTTTCAAACCATTTGGAAGAGTTGACCAAAGTTGACCATTTGGAGATTTGATTCTAATGATGATGGTTTATGACCCATTAAATTTATTTGATTAATTCCAAAGGGTTCATTAGTTGAGGGTTCATCAATTACCAAACCCTAATCGGGTTAAGTGCTGAATTTCAAATTGATTGATTTAGATTTTTGGGTTGATTAACCCAAGACCATTTGGGGGTCACCAAAATGGTCTCAAGACCGTTTGTAGGTCAACCAAGACCGTTTGGAGGTCTAGGGTTGAGTATGGTTGAGTAATTGAAGGTCCAGAGATACCAAATTGAAATACAATTAAATGTTGAATTGATGATCAATCAAATGATCTAAACCCTAATGAAATTTCACAAAATCCAAGGATAGGATGGGTAAAATGGTCTCAAGACCATTTGGAGGTCATCCAAATGATCTCAAGACCGTTTGGGGTCAGGTCATATAAAAATATTGATGATGATTCATTAATTTCAATTGAATCAGTTCCACAATGTTGATCAGTGATGGTTCCTTGATTTCAAAACCTTAATTGAAGGTTTATGGAGTAGAAATCCTAGATCAATTGGGTTCAAAACCATAATTGATGGTTCAATTGAAGGATGATTCAATAGTTCAATTGATGAAGAAGTTAAGGATTCAATTGTTAATCAGTTCATCTATTGAAACCATGAATTGTTTAAGTGTTAATAGAACTTTTTGGTCCATTCGGTTTTGAGAGGGTTTGGACCAAACGGTCTTAAGACCATTTGAGTGCAAACAGTCTCAAGACCGTTTGGGTCCAAACGGTATCAAACCGTTTGGAGACCCAAAGTTCAATCAGTTTCAACACCTTTCTTGTCCAATCGATTTCAAGGGCAATTTGCCCAAATCGTTTTCTACCAATTGAATTATGAGAACTAAGACCATTTAGTATCGAAGTAATTAAATATTTTGAAGATCAACACGGTTAATCCATTTGGATATCTCATATAATTGAAGGTCCAATATGGTTAATCTATTTGGATACCTAATGCATTTGAAGATTTAATTGGTTAATCCAATTAATCACCTAATGTAATTGAAAGTTTAATTGGTCAATTATTTTGGATCCCTCATATAATTGAAAGTTCAATTGATCAAATCTTTTGGAGACTTGATGTACTTAGATAATTGATACCCTTAGTGGGATTAATTATTGATGCATAATGATGTAATAATTCAATGCATCATGCTAACCATAAATGCATGTATTTGAATAAAGAGTAGGCTCAATCTGATCAAGAATTGTGTAGTGGACATCCTGAGTAGGATGAGAGAGAAAGATTCATACATGAATGATAATCATGTAGCAATTAAGTCTAAAATAATCAAAATGATGTGATATACAATTAGGGTATGATCCTTGATAAAGATATCATAAAACCCTAATTGAGTTGATTAATGAATTCAAACCCTAATTTAGGGCAAGTTTGAGTGAAACCCTAAACTAGGATGATGATGTGATATGAATATTGGGTAATGACATGAGTAACCCTAATTCAGGGTATCCTGATGATAAACCCTAATTAGGATGAATAGTAAACCCTAATTATGGGTAATGGAATATGAAACCCTAATTGGGAGGAATAGTAAAACCTAACCCTAAATTGGGTTCTAGTATATGATAATCCTGATGTGATGTGAATGATAAACCCTAATTCTAAAATAGGGTGAAGGTATGTGAAACCCTAATTTTGGGTTATATTATATAGCATGAAACTCTAACCTTGGATAATGAAATGATAAATCATTGGTCCTAATTGTGCAAAGGGAATGAGTAACCATGATTGACATGAAATGGGAAACCCTAACCCTGGTAAGGGAATAGTGGTGTTACCCTTGAATAGTATGAAACTGAAATATGATTGATATATATATGTTATCATGTATGCTAACCATGCAGGTATCCTGAGATGATGAACATAGCCAGGTATGAGCTATGATGCTTTATTCATTGAAATTATTCATTGGGCCTTGTGGGCCATAATATACCTTGTTGCTTAGTAAATGGTAACAAGAGAGTTAATGAGCCTCAAGTGCCATAAGAGATGCTTGTGTAGCAAGTATCATGTTTACCTTGGTCAAATGACTTGAAGGTGATATTTACCTAAAAAGTGGTAACAGTGCTCAGTGATGAGCTAAGGGTTTGAATACCCAGATCCATATAATTATGGTATTGAGATTGTGAAGGGATGATAATTCCCAATATTGAAATGAGGGACTGAGATCCCAATGTCTTATAAAGATTGAGAAGTAACTGATGAAAACAATACATGTTTCTAGTAGCACTTGTCCTAATAAGTTATGTTTCAAAACTTGGTTGATGCTAAAAGAATATGATAATGTACTTAATTAATCAAGTGATACCATAGAATGTAGTTTCCCTGACCACATATCCATCAGCGTCAGAATTAGCTGAATGGTGAAATGAGTTTTACTCGGAACGCATATTTTTGAATATGTGGGGGTAATTGGGCAAATATATCATTATGCCCCATAGGAATGGCTACGGGCTATGTCCTATGTACGGGATTGGTTTCGGACCATACCCCAATAAGAGTATGGATACGGGCCATAACTTCTCAATATAATACCAAGAATTGGCTATGGGACATAACCCTGAAGAGAGTATATGCTATGTGCTATAACTCTATAGAAAAGATGCCAATATACCCTGGCAAGATAATTGCAGTTTGACATATGATGTCTCTGCTAAAGTAGTCTCGTACTGACCGAGACATATGAGGTCATGGAATCTGGATCTCCCATTGACCTTATGTGGTACTGATGCTTTACGTAATCGGGGTCGGTTGGAGTATGAGCGGTATATCTCATCTCCCCAGGGCTTAAGAATGTTTGTAAAACGTAATCAGCCGTGTAGCGTATTTGCATAAGATTGAAATACGAGAATCACTGGTTGATGTTATTCTACTTAGCATGTTCTAGATACATAATTGTTATATATGTTCTTCAACTCCTTATTGAATAAGAGACATGCTACTTTAACAAGTTTTAGCTTAAATGCTTGAATAGAAATGTTGCTCTAATCTGCATAGATATTGAACTATCTGTTGTTGAATATATGATTCCACTGTTTAGTTTATTTCTATTAAACTATAATAACAATGTTTTCGATGAAGAGTTATATCTCTCACTGGGGCAATTTTATAATTGTCTCACCACCGTGGAATCCAACATTTTTAGGTGGATGCGGACGAGGTAGAGACAGAAACCCCATAAAAGGGAAGAGCAGCAACAACAACAAGGAGAGAAGTAGATCCTAAGATGGAGATACTGGTTACGGCTTGTATATATGTAAATAGAGTCCTATGTGTCGTCTCTGTACTCTTAGGTCCTAGGAATCAGTAATAGTGTTTTTATAATCGATCTGAGATTTTGGCATGATGCCTCGAGGATTTTGTTACTTGAGCTTTTGAAAAAGCAAATGATGTATATATATATATATTTTTTGAGAAGAAATGGTACAGAGAATGTACTATGTGAACCAGAATGTGAATGTAATATTATGGTTCTCATTGAAAGAGTTTTCCTGTGAATGGATCTCTTTGCAAATGGTTTTAATTTTTAGTAATTTTCAGTAATATGCTGTTAGTGATCGCTTCCACAATAATTAATCTTGTTTTTGGTATGTTGGATGCCAAAATCATCCTCATGATCCTCAAAAGACTCCTCATCAATAGCAACATCGTCCTCATCAGCCTGGTCTGGCATCTCCTCATCAGTAAGGAAACCAAAACCACGACTGGGCCAATGGGCATTCTACTCAGCCCAAGACATTCCAAGAGCATGAAGCCCATTGGCCTTTGGGAAGGAAGGAGTAAAAGCACCAAGATTGGAAAGCAGGGTGTACAAGGGGCCAGTAGGTAGAGGCAACACTCCAAGGGTAGATCCACCAGCAACAGAGGGTGTAGTAGCAGAAGCAGTAGGTGGAGGGTCTGGGTAAAAGTAATCAAACACATAGGATGCATAGTCACCTCCTGGGTAGGGTTGATAGGCAGGATAAGGATGTACACAAGATAGGTTCATGTTTGACATGATGCCAAAGAGGTCCTGATGCATGTACTCCTGAACCTGAAGGTTATACGCTTGTTGATGCATCATGTAGCCCATAAGGGTTTCATTGGATACATGGAACAAGGCGCAGGTAGGTCAGGTAGGATGAGGTGGTGGAGGTGCATGGGTAGAGGTAGAGGTAGAGGCTACCTATGTGGTAGAGTATGGGATAGGCACAAACTTTTGATGTGTGGTTTCACTAATGCAAACTCCTTTTTGGGCAGGTTTGTAGTGAAGGTCATGGAAAAAATATTTGTCAGTGGGAAGTTGAAAAAGACCATAGATCAGGGTTGGGTAGGGAGGGTGGGTGCCACGTGTGTTCTTATTGAGTCAAAGCAAGTCATATGGTGGAGAATATATCTTGCCCACTTGACTCCTATGTTATTCAAGATACAAAACATAATTACCACAATGTTTTCTACAATTTCAGTTTGATTTTTTTTGGGATGAATATTGTAGTTAACAACTAAGGCAAGTATGTGGTTCTTGAGGTCTAAGGTGGAGGAGGGAAGGGTACACTTTTTTTTTGGGGGGAAAAGTCATGAAGTGATTTTATTCATCTTTCCCACCTCGTGCAAGCCCACTCAAACTTGTACTACAAATTTTGGTAAATTGCATAGAATTAAATATGGTAGTACTACTACCATTACAAACTTCGCCTAACATATTGCATGATTCTATATCCAGAAACTTGTGATATTCACAGTTACCAGTTTTATTTTTAAGGTGATACTTAGCTAGAGAATTCGCAATGGTATTTCCTTCTCTCATGCCAAACTATAACTGATTGGACTTACATCTATCATGCTGCATAGCCCATATTTGTCTAGCATACTTAGGATTTCTCCTGTGGTCCTCTTTAATCATAATTACAGTCTGGTTGCAGTCAGTTTCAATGGTTGTATTCTTGAGATTGTAGACAATGCATATTTTGTAGGCAAGCTCCACAGCTTGCATCTCCACTTCCAACGGTGAATCTTCCTTAATTAACTGTCCTATACCTCCTAACCACTCACCATGATGGTTGCGAAAAACAGCAGCAATAGCACTTCTTTTCCCTTTGAAAGCAGTGTCAATATTGATTTTCAAAAGATCTTGAGCTGGTCTCCTCCAGGCCACCTTATTGTTTCCAGTAGCTTGTTCATTCTTGACCTCCCACGCTTGGTCATTCAAGCACATTTCGGTGATAATTGACAGAACTTGGTGTTGTGCATGAGTTTCTTTCTTCTTAAAAACCCACAAGTTCCTTTGTTTCCAGATATACCAATAAGATATCATGAATTTTGCTTTATACTCTTTTGTAAATTTCAAATTCAGGCTTAACCACCTGCCCAAATCAACCTCTTCCCAGAAATTAGGAGGGGTATTAGAACTGAATAAACCCATCCATATAGGATGAACTTTCCTGCAATCTCTTAGGGCATGCAGAGTGTCCTCCTCACATGTGTTGCATCTGCTGCACGTAGCATCTATAGTCATGTGTCTTCTCTGTCTATTTCTATTAGTGAGAATGGCATTATTTCCAACTAACCAGAAAAACATCTTAATCTGGGCCGCAACTTTGGTCTCCCATAAAGTATGCCAGTGGCCATCCCTTTTGATCTCCTTGTTAACTCACAAGGCTCTGTAGGTCGTAGCAACTGAAAACCTGCCTCTCAGGTCTGGCCTCCAGACTCGTATATCCTCGCCTCCCTATTCAGTAGGCGTAGGTATGAGTTGAATCTCCTTAACGGTATCCTTGGGTAGCCATGTATCCAGGAACTTCAGGTCCCACTTATTCTCCAGGTCAATTAAACTACTTACCTGCAGACCCTCAATATCGGCCGATATGCTTTGTTTCACATAGTCCTTTAAACATTTCCCGCTAGGCAGCCAGATATCTCTCCAGACATTAATAGCATTGCCGTTAATAGGAGACATATAGGAGTTGGATTCAACAAATTCCTTATTAAGGACAATAGACTGAGCTAGACCAGAACAGTAAGTATTGGATGTGTTAGGATTCCTCTCTAGTCTTTCTGCCATAGTTGTACTCCATGCAGTTTGTCCATTGCTCATGACATCCCAAGTATGTTTCAGGATTAAAGCACTATTCCAATCCCTCATGGCTTTAATGTCGAGTCCTCCATTGGATGTGCTGCTCACCACCCTTTCCCAGGCGATGAGGTGCACCCCCCTCTTGCTTCTACCTCCACTCCATATAAACTTCCGGATAGCTCTATCTATTCTGTCACATAACTGAAGTGGAAGCTTGGCAGTCTGCATGACATAAGATGGGATCGCAGTGAGTGTGCTCTTCGCTAAGCACACCCTTCCAGCCATGGAAAGGTTGTGGGCTGCCCAAGAATTTATTCTTCCATTCACCTTCTCTAAAACTTCACTATAGGTATTCTTGTTCACTCTGCTATGCAGCAGTGGGACACCGAGGTATTTCCCCAAATCTTGGGTCCTTGTCAATCCACTTATCTCACAAATACCTTCTGCTTCTGCTCTGGTTACTCTTTTGGAAAAATAGATTCTCATTTTTTCCATAGAGATAGCTTGACCTGACACCTTCTCAAACTTCCTGAAGCACTTCATAATAGTTTTGATATTATTTGCATTGGCCATGGAGAAAAGAAGTATGTCATCAGTAAAGCACAAATGTGCTATACGTGGCCCATTCTGGCACAGCTTTACAGGGTTCCACGTTTTTTCAAGAACTGCATCTTCAATCATCTGGCTCAGCCTTTCAATGCACAACACAAAAATATAAGGACTTAGAGGATCTCCTTGTCTCAAACCCTTGGTAGCTTTGAACACATCCGAGGTTACCCCATTCCAAGCGATGGTTGTTTGACCCCCTGTGATTGAATTCATCATGTACATTCTGATATTTTGAGGGATTCCAGTTTTCTTTAGCGTATCTTCTATGAATCTCCAGTCCATCATATCATAAGCTTTTGTCAGGTCGATCTTTATGGCCATAGCTTTGGTAGACGTCTTCTTCCTCATCGAGTGTATGAGTTCCTAGGCAACTAAAATATTATCAGAAATTTTGTGACCTGGAACAAAGGTGCTTTGCGCAGGATTTATCCACTTTGGAAGCCAGTCCTTTAAGCGCTCCACCACAACCTTAGAACATATCTTCAGGATGGTTTTATTCAAGGATATAGGTCGGAACTGACAACTCGACACATGCTTGGAGACTTTCAGTATTAGGATGATTGTGGAATTACACATCCCTTCTTCCAAATAAGAACAATGGACAGCTTCATTAACAGCCCTAACTACAAACTTTCCCAAAACATTCCAGTTGGATTTAATAAAGTGAGTAGTGGATCCGTCGGGTCCTGCTGCTTTGTAAGGGTCCATTTTTTTCAGTACATCCTCTACTTTAGTTTGATCGACTTCTTTAGCTATATTTGCATATGCCTCCTGATGTATAGACATAAATCTCACAGGGGTGCTATCGAAAAGGTTTTGATGAATCCCGCTGGGCATAGTAAATAAATCAATGAAGTACTTTGACACTATGGTAAAGATTTCTTTGGCATCTGTAGACCAACCTCCGAAGGGGCGTTTAGTGGCAGTGGTACGATTAGACTAATTTCTTTGATTGACATAGGCCTGATAGAAATGGGTATTGCTATCTCCTCCTTTGAACTAGTTCACATGGCTCCGTTCCTTCCAGACTTCCTCCTCCTCTAAAAGGTATTGAGATAATTCTGCCTTCATATCGATGATTAACTTGTCTGTAATTCCATCATACCTGGTAGCCAAATTCCTCTGCAGGAGATCTATGTTACAATAAAGCCTCTCTTTGTGAGCCCTCTTTTGTTTAGCAGTCCTTCTTCCCAAGTTTTGATTCACTTTTAGGCATTGCTAATATCACATGTAAAGCTGATATTATTATTCCAGCAGTCCTTCAACATGGGCAAGAAAGTTTTATCTAGATTCCATGAAGCTTTGGTGGAGAAACGTCTAGGAAATTTGTTCTTTTTCACTGATCTAACCAACAGAGGACAATGATCAGATTCAATCTTTGGTAAATGAGTGACAGTCACGTCCGAGTATTCCCGGAGGAAGGCTTCGTTGGCCAGAACACGGTCCAACCTGCTTTGCTTCAAGCCATGACGGTAAGTATACTTCTGTCCAGAGAATCCCATGTCTAAGAGCCCAGCTTCTAGCATAGTTTCAGAGAAAATGATAGCTTCTTGGTTATTGAAAGACGGGTAACCCATAGTTTCCGTCGGGGAGATAACAGTATTGAAATCTCCAGCCACAATCCATGGCTCCTTGAACTGGTTGCCCATGGAAATGATGTGTTTCCAAATCAAATTTCTAATATGGCTGTGAGGATTAGCATATATGAATGTAGCAAAGATAGCATTGTTGATTTTACAAGTCATAAACTGTCTATGAGTATTGACAATCTCTACCTTGATGCAATTTTCATTCTAGCAGACCCAGATTCCTCCCGAGAAACCCCTCGCTTCCGATTTGTGAGAGTTCAGAAAGCCAAGGCTTTTGATAGTGTCTCTTGCCTTATCAGCACTTATGCGATGTTCCAATATAATGGTAATCAAAGGTTTATACATGTAGATGTAGTCTCTCAACACTCTACAAGTGTCTTTGTTACCTATGCCCCGGATATTCCAACACAGAAAGTTTAGCATGGGAAATCTTAGACTTGTCTGATGTGAGGTCGACTTCTAATTAACAAGTTGCTGGACTTTCGTTCTCCTTGTTGGCTACTTCATTCAGCGCTTCTATAATGGCTTCTTTGGTGTGCAATCCTCTGAGTCGGGAGCTCATCCTCCTCCCTTCTATAGAGTGAATACGTTTGGAGTTTCCCTGCCTTTTCATTTTTGTTCCACTTCCTTTTATGTTCTTTCCTGAGGTTGCTTCCCTTGGTATTGTTACAGTTGCATAAGAGGCCACCTTAGTCGGGTCTGCAATAATAGCTTCAGTTCTGGGGCTTACTATGTTGTTGTCCTCTCTCTCGTCTATGTCTACTATCAGTTCAACGACCTCATCTACGTCTGGATTCACTACAGTATGTCCATCTGTGTCGGCGCAATAACCTTTCTTAACCCCCTGGTCTGTATGGTTCTGCCTTAAATTGGTGATGTCCCGCATTGCTTCCTCATTTCGGGAATTCTTCTCAGTACTACTGTTCACCTTCTTCTTCCTCCAAACCTTCGGTGTTGTGAAGTTCTGTAAATTCCCCTGCACTACATGTTCATTCAGATCTCCTTCTTTACTCGTCGTCTCCTCTGCATGATCCTCCCCCAACTCCTCGAACTGGTTTTTTGTGGATGTCGAGTATCCAGATTGCTTCTCCTGATTTTTTTCTCTTCTTTGATACACGTTTCTCTGGTTGGATTTTCTCCGTTTTTGCGTCTTCCATGTTTCTTTTTCTCTCCCCTATTTGTTTCCTTGTCTTATAGCCTCATTGTTTCCTTGTGTCTCCTCGGATCGGTCTGTATCTCTCCTGCAATTTGTTGACGTATGACCCTCCACGCCGCAGATCGCGCAAGAAAGCAGAAAACCTTCATATTCAATTTCATAGTCTATACCATTGATCAGGATCGAGGGTACTAGTTCTTTATGTGTGTCTATCTCTATTGCAAGCCTTGCAAACTTGCTTCTCGTTCTCTTGATTGTGTGTTTGTCTACCTTCACCAGTCTTCCAACTGTTGTGCCTATGCTGCTGAACATCGTTTGGACATAAAGATGTAGAGGCAGGTTGAGAACTCGCACCCAACATACTATATGCCTAGGAAAATCGCTAGAGGGAATAAAAGTAGAGTACCAATCCCACACCACCAGATGACATCCGAATATTTTCCATGGTCCGCCTACCATGGCCATATCGTAATCCCTTCTACAAGATAGCTATACAACAAAGTGATTGAGATCCAGTTCGTATATGTTGTATCTTCCCACCAGGCTCCACATGGCTCTTAATTTGTCTCTGAGAGTCATATATCCGATCTCTGTGCCCAACACTTTGACAATAACCGTGTACTTCCATGGCTTTATAAGAAGTTCCTCCTCCATAGGGTCGATGATGATAGATGGTTTTCCTTCGAAAACTCCAATGCTAATGGCTTCAGGTTCTAAGTGTTCTTCGAATAGTTTGCTCAGGAACATATCGGAATCTATTCTCCTCTTCGTGACTTGTTCAGATCTAACGTTCTCGGAAACCCAGCGGTGCTGGTTTCCTTCCGTTTCCTTCCCCTGTGTCATCGCGACTTCTGTAATCAACAGAGGAAAGTTCCTAACCATATCACCGACCACATCTACAGGCGGATGATCTTTGTCTGTATTCCCTTCCTTCAACTTCTGAGACTCTTATGGGATTCCTCTCAATCCTGCGTAGTGCAGGTTTAGTCCCAATTGTGTTATTATCGTGTTTCCTGTATCTTTCTGTCTTTCTTGTATATCTCCTTCCCTTTTCGTGCCATTGGTATTACAATGAGTATCTGGGCTCCGAGATCTTCTTCTACTACAGTCCTCTTTTCCAGCGTCATGGCCTTGTGCTTGTCCTCCACCCCTATCATCCCTTCCCCTCTCTGACTTCTCGTCTCCCCCCAGATCACCAGCCGCCCCTCTCCGCTCCTCCGTGTCCATAACCCTAAATATATATATGTGAATTGAGGCTTCTTCAATAATTAATGAATATCAGGGAGAGTAAGATCATATTGCTTGTAGAAGACCTCAGGCTTGACTAGGTCAAAATACTCGAGGTAGTCCTTCCTCTAAGGGTCAGTCACCTCAGTACCCAAGAAAAAGATGTTTAGGGTATCCTAGGAGACTTTTAATTTCTTCCCAACGATCATGGAAGTGAGGAATACTTGAGTATTGGGTGGTGGTACGAGTGTGTCATAATTCCATTTCAAGTTGGCATAGAATTCATTTTTTTTTGGTCGGAAACAGCATGTGGCCCTTTTTTATAACAACTGGAAAATATGTACAAAGCTAGTGAGAGAAGCTCCAAAACTGAAAAAAACCAGAAACAACAAAAGAAAACTATACAAAAGTGTTTATATCCTTCCTAAGCCGACTCCATCTTCTATCTGCACATTGTTTATAACCTTCAAAAATTCTATGGTTTCTCTCCTCCCATAAACCATGAAAAACAACCAATATAGCAACTTTCTCCTTCATAGAAAGAAAGGAACAGACATCCACAAGAGAAACAGGGCACTGGTAAAGATAACGATTCCCAACAGCCTTGCTCCAAATATCCTGCGTATACTCGCAACAGAATAGAATATGAGATAGATCTTCGCTATCCTCTTCACATAGAACACATCTAGAAGGAAACTGAAAGCCCCTAGAATGCATATGATTGAGAGTAAGCAGCTTATCCAAAAAGCATCTCCAACCATGAACCTTATGCCTCATAGCAGTTCTAGCACTTCACAGCCACCTAGTCCAAAACGGAACTGGAGCCGATAGTCTAATCACCTCCTAGAACTCACGTAACCTGACAGGCTTCTTACCCTTCAACATGATAGAATCCTCCTCATCCTTGATACAATACCCAACTTCTTTAATAACCTTGATGATCAGCGATACATGCCTAGACTTGGCATCTACCCAATCACCTTCACAACTGAGAGAGTTAAGATAAGCAAACTTTCCAGTACCACTCCTCATAACACATCCTTTACCAAGCGTCTCCTCCAAGTAGCCCCCTAAAAACCAAGGGTCCCTCCAAAGTTTGATAAGGCTTCCATTACCCACAGAGAAAGAAATAAGCTCAGCAACTTTATCCCTGTGATAAAGACATTGTCTCTACACCCAAGAAGCATTCGAAGGAATAATAAACCTCCAAACAGAGTCACCCTTTAGATACCTTCCATGAATCCACCGCACCCAAAGCCTATCTTTTTTTGTAGCCACATTCCAGATATTAAGAATAATACAAGCCTTCACAATATCCCTTGCTCTCCTCAAACCAAGACCACCTTCCAATTTAGGCAAACACACCTGACTCCAAGAAACCATATGAGTTTTTCCCTCCATTTCCAGTCCTCCCCATAGAAAGTCCCTGCACATTCTATCTATATCATCTGTCACAGCCACAAGCAAAGGAAAAGAAGCAGCCCAATACATCTAAAAAGAAGAAAGGGTAGATTTGATTAACTCCAACCGTCCAGCATAAGAAAGTTGCTTTGACTTCCAACCATCCAGCCGCCTTTTTAATCTTATCAATAAGTGGAGAACAAAGACTACGAGATAATCTTCCCACAAATAATGGCAAACCCAAATACTTCACAGGCAGCGCCTCATTCTTTATGTTCAACAACCTTTCCCCATATTAGTATCCACATGCTTATTAGCAAAGAATGAGGATTTCTGACTACTAATCCTTAAACCAGAAATGGCACCAAAGGAATCAACAACCTCAGCAAACGCCTTAACTGACCCTTCTTTACCATTAGAAAACAACACCACGTCATCATCAAATAAAACATGAGTGACCGTAATATCCTCACCAGCTTTAAAAGGTTCAATCAAATTCAATCTGACATCATGAGCTAACATAGCAGACAAACCTTCCATAGCAATGACAAAGAGATACGGGGCCAAAGGATCCCCTTGTCTAAGTCCGTTACTGGGCCAGAAAGAAATAGATGGCTGCCCATTTATGAGAATCTGAAAGCTAACAGAATGAAGAACTTCAAAAACCCACTCCATCCAGCACCTTGGGAAACCCATTTCCATAAGAATACGATGCAAATACCTCCACTTAATAGAATCATACGCTTTCATGAGGTCCACCTTCACACAAATATTAGGAGACTTACTCTTCATGATCATATTCAACATATCATTCACCAGCAAAGTAGCATCAGAAATCGATCTACCCTTAATAAAAGCACATTGGGCTTTATCAATAATATCAGGCAAAATAGGTCGAAGTTTGTTAGCTAGAACCTTTGAAATCACCTTATAGAGAGAGTTACACAAAGAAATCGGCCTCCAATCCTTCACATTAACATCACTACTGCACTTGGGAATAAGAGTAATAAAGGTTTTGTTCACCTCTTTTAGAAGACGCCCACTTCTGAAGAAATTTTGAACAGCCTTGACTACATCATCACCAACAATATCCCAACACACTTTGTAAAACGTAAAATTAAACCCATCGGGCCCCAGAGCCTTATCCCCATCACTGCCTTTAATAACTCTTTCAATCTCCTCTCTAGTGAAAAGAGCACAAAGGGAATTAATATGATCATTAGAAAGTCTCGGAACCTGCCAATCATCATTCCAGTCAATAACCCCGCCTTCATCAGCCTTAAACAAGTCTTTGTAAAACTTGACAAATTCATCATGAATGATTTGTTCATCCGTAATACCAACACCATTAACCATAAGACATCTAATAGAATTCCTCATCCTTCTTGTGTTTATGGAAGAGTAAAAGAACTTTGAGTTCCTATCACCCAGCTTCAGCCAGTTCACCCATGACTTCTGCTTAAGGAAAGATTCTTCAGCTTTATAAGCATCTTCAGCTATCTTTCTTTTATTGACAGCATCCTGCACAACCGCTTCATCAGTAGGATTCTGATCAGCTTGATTTTGAGCAATACACGCCTCAAACTCCCTAATATGTCTGACTTCAGTAAGGTCACCAACCACAACCTTATTCCATTTAGACAGTTCAAACCTAACATTATCCAACTTCCTACATACCTGGAACATTGGGTTGCCTTCAATCTCCACATTCCAAGCCTTCTTTACCACCTCCACAAAGTCATCGCGTTGACACCAAGCATTAACAAAATGAAAAGGAGCTTTCCTCCTAATACTCTTCTTATCCATATACATAAGAATCACCCTGTGATCACTATGAATGGAAGCAACCACCTCTCCCCAAAAATTAGGGAAGGTATCCAAAAACTCCAAATTATAGAAAGTTCTGTCCAACTTCGACATCACTAGTTTGTCACCCACCTATCTATTATCCCAGGTGAACTTCGAACCTCTCAAATCCAACTCAACCAGAGACGAATGAAGAATACAATCATTAAAATTGGCCATGGAGCTATAGCAAGGTTCACATACACCAAACTTCTCATGAACAAAATGAATCGCATTGAAATCACCACAAACTATCCAAGGACCATTAATAGAACTTTATAGATCCTTGATAGACTCCCACAGACCATTTCTTTTCCCAAAATTGTTCTGAGCATAAACAGCTGTAAGGAAAAAATTACCTATAGCACTATCCACACGGACATGAATAAACTGATCAGATTCACTGATATAGTTTAACGTGATATCCTCCTTCAAATTAACCAGAATAATCCTTCCCAACACATGACTCTTGTGATTAGAAATCCAAGACCCAACACCAAACAGCCTATTCATAACTCTGCTAACTTTTTTCCTTCACAGTTTAGTCTCCAGAATACAACCAATCGCCACCTCATTCCTAACTATACACTCCTGAAGTGCGGACTGTCTCCCCAAGTAATTCAGTCCTCTCACGTTCCAGGAGGCAATAGCAAGAGAACTAACCATTTGGAATGTGGTTGGCTGGTACCCTGCCAGCCTCAGTAAACACCTCCTGATCACCATCGCCTACAAATAAATGTTGGAATGAGTTTGGATAAATATTAACCCCTGACCTAAAAGAAACCTCCAAAGACTTCAAAGGACCCTTTGGTGGCGAGCTATTCTTCCTTCTATTTCTTCTAGAGTTACCTGACACTGGGGTAAACCCATCTCCTCTGTCAATACTGTTGTCCGGCGTCACTAACTCTGCTGCAACACCAGCCCCAACCACTGGAGAAGCTTTGGGTACTTCAGTCTCAGCCGGATTATCAGATGCATCCACGAAATGATCAACCTCTGATAGTGATTCTTCTTCAGGAACCTTTTCTTTTTCCTTATCATTAACAATCACTTTCTTCGGCACCCAGATTTTACTCTTCCTGCCCTTTTCCTTCGTACTTTCGCAACCTGCAATTCCATGGCCAAACGTCCCACACACTTCACATCTGTTCGGAACCCATTCATACTGAATCGAGACCTTATCTTCAATACCATCATCACTCACCAGCGGAATAGATGTAAGGAAGCTTGAGGATGCCAGTATCAACACCAACATTCTCACAAACTCCAGCCTTCTGAACTCAAGAGTAGCTTTGTCCACCTTTAACGGAGTTCCAATATAAGAACCGATCATTCCAAAAATGTCTTCATCCCACAACCCCAATGGCAAATCAAAGACCCGCACCCATACAGGAACCTCCATCAGCTTCAGCTTATCCAGAGAACAACCTCTCGCCCATTTCTTGATAATAAGGGGCTTCCCCGCCACAAACCAAGGGCCGCCATCAATAGCAGTATCCAGATCTTCCACTTCCGAGAAATTAATCACGAAGTAGCCATTCCCCCTCGAGATGATCTCAATTGTACCCTTAATTTTCCATAGACCCTGGAGGTACGATTGCAAAGAAGGCCAGTGCGGTTTTAGATCAACAATGTATACCGCCGCCGAGAGTCTCCATTTATCAGCATTTCACTCAGGGATCACCTTCGAGTAGACAATCACTCCATCACGAATTTCTAGCTGCTTTGGCGACAAAACACCCAGATCTACTCCCTTCGACGGTCTTCTGAACAAGTCCGACCACTGACGCGGTTCTTCCTCCACTCCAACACAATTTATCCTTCTCAGAGCAGGAGCTTGAGGACGACGAGAAAAGGTAGGGAGAGGCCTAGAAACATTCCCATTGATCACACTTCCCCCCGACCTCCCATCTCCTCCTTCTTTGGACACAGCAACTTCTCCCTGAGATGAGCCGCCACCATCACCCGATGTATCGCCTCTGCCATCACCATACCTAGTCGCCTCCGCCATCGCCAGACCATATATGGCATAGAATTCATGAACGACTTGTGTGCTAGTTATGGAATTGTTGTAGCACAAGTGTTTGACACACAAGGTGGAGAGATGGTGATTGTAAAGCAACTCAGCCACTTGATCAATACCCTTTGTCTATGAGGGGATGGCTCAAAAAGGGCACAAAATGGAAAATGATTCCTAAGAAGGAGCTTCATGTACCTATTTAGATCCTCATTGGAGACAAAGAAGGTGTCATCAAAGTGTATGAGACGTGAGTTGGTAGATAATGATGGTGATCCAGCTAAGCTGCCCTCTTTCTCCTTTTGAACGCCATGGAGACGAAAGGGAGAGGATCGAGAGAGCAAGAGCAAGATAAACACCACCAAAACCCATCCACACACGTAGGGTTGATACAAAAGAGGTTAAGGGAGGTCTATCTAGGTCAAACTAGGGCTAGGGAGAGGAAGGTCGGGGCTAGGGTTGAGATCTTAAGGGAGCTAGAGGTTGGATCGGTCGATTTTTCTATAGTTGAGAGAGAGAAAAGTTGGCCGAACCTAACTTATGTTTGCTCTAGCCTAGGCATCGATCGAGTTCTATAACTTAGAAACTCGACCGATAGGCTCTTTAAAAAAGCTCTCGTCTTCTGATCGGTTGAGTTGCCAACTCGACCGATGGTCCAACTGAACCAACATTAGAAATTCTAATTTCTAGCCATTTGAGTGCTAATTTAATATATTTTCTAGTCCATTTTGTATTTTAAACATAATTTGGGACATATCACTCATCATTGGGTACTATTTTGTGATAAAACATGTGTTTGCTAAAAATACCCAAAAATAAGAGAAAAAAAAGGCAAACAGAACATGAAAATTGATTCTTAGCACATTAGCAAGCAATGGTGATCAAAACATAGGCAAATCATATAGAATAGATGGAAACTACCTAGAATGCATATTAGATTCATTCAAATTAGTTATGAGCAGTTTAGATCTAATAAAGTTAAATTGCTCTCTTGCTATAGGTTTAGTGAAAATGTCCGCCAACTGATTTTCCATGTCCACATGTGTGATATAGATATCCTTTTTGGCAATATGATCGCGGAGAAAATAACGGTGAACCTCTATATGCTTATCTCTACTATGCAAGATAGGATTATATTACAAGTTAATTGCACTAGTATTATCACAATAGATAGGAGAGGCATCAAAATGAATGTTAAAGTCTTGGAGCATTTGCTTCATCCATAGGACATGGGTGCAACAACTCCCAGCTGCAATGTATTCAGCCTCAGTAGTTGATAATGCTACTGAGCTCTATTTCTTGTAAAACTAAGACACCAAGCATGGTCCTAGGAGAAAGCAAGTGCCACTTGTGCACTTTCTATCAATCAAGCATCCTGCATAATCCGCATCACTATAAGCTGTAAGAGTAAAGTCCCTGGACTTGGGATACCATAGACAAAAATTTAGAGTTTTTCCTAAGTACCTTAAAATCCTCTTAACAACTATAAGATGTGATTTCTTAGGATTTGATTGAAAGTGAGCACACAAACCAACACTAAACATCATATCAGGTCTAGAGGAAGTTAAGTAAAGTAAACTTATGATCATACCTCTATAGAGATTCTCATCTACCTTCTCACCTTCTTCATCTTTGTCAAGTTTGGCGGTGTTTGACATGGGTGTGTCCATCGACTTGGGGTTCTCCATCCCAAAGTGCTTGAGTAGCTCACTTGTATACTTTCCTTTGTTGATGAGGTTCCCATCTTTGGTTTTCTTGATTTGAAAGCCGAGGAAGAATGTGAGATCACTCATCATACTCATCAAATTCACTCTGCATAAGATCACTAAATTCTTTGTAAAGGTCAAGGTTAGTTCTGCCAAAAATGATATCATCAACATATATTTGAATGATAAGAAAATGATTAGAAGTGTGCTTTAGAAATAAGGTAGAATCTACTTTGCCTATGATATACCCATGATCTAACAAAAAGTTCTTTGATTTCTCATACCAAGTTTGAGGTTCTTGTTTTTGTCCATAGAGAGATTTTTGCAACAAATAAACATGGTTAGGTAAACTATCATGTTCAAAACTTGAGGGTTGTGCAACATACACTTCCTCCTCAATTGTACCATTCAAAAATACACTTTTAACATCCATTTGATATAGAAGAAAGTTTTTATAACTAGTAAAAGCAAGAAACATACGAATGGACTCAAGTCTAGCTATAGTTGCATATGTTTCAGCAAAATCTATACCTTCCTATTGATTGTAGAATTGAGTCACTAACCTTGCTTTGTTCCTTATCACTTTTCCATTTTCATCTAGCTTGTTGCGGTAGACCCACTTGGTACCAATGATATTTCTATCACTTAATGTGGCATCCAACTTATAAAAAGAAGATTTACTTAAGCGGAAGCGAATCATTTGCAGTGGATTAATGAAAATCATTAAAAATTAAAACTTTTTGCAAAGAGATCTAAACATAAGAAATCTCTTTCATAAAGAACCATAGTATAATGTTTACATCCTGGATCATAAGTACATATCTTGTACCATCTCTTCTCAAGGATTACAACATCAGCTGCCCTATTAACATTTTATACAGACATCATAAGAACCTCGAGCCATTAAGCCAAAATCTCAAAATGATTCATTAAAAGCACTAATTATTAACTCCGAGGACCTGAGAGTACAGAGACGGCACATAGGACTTCTGTCTGCAAACACGACAGATAGCACACTCCACCTGAGTTGTTGTTGTTGTACCTGCTATTGTTGAAGTTCTTGCTCTGCAAGATACTCTCAACCTCCTCTGTGCTCATCCACCTACAAATTTTGGATCCCACGGGGGTGAGACAATTGAAAATTGCCCCAGTGAGAGATATAACTCTCCGCCAGAAATATCATTATTGTAGATTAGTTAATATAAAACTGAGTAGAGGATAAGCAGTTTAGATCATTCTCATCTTTTAAAGTATTGCAACTATCTATAATAGAGCAGTAAATCATCTACTCTCTTTATAAGGAATAGGAAGAACATGTATATCATTTATCTATTATATTAACTCAACATCCCATGCTTTTATCATGATACTCATTACTCTGATATGTCACCCATGAGTCTTTCTTGTTTCTATCAGTTGGCCTTAGCCAATCTGCTAAACAGATTTTGGTTTATACTAGACATGAGAGTGTACATCATCATGTCTTGTTCAGGCATTGGTCTATACCAATCTTGTATAAATATTCTAGGCATTGAATTATACCAATCATGTGCAACTAGTACGAGCATTGGGATTATATTGTTCCTATGTATCCATTCCAAGTATTGGACTATGCCAATCCCAACTATTCCAGGTATTGGACTATGCCAATCCTGTGCAACTATTCCAGGTATTGAACTATGTCAATCCTGTGACATTATTCCAGGTATTGAACTACGTCATCCCTGTGCAATTATTCTAGGTATTAAACTATGTCAACCTTATGCAATTATTCCAGGTATTGAACTATGTCAACCTTGTGCAATTATTCCAGGTATTGGGTTATTACCAATCTTGTACAGTTATTCCAGGTATTGGGATTTAACCAATCATGTGTTATTATTCCAGGTATTGGGATTTAACCAATCATGTGTTATTATTCCAGGTATTGGGATTTAACCAATCCTGTGTTATTATTCCAGGTATTGGGATTTAACCAATCCTATGTTATTATTCCATGTATTGCACTATGTCAATCCTGTGACATTATTCTAGGTATTGGGATTTAACCAATCATGTGTTATTATTCCAAGTATTGAACTATGTAAATCCTGTGACATTATTCCAGGTATTGGGATTTAACCAATCCTATGTTGTTATTCCAAGTACTGAACTATGTCAATCCTGTGACATTATTCCAGGTATTGGGATTTAACCAATCATGTGTTGTTATTCCAGGTATTGAACTATGTCAATCATGTGACATTATTCCAGGTATTGGGATTTAACCAATCTCGTGTTGTTATTCCAGGAATTGAACTATGTCAATCATGTGACATTATTCTAGGTATTGGGATTTAACCAATCCTGTGTTGTTATTCCAGGTATTGAACTATGTCAATCCTGTGCATCTTATCACAGATTACCACATCTTGTCACCTCACATTAGGCAATAACCATTCTCATGGCTCTTAGAGAAAATTTAATATCTTGTCACCTCTCACTAGGTAACAATTAACATCATGGCTCATAACGCCCATAAAACATCTTGTTACCTCTCACTAGGTAATCATTAATATCTTTCTTAAAGAGTTGGAGGTGATATCTATAATGTCTTGAAGCATTACTTTCCTTATTACTTTTAACTTACTTAAGTTTATCAACTTGTATTGTATTAAGGTATTTCCCATCTTAATACTTTTATCCACTAACCTATCACCTTTATCATAAAGTGCATAGGTTATAGAACACACATTAGAATTGTCCAACTATCTTCAATGATATGGACTCATCTTTGATTAAGGCATTGCTTTCTATAAGGTTACCTATAATCAATCCCTTTAGGTATTTCCCTTATCAATGTATTAGTCATCATTCCATTATTAGGATTAGGGTCTCCCATACCATCACCCTTTATTAGGGTTTAGGGTTTCACATACTATCATACTTCATTAGGGTTAGGATTTCATATACCATCACCATTCATTAGACGTTCACATCACATTACCCATAATTAGGTTTTACTATCCATCCCAACTAGGGTTTCTCATGGAATCACCCTAAATTAGAGTTTCTCATGGAATCATCCTCAGTTATGGTTTCTCATGGAATCAACCTCAATTAGGGTTTCTCATGGAATCAACCTCAATTAGGGTTTTTCATGGAATTGCCCTCAATTAGGGTTTCTCATGGAATCAACCTCAATTAGGGTTTCTTATGGAATCACCCTTAATTAGCACTAGTACATAACCGACCTTTAGTGTCGGTTATTTAAGGCCTTTAGTGTCGGTTTTTAAGCGACACCTATGTGGGCGCCGCTAAAAGCCCAACCGTTACGCGTCGGTTCTCAAACTGATGCCACAACCCTTCGTGCGCCATCGAAAATGCGTCCAAAACGCGCCAACAAGGGGTATAGGCGTCGATTATTAGCTTAGAAATCGACGCCATATACCTTCACACCACAGAAAGGGCTCCATCTAGGGCACTATCGGCGTCAGTTTATTAGTGATAACCAACGCCATATCACCAGCTGCCACAGGTGTGTTGTCCAGCACGGCTGTGGTGTCTGACCTCTAGGGAAATCGACGTCGGTTATTAGTAGGGCAACCGACACTGTTACCATATGTCGTCAATTTTATACAAATATCCGACACCTATTTTATGTCTGGTCCGCTACCACGGCTGTGCTGGCCAGCACAGCCGTGGTGTTTGGCCTCATTAGGGAAATCGACCTCAGTTACTAGTATGGAAACCGACACTGTAACCATATGTTGTCGGTTTTATACAAATAACTGACACCTATTTTATGTTTTTTTTCTGTCAGTCTACAGACCTGTTGTGGCTCATCACAGGATGAGAAACATGTAGTTCAGTTATGAACTGTAGGTTAATTGAACTGCAGGTTTTACGACATCCATTGATATCAGCCAACAACATGCCACAAACTTGTAAAATTAACATGATGGACAATATTATATATATGTTATTCACACTCATGTATAATAACATTTAATTCATATTATTTTTTCATCACACGCATGTAGAAACCAGTAGCAACATGTCGTTCCATTTATTTCATCTCTTTTCACATTCAGACACATGTAGAAACATTCATGTATTGATGATTTTCACACACATGACAATTCATAAAAATTCATTCACATTCACACAAAATTAATAATGAGAACAAAGTTATTCTTTATTTATCATTTTCATCATTGTCAGCAAAATCATATTGAAAAATTCCTACTCTTTGCAGGGCTTTTGCCCAATCTTCTCTTACAACATCTAATTCATCTCTCGTATAGGGAGCATGTACATCGAAACGCTTTGCACCTATGTTGAAGTACTTAGTTTTAAAGACCTACAAAGAGAATGACATCATTACATAATTATAATAATATATAATAAGATTCATATATTTCATATTATCTAATGAGACTATGTATAATACTTGTTGTATGTTATCGATTTCCAATACAGCGTGTTTGATGATTAGGTCTATAAATTGCATCACATAGTAGGCACATGCCCAGCTGTTGTCTTGTGTAGCACACTATAAATTGAAACATACAAAATATTCAAAAATACAAATAAGCACAGTTCACATAAATAATATATACATTGGAGTCAGGAAATTACTTTCACATTCTCCCAAATGAGTGTCAGATTTTGTTTCCTGGGGACCTTTCCTCCAGCTTTTTTGTACTCTTGTAAAGCCCTATATATGTTAATGTAACACATTAAATTGCATAATTAAATAGTAATGCACTAACAGATGTTAATAGATATAAAAACATAAAATATTTCTCACGAGAATAATGGCCTTTTAATTGCATGTCCATATAATACATCCAACTCACTCCCCGCAGGATCTAGATAATAGACGGTGAATGTCTTGGGGACAATAACTAATAACTCCCAATGCTTAGCACTACAGGTAAGAAAGTAGAAAATTAATAACTCAATATCCACAATAAAAATGTAATTTGCTTAAGTCCAAATTGCAAGCAAAGTAAACTTACTCGACATTGAATGGAGCTATTATCACCGTCTTAATATTTTTACTAAAATATTCAAAAGCATCATAGCAGTATGAAGTAACTAAAGAAGGGTATGTATCTACAAGAATAATCAAAGATGGAACCAAAAATCCCACATGGGAAAACCCAAAATATGTACATGTCTTGTATAAGTGGCTGCAAAACATGTATTACGTATACATTAATATATAAGAAACCAGATTGTTGTATATAAAACAAGGTATATGGATGTATAAACCAGATTGCCGTATGCATTAATCTCACCATATCCACAGCTCTATCATAGATGTGTTCAGCCATTCATAACTAAACAACTCCAAAATATCTTGGATAAATATGTTGTTTCCGAATGTTTGACCTGCATTAATACGTATCCAGAACTTCTATTACGTATGCATTAATACATATGCTAAACTTGTATAAATAGATTGTTATCATATGATTTACCTGCAGCATTCTCCAGAATAGTAATATTTATAGGACAATTTGGATTATGTTCGCCGATCCATACTGCCACACTCCTACAATTAGGACCTATCGAGGCGTGTAGGTCCCCTGGAAGCCAACTTGGTAGTCGAGGAGGTGGAGGCCGAGATGTAGCAGGTCTCGTCTTTTTGACCTGTATATATAATTTCATATCAATTGACTCATATATATACACACTAACAAAGTAAAGTAATGAAAATTTATCACACAATATCAGTATAGAGGACATCCGCTTCGGGCCACAGTATCACTCCACCTACTGCCTCACCAAGTGTTTCAGCATCTGGGTGTGCATGAGGCAGTGCAAGATTCATCCAGCCATCGAGTATATGTATCGGGCTCACACGTACCATGCCATCTGGTACTGGACTCCCATGAAACATGCACCCTTTAAGGGGTGGGTAAGCCGATGCATCTGCAATGATATATCCTTCACTTTGTAGTCAGCATGGCTTCAACCCCTAAAAATTTACGTAAAGAATGTTATATGCATATATACACAAACATATGATCATCTTGAATAGACTAGCTATTATATATGCCATAAAAATACTTACAGAGGATGTGCTAGGTTGTGGGTCTATAGGATTACTCCCAACCTCTGTAGTATGAGCAGTAGGAGAAGAGAGGTTCGCCACAAGTACTGTCTGAGTGGCAGTCTGAGACGCTTGCCACTTGTTAAATGCTTCCTGGAGTCTTTTATCAACTACTTCCTCGACTCTCCTATCAATTAAGGAATCTACCTATACATGGATAAAAGAAATGCTAGTTTCTGATTATTGAATTCCCTTTTGCAATAACGTTCTAAAATAAGAATAAGTTACCTCAGCTTGTGAAAGTCCCGCTTTTGGGACAGGTTTGCGCTAGGATGGCCCAAAGAACGCTTTGATGCCCACACCAGTGCCTGCACCCCTTACACGTCCAGGATGCTCTGGGTTACCCAGAACAACTGTCAGTTCATCCCTTGTGCCCTGCGGGATGAACTTGCCTTCCTTCCTCTGCTCGTGCAGCTCCTGCTAATCACCATCAACAAAATTCATAAGTAAACATAACAATAATCAATATTGATAGATTGCTCTAAGAGTTGATTTTTACCATTTTTGCAGCTGCCTCAGTGGTTGCGGGCTTCGGTATATCTCCCTTCTTGTTTTTCCTCCCAGATATCCACATAACATGACGATGCAGAGGTGCGGGAGCAATAGTAGAGGACTCTACAGTCTCCTGAGTAGTAGTAGGATGAGTAGACTCAGCCTGTAGTCTTTGGTGAATGCCTGCATATCCTCTTGGACCCATTGTGTGGTCGTGCACATTCAGTGCACGCCTTGCTCGTTGAGTATCGCTAATAGACTAGTTAGTTAGCACATTGATTTGATTAGTAACACTAAAGGTTAATCTTGAATAGGTGAATACATAAAAATGTATATTAATTAAATTGGGAGTGGCGCTTAATACCTTGAATTCATCTATTTTTGTTTGGGTAACGAACTCCTCCCATTCTTTGGGGTCCAAGTAGTTCCATTGCTGTGTGGCTTCCTTATTCCTATATTTATTTTTCAAAGAGAATACAAACAAAAATTATTAGTGTAGAGTAAGTGAAATACTGATCAATGTCTAGAATTGGAATCAATCAAGAACCTATTCTCAGCATCCCGTATGTAATCTCGAGTGAGATTGGTCCTATAGTTCCTTAGGACCCTCCCACAACGTTGCATCACACATTTATGATGCAACTTTTCATCCAGATCAAATATGCTCTGCAAATTAAATATAATTGCTATTAACTAGTATCCTAAAAATTAGTAATCTACACAAATCACTACTACAGAAACGGCCTTTGGCGTCGGTCGTTTAACCCCATTTGGCGTCGGTTTCCAACCGACGCCTATGTGGGCGCCGCTAAAGGTCGAACACTTCGGCGTCGGTTTTTTAACCGACGCCTATTTAGCCTATAGGCGTCGGTCGTTTAGTAGATATCCGACGCCAAACAGGGTCCGCGCCACAGAAAATGGCGTCAGCTAGGGCACTTTCTGCGTCGGTTATTCATCTCAAAACCGACGCAGAAAGTGCCCTAGCTGACGCCATTTTCTGTGGCGCGGACCCTGTTTGGCGTCGGCTATCTACTAAACGACCGACGCCTACAGTTTAAATAGGCGTCGGTTTGATATGAATATCCGACGCCAATTCCAGGACTGCTTTGGCCACATAAGGCGTCGGTTATATTAAAAAACCGACGCTGTAGGTCTTTGCTGACGGTTTTCGATAAATAACCGACGCCTATTTATATTTTTTTTTTTTTCATATCAGTTTGCAGGCCTGCTGTGGCTGGTCAGCAGGATGAGAACCTGCAGTTCAGTTTTCTGAACTGCAGGTTTACGACATCCATTGATATCAGCCTACAAACAGGCCGCAAACCTGCAAAAGTCACAAGCAAAATTCTACACAAGTACATTCATTCAGACATCAATTCAATTCTCACATTCACACATATAGAAACATTCAAATACATGCATTAACATTCACAAACATTCATTTACAAACATTCATTTACAAAGTATCATTCATTATCACTATCAGCATCCCAATTATATCTTACAGTTGCCACTGTTTGTACAGCTATTGCCCATTCTTCTCTTACTTCATTTAATGCTTCCATCGTATATGGAGCATTTATTTTTTTTAAACGTTTACCTGTAGTGTGGTCAGTTTTAAACACCTGCAAAGAGAATGATGTATATATATAAGTAATAATATAAAAATAATATAAGATTGATATATTGCATACTAACTAATGAGACTATATATAATACCTCATGTATGGTATCGATGTCCAATGCGGCATATTTGATAATCATATGCATAAATCGCATCACATAGTATGCGCATGCCCAGCCATTGTCTTGTGTAGCACACTATAAATTGAAACATACAAAATAATACAACTAAGCACAATTCACATCAATAATATATATATTCGAGTCGGGAACTTACTTTTACGTTCTGCCAATTTATTGGCTGGTTCTTTTTCGTTGGGACCATTCCTCCAGCCTTTTTGAATGCATCTAAACCCCTACATGTTAATATAACACAATAAATTGCATAAGTAAATAGTAATGTAATAAAAGATGTTAACGGATATAAAAATGAAATATTTCTCACCAGAATAGTGGCATTCTCATTACGTGTCCAATTTTAGTGTTCAATGTACTCCCCGCAGGATCTAGATAATAAACAGTGAATGTCTCGGGGGCAATAACTAGTAACTCCCAATGTCTACCGCTACAAGTAGAAGTTAACAATTAATAACTCAAAATGCAAAATAAAAATGGAATTTTCTAAAGTCCAAATTATAAATAAAGTAAACATACTTGACATTGAATGGAGCTATTATTATCTTCTTCTTTTGCTGACCAAAAATTGTAAAAGCATCTATACAGTATTGTTGAACATTATCAGGGTCTTTAGCTACCAAACTAATCAATGATGGAATCAAAAATCCCACATGATCAAATGCAAATTGTTTGCAATGATCTTCGACTAGGTAGCTGCAAAACATATAGGCGTATGCATTAATATATAAGAAACCAGATCACCGGAGCTTACACAAGGTATATGGATGTATAAACAAGATCTCACCTTATCCATGTCTCTATCATTGATGTATTCAGCCAATCATACTTAAACAGCTCAATAATATCTTCTATCAATAAAGAGCTATCGTATGATTGACCTGCATAATCTGCATCTAAAGAAATAATTATAGGGCAATGTACATTATGTGCCCGTAGCCAACATGCCATTCCCCTACAAGCAGGACCTAACGGGTATGTTAGGTCAGTTGGAACCCAATCGGGTAATGTGGGAACTGGAAGTGGAGGCCTAGGTGCTCCTGGTGTCTTCTTTTTAACCTGTACATATAATTTCAGATCAGTTGACATCATATATACACATTAACAGTCTAAATCAATGTAAATTTATCTTACAATTTCAGTCGTGTCGATGACATCTGCTTTGGGCCACAATATGACCCCGCCTTCTGCCTCACCAAGTGTATCAATATCCGGGTGGGCATATGGCAATGTAGCTTCTCTCCAATCGGGTAACACACGTATCGGGCTCACACGAACGTAGCCCTGTGGCATTGGAGTCCCGTGAAACATTGCCCCAGGAAGGGACGGGTAAGCCTGCGCCTCTGCGACAACGTAGTTTTGCATTCTTAAGCGGCATGGCTTCAATGCCTACAAATTTACGTAAAGAATATTATACATATATACATATCATCTTGAAAACATAACAACTTGAAAAGACTAACTACAATGTCATAAACAATACTTACAGCAGACGTGCTAGGCGATGGGTCTCCAGGATTACTCGCAGTGTGTGCATCAGGAGAAGAGTGGGTCGCCATAGGCGTATTGGAAGCCTGAGATGCCTGCCACCGCATCAATTCTTCCTTGACCTTCTCAGCAACTACATCGTTGACCTTCTTAGCAACTAAATCCTCAACTCTCTTATTCTCCTATACATGGATAAAAGAAACATTAGATTCTTATTAATGAATTTCCTTTTGCAGTAACATTCTAAAAAAAGAATAGGTTACCTCTTCTTGAGAAAGTCCCGCTCTGGGTTTGCGCTGGGATGGCCCAAAGAATGCTTTGATGCCAACACCAGCGCCGGCACCTCTAACACGTCCAGGATGCTCTGGGTTACCCAGAGCAACTGTCAATTCATCCCTTGTGCCCTGAGGGATGAACGTGCCTTGTTTCCTCTGCTCGTGCAGCTCCCGCTAATCACCATAAACAGAAATTGGTAAGTTAACACCACAAATAATCAATATTCAAACGATTTCTGTAAGAGTTGTATTTTACCATTTTTTCAGCCGCCTCAGCAGTTACAGGCTTCTTTATTTCACCCTTCTTGTTTTGCCTGCCAGCTATCCAGATATCATGGCGAGGAATGGGTGTGGTAGACTCCTGAGTAGGAGCAGACTCCTGAGTAGCCGCAGACTCCGCCTGTAGTCTTTGGCGAATGCTTGCATAGCCTTTTGGACCCATAGTGTGGTCATGCACATTCAGTGCACGCCTTGCTTTTTGTGCGTCACTGAGGGCCTAGTTAGTATGCACATTAATGATTTGGTTAGTAGCACTAAATGCTAATCTTGAATAGGTGAATACAATGTATATTAATTAAATTAGGAGTGACGCCTAATACCTTGAATTCTTCAGATTTTCTTGAAGCAACAAAATTGTCCCAATCTTCTTTGTCCAAGAAGTTCCATTGTTCAAGGGCTGACTTCTTCTTCTTATCACCCTCTTTTATGTATTCTCTATTCAGATTTGTCCTATAATTCCTAAGCATCTTTCCAGCGCGTTGCATCACATTTTTACGATGCAACTTCTCATCCAATGCAAACAGATTCTGTAAAATAGAAATGTTATTAACTAGTATCCAAAATAGAATTGCAAATAATAGAATTTGTAATCTACAAAATAGAATTGCAAATAATAATAACTCACGCATAAATCCTTCCATATCGAGTCTTTTTTCGCTTGAGGAACTTTATGCCAATTGTCATACTTAACACCACAATGGCTCCGAGTGGTACACCCAAGATAGTTCACAAAATTATTGCGGTTCACTCCAATTGGATTTCCTCCATTATCAAACTCCACCGCCAATTTAGATCCACTACCACTTAGCGCTAATAACTTCTTCAACAGAGTGATGCCCCTTTTCTTGTTAAGTGTCTGGTGTTGCGCATCAAGTTGCTCCAGTGCTTCAGTGGGTACAGGTGCATCAACCTAAAATTTGACAAAAATAAAACACACTAATTTAGCCCAATATAGAAATATAGGATATATGACATAACTAGAAGATAATGAATTTTATAGAAATACAGGATATGTTTTTAGAACTTACATTAGTATCCTCGCCATGCTCATCATGGACTTCATGCTCATCATGGACATCATGCTCATCATGGTCAGCCATCTGAAAATGTCATTAAAAAGGCAAACATTTAGCATTTGTATTAACTAGAAAAAGGCAAACATTTAGCATTTGTATTAACTAGAAAAAGGCAAACATTTAGCATTTGTATTAACTAGAAAAAGGCAAACATTTAGCATTTGTATAAACATACATGTCTCTAAAATTGTGATCTTTTATCAATTAACAATCCTTCATTGTGATCTCCGCGCACATATAAGTCATCATTAGCTTCAATATTTTGTGAAGTTGGCAACCCAACTGAGAATGGACTGGAGTCATCATACTTATCATAGTACTCTTCTTCATCTATAGGATCTTCAATGAACTGTCTTTTACCATGAAGAACAACCGACCATTTATCATTTGCAGGATCATCGATATAGAATATTTGTTTCGCCTGTGATGCCAATATGAATGGTTCACCCTTCTCGCCGATCTTTTCAAAGTTCACCAAAGTGAAACCCAATTCATCCACTATAACTCCTTTGGTGTTATCAACCCAATTACATTTAAATAGCGGAATTTTGAAATCTATGTAGTCAAACTCCCAAATGTCCTCAATGACACCGTAATATGACATTTTAGCTTCACGTGGACTCTTATCCTTTGCACTTGCAAAGTACATAGTCGACGCTTGAAGAGTGACCCCACTATTTTGGACGACACTCTTATCATCTTGGCGCTTTGTGTAATATGTGAATCCATTAATGTCAAACCCTTCATAAGACATAACATTCGGTTTTGGTTTAAAGGCGAGGCATTTGATAGTTTCTGTAATATCATTTGGTGTTTGAGATAGTTGATGTAAGACTTTATCTTCAAACCACTTAGTAAAAGTCTTATTATGCTCTCTAGCAAGCCACATTGAACTTGCTCGAGGATGTTGTCTCTTTATGAAATTGGTATGTTCCTCGATATAAACACTCACTTCTTCCATATTGTGTAAAATATACAAGTGAGCTTGTTCCAACTGCTCACGGCTGATTACTTTCACCCGTGATCCCAAAATTCCTTTGCCCTCGTCAATATTCTTGTCATTATTAGGAGTGTCATTACCACTGAGAAAGTCATTGCAAAAATCCATAACCTCTCTCGCCACATAACCTTCAATAATACTCCTTTCAGGCCGATAACGGTTTCGAACATCACCTTTAAAAACGCTCATGTATCGTTCAAAGGGATACATCCAATGCAAGAAAACTGGTCCCAACATTTTCACTTCCCTAGTCAAGTGGACAACAAGATGTACCATGATATCAAAGAACGAAGGAGGGAAATACATCTCAAGCTGACATAGGGTAACAACCACTTCTCTTTGCAAATTATCGAGAGTATCAGGGTCAATAACTTTGCTGCATAGACTGTTGAAAAAGAAACAAAGTCTGGTAATCGCAAACCTTACATGCTTCGGCAATATAGATCGAATTGCCACAGGCAATATTTGTTGCATTAGAGTGTGACAATCATGAGATTTAAGACCTATCAACTTCAGATCTTTCATTGATACCAATCTACGGATGTTGGATGAGTAACCATGTGGCACCTTAACATTTACCAAGCATTCACAAAAAGTTTTCTTCTCCTTTCTAGACAACGTGTAACAAGCGGGAGGTAAGTATGTTCGTTTATTACCCATTTCACGTAATTCTGTTAATTCTGACCTTATTCCCATTTCACGTAGGTCCAGTCTGGATTTTATCCCATCTTTAGTCTTACCTGGTATATTTAATAGAGTACCAATGATGCTATCACAGACATTTTTCTCAACGTGCATTACATCGATACAATGCCTGACTGTCAAAGAACTCCAATAAGGAAGATCCCAAAATATTGACTTCTTCTTGAATAAAGAATTGTCACTCCGTGTGGCCATACTACATTGTGATTTCTTACCAAATTCATTGACAATGTCTTTTACTCTTTCATAAACAACATCCCCTGGTATAGGTTTAGGTGCACTTCGTTCATCATTCCATCCATTGAATGCTTTGCGCTTCCTACGATACGGATGGAATTTTGAAAGAAACCTTCGATGACCAAGATATACAGTCTTGCCGCCATGTTTTAGTCTTATTGAATCAGTGTTTTCTTCACATATAGGACACGCTTTAGCTCCTTTGACACTATATCCAGACAAATTCCCATATGCTGGAAAGTCATTAATAGTGCAAAACAACATAGCGTGCAAACGAAATGTCTCTTTTGCTGAAGCATCATAGGTCATCACACCTTCAGCCCAAAGTTTCTTTAAGTCATCAATCAAAGGTTCAAGATAAACATCGATATCATTTCCGGGTTGTTTAGGGCCCGATATCAACAATGACAACATAACATACTTATTTTTCATACACATCCAGGGAGGAAGATTGTATATAACAAGCATGACTGGCCAAGTGCTATGTTGGCTGCTCAATGTCCCGTACGGATTCATCCCATCTGTACAAAGCCCAAGTCTTAGATTCCTATCTTCTTCACCAAATTTAGGGTACAATAGATCAATCTTCTTCCACTGTGGGGAATCAGACGCATGTCGTAGGATCCCATCATTATTTTTCTTAACATCTGCATGCCACCTCAGATTCTTCGCATCTTTCGGATTTGCAAACAAGCGTTGAAACCGTGATATTATAGGTAGATACCACAACACCTTGGCAGGAGAACCAGTTTTGAACTCCCCCGAAGTCGTCAATTTATACCGTGACGCACCACATTTTGGACAATCTTTCAAATCTACATAGTCCTTTTGAAATAATACACAATCATTCGGGCATGCGTGTATCTTCTTGGCCTCCATTCCCATTGGGCACAACATTTTCTTTACCTGGTATGTTGAGATTGGAAGCTCGTTTCCTTCAGGAAGCATTTCTTTCAACAAAGTCAACAATGAAGTGAAGCTTTTGTCGCTCCATCTATTGTTAGCTTTCAACTTATACAATCTCAAGACAGCGCTAAGCTTCGTAAACTTAGCACAACCTGTGTATAACGGTATCTCAGCATCATGCACAATGTTTGTAAAGATAGGAGGTGGATCGGTGTGCTCTACCCTACAACTATCCAGCATCGCATCAACGATGTCTGCTGGAACTGGTTCGTTCACATTTACGTCATCGGAGGCAATTTCTTCTTCCACCCAAGCACTGCTATCGACATCTACTGGTTTCGATTTTGAAATCTCTCCATGCCAGTGCCATTCTGTATAGCCTTGTACAATCCCGTTGCACATGACATGACTTTTGATTTCCTCACCAGTGTTGACTTTCAAGTTGTTACCGCAATGCCTACATGGACAGTAGAACCTATCTGTAGGTTTTTTCCTATGTTCCTCGGCAAATCTAATAAACTGATCAAGACCAGATATAAACTCTGGGGTACAACGATTACGAATCGACATCCATGATCTATCCATTCTATGATCAGAGAAAACAAGTATATATTAGGAAACAAGTATATATTAGGAAAAGATTAGGCAACATTTCCCCGCTGTTCTCTAAGTACATATATACTTAGAGAAGAAACGGGGAAATGCCAACAAACACATGTGATGTCATTCTTATATATAATAAATGTGTACCACCTATCCCATCCTTGAACACCTAATCTCACTAGTAAGTGTATAATGGGTATTGGGTTTTCAAGAAAATTTCGGCAGCATTTCCCCGCTGTTCTCTAAGTACATATGTACTTAGAGAACAAACGGGGAAATGCTACCAAAATTTTCTCGAAAACCCAAAACACATTATACACTTACATCCTAAGTGAGATTAGGTGTTCAAGAACAGTCCCAAACCGGGGACTATCCAAGATTTACTCCTAATGAGTCAATCTTGGACGGGTTTCTAGGCCAACAAACACATTTGATGTCATTCTTATATATAATAAATGTGTACCACCTATCCCATCCTTGAACACCTAATCTCACTAGTAAGTGTATAATGGGTATTGGGTTTTCAAGAAAATTTCGGCAGCATTTCCCCGCTGTTCTCTAAGTACATATGTACTTAGAGAACAAACGGGGAAATGCTACCAAAATTTTCTCGAAAACCCAAAACACATTATACACTTACATCCTAAGTGAGATTAGGTGTTCAAGAACAGTCCCAAACCGGGGACTATCCAAGATTTACTCCTAATGAGTCAATCTTGGACGGGTTTCTAGGCCAACAAACACATTTGATGTCATTCTTATATATAATAAATGTGTACCACCTATCCCATCCTTGAACACCTAATCTCACTAGTAAGTGTATAATGGGTATTGGGTTTTCAAGAAAATTTCGGCAGCATTTCCCCGCTGTTCTCTAAGTACATATGTACTTAGAGAACAAACGGGGAAATGCTACCAAAATTTTCTCGAAAACCCAATACACATTATACACTTACATCCTAAGTGAGATTAGGTGTTCAAGAACAGTCCCAAACCGGGGACTATCCAAGATTTACTCCTAATGAGTCAATCTTGGACGGGTTTCTAGGCCAACAAACACATTTGATGTCATTCTTATATATAATAAATGTGTACCACCTATCCCATCCTTGAACACCTAATCTCACTAGTAAGTGTATAATGGGTATTGGGTTTTCAAGAAAATTTCGGCAGCATTTCCCCGCTGTTCTCTAAGTACATATGTACTTAGAGAACAAACGGGGAAATGCTACCAAAATTTTCTCGAAAACCCAATACACATTATACACTTACATCCTAAGTGAGATTAGGTGTTCAAGAACAGTCCCAAACCGGGGACTATCCAAGATTTACTCCTAATGAGTCAATCTTGGACGGGTTTCTAGGCCAACAAATACAATAATAGATATCTACAATGAAGCCATACTCCATACAAACAATATATAATTTAGTGATTGTTCATTCTAATTTATACCAATGTACAAGTAATATAAAGAACAATGTGGATTATATGGGACATAAATTCATTGTTCATTGTCCAACATTAGGTTCAACACTTGAAACATACATTCATTTACAACATAAAAAATTTGTATCATTAGGGTCCATCAATACCTACTATTAATCAGTAATTAACTAAGTATTCATCAATACCTACTATTAATCAACACTAATCAACACATTCATTTCAACACTAATCAATACATTCATTTCAACACTAATCAACAAATCAGTAATTAACTAAGTATTCATCAATACCTACTATTAATCAGTATCTCTAATCATTAAAATCGGCAAGCAGATGAGTAATTGTAAATAACAAACTACGAATTGTTGAATTAAAGTAATCACTAAAGTAATACTAACCAGTAGGCGAGCTCCCAGCAGTGGTGGCAGTGACCGGCAAGCTCCAGGCGGCAGGGCAGCAGTGGTGGCAGTGACCGGCAAGCTCCAGGCGAGCTCCCAGCAGTGGCCGGTGAGCAGCAATGGCCGGTGAGCAGCAGGGAGCGGCAGGAGGCGGCGGGCAGGAAGGCGGCGGAGAAGGAACAGGAAGCGGCGGCGGCAGAAGGAGAAGGAGCAGGAAGCAGGCGGAGAAGGAGCAGGAAGCAGGCAGGCGGAGAAGGACCAGGAGAGGAAGCGGCGGCGGCGCACAGCGGAGGGTCGGGCAGCGTCGTCGTCGGTGAGCAGCGGCGTCGTCGGTGAGCAGCGGCGTCGTCGGTGAGCAGCGGCGTCGTCGGCGTCGTCGGTGAGCAGGGGCAGGAAGTCGGCGGAGAAGACAATGAAACAGGAAAGGGGACCTAAAGTCGATCGATCGTGCGGCTAATAAGTGCACAAAGGGCGTCGGTTATCTAAAACGCCGACGCCTAAGGTCTTCAGCGTCGGTTCCTAATAACAAACCGACGTCCAATTAGAAAAAATTTGCCCTAAATAAATTGGCGGGAACCACTATCGGCGTCGGTTATCTAAGGATAACCGACACCTAAGCTATAAATTTTCGCGCAAATTTTCATCTTAAATAGGCGTCGGGTTTGAGGTAAATAACCGATGCCGTATGTGACATATTTTTTTGCTCGAAAATTGGTTTTGGCGGGCAGTTTTAGGCGTCGGTTTTTTACCAAAAAAACCGACGCTTAATACAAGCGGTACCCGTGTCTTGGATACAGACGTCGGATGACCTAGATGACCGACGTTGAATGTTATAGGTGTCGGTTTTCCTAAATAACCGACGCCCATAAAAGCGACACTGAATGTTGTTTCTGTAGTAGTGAATAGAATTACAAATAATAATAACTCATGCATAGTTCCTTCCATATGCAGTCTTTCTTCTCCTTAGGAACTCTATGCCATGATTCTAGGATACGACTGCAATGGTTGTGAGTAAGAACCCCAAGATATGGAACAAATGAGTTGCGGTTCACTCCATATGGATTTCTGCCTGATCGAAATCCACAGCCAATTTGGGTCCATTGCCCCTTTTCTGTATTAACTTGTTCATCATTGTGATTCCCCTCACTTTCTCAATTTTCTTTTACTGCTCATCAAGTGTTGTAATTTCTTCAGGGGGTACATCACCACCCTAAAATTTGATATAAAACACACTTACATAATATAATTATAAATTAACATATAGATAGAAACCTCAGGGATATATTCTTAAAACTTACATTGGCAGGCAGTGCAAGCACGTCCTCACCCTCACAGTGATCATCAGCACGGTCCTGATCAGCCATCTGAAAGTTCACATTCAAATTATAAATTTCACATTATAAAGTAACACTAATTGTAAAGTTCACATTGTAAAGTACACATTCACATAGTAAAGTAATTCACATTGTAAAGTTCACATTCTATGATCAAAGAGAAAACAAGCTATATATTACAATAAGATATTGGTCTAGGGTTAACATATTAGAGTTTATGCATGGTTAAAACTTTAGGCCAAAAAATACATGTGCTGTCATTCTTATATATAATAAATGTGTACCATCTATCCCATTCTTGAACACCTAATCTCACTAGTAAGTGTATAATGTGTATTGGGTTTTCAAGAAAATTTCGACAGCATTTCCCCGTTGTTCTCTAAGTACATATGTACTTAGAGAACAAACGGGGAAATGCTACCGAAATTTTCTTGAAAACCCAATACACATTATACACTTATATCCTAAGTGAGATTAGGTGTTCAAGAACAATCCCAAACTGGGGACTATCCAAGATTTACTCCTAATGAGTAAATCTTGGACGGGTTTCTAGGCCAACAAATTCATGTGTTGTCATTCTTATATATAATAAATGTGTATAAACTACAGGCAACATGGTTAATCCTAATCTATAGAGCATTATTAAATAATAAATCAAGAAATCAATAGTTTCAAACATGCAATAATTCACAATGCAATGTTATAAACTACAGGCAACATGGTTAATCCCCACACTCTAGTAGACAGACTAACCTTAAATATAGTGATGTATAAGAGATTAAGAAAAAAAATTCTTAGGTAAGAGTAAGATGAAACTCAACATATATGCACAATTAGCATCAAATATAGGACAAAAGGGTAGATTAGAACCCTAATTTACTCAAACATGTATAAAAATTACCCTAATGACAAAAAGTCTAGGAATCTTTACTAGACATTATATATATAGCCCTAATCATCATATTTAACATACTATGTTATTATTAACATCTAGATCAGATTAAGATCATACTATGTTATAACTATTGGTTTAATAACCCTATTTCCACATGTACATGATTATCAACTTTAAAACCCTATAATTCATTGAAATCATTCTAATTCAATTTAAGATGTTGGGATCACATAATTATATACTGACATCAGAATAAATAAAAGAATCATAATTAACATGATTAACAACATGCTCATCAAACTAGGGTTTTCTTGAATATCATCTAATATTCGTGTACTAACTATACCTTTGTAACAAGAAGAATAATAGAGATTTAAGTATATTCATTCAAAATCTACGCATTTTTCTGATCAAAACCATATATAAAATGGTAATATTAATGTGAATCAGAGCATTTTTTTATTCACAATCTACGCATTTCCTACATTATTCGAGCAGGAGCAGGGTACCTGCTTGAGGGCAGAGGAAAAAGAGGAGGAAGAAGAGCAGGAGTAGGGTACCTTTGTGGAGGCGTTGGGCACGCAGGAGCTGTGGTCAGAGCGGAGCAGTGACCTGGAGAGGAGGGAGCAGAGCCCTAGGAGCCGCGGCTGGCCTGGAGAGTAGCGGTCGGAGAACTGGCGGCGGCTGGCGGAAGCAGAGGCGGCGGAGGCAGAAGCTAGCAGAGGTGTAGCGGCAGAGGAGCGGCGACTAGCGACGGCGAGTGGCGGCGGTGTCGATGACCAAAGCACCAGCAAACAGCGGTGGAGGCGGAGGTGGAGGCAGAGCAGCAGCGAGCGGCGGTGGAGCAGAGGAATCGCTGGACCAGCAAACCCTCAGCGGAAATGAATGAAACAGAAGGGGAAGAGGCTGCCTCGTGCGGGTGCGCTATTAAGTTAACAATAGGTGTCAGTTATTAACAACAACAGACAATAAAAACTATAAGTGTCGGTTACCAACAAAAAATCGACACTATTGTTCAATTATAGGTGTCGGTTCCAAACATAAAAACCGACGTCTATATTTATATGTTGACAAAAATAAATGTTCTTAAATTAAGACCATATTCGTCGGTGTCCTTATAAAAACTGACACTAAAGGGAGGTGAAAATTTTTGTGGTTATGCGCGCGAAAACACAATGGCGTCATTTATTGTAATACAACTGACGATAAAAATTGGTCAAATTTCTGTCTCACAGAAAACCTTTAGTCGTCGGTTTCTTTTTTAAAAACCGATGATGCATGTTAATTTTTGGAGGTAATTTTTTTCGCTGGAAATTTTGGATTTGGCAGTTACTTTTAGGTGTCAATTTGTTATTAAGGAACCGACACTGAATAAAAGGGATACCCGTGTCTGGTCGCCCTTCACAGATTGATGTTGGTTTATTTTATAAACCGACGTTGTATTGTTTAGGTGTCGGTGTATTATTACAACCGACACCTTTAAAAGTGTCGTTATAAGCCATTTCTGTAGTAGTGTAGGGTTTCTCATGGAATCACCCTCAATTAGGGTTTCTAATGGAATTTCCCTCAATTAGGGTTTCTCATGATCACTTCATCAAAGATCATACTTTAGAATATTAATTTATTCATATTGAAGGTATTTGAGGCTTATCCATTACATGATTACCCTACATGTATGGATTCCTCTCTCTCTCATCCTTTCTAGGATGTTCACTATGTCCAACTTGGATAAATTAGGTCCACCAACCCTTTAATTAAACACATCCAATTAGAATTGACATAGTGTATTTAAAATATTTCTTACTTAAGCTTCAGGGATTAACTCTTCTAGGGTTACCAATTACTTAGTACCTTAAAGGTACAACCCTAGTGATTATCTTTGAGATAAATCAGTAACAATCATAGGGTCATTTTATCTTTCATCGCCTTAGGTTTCCAATTGACTCCATCACATTTAAACATCCAAACATTCTTGACCATTGATGCTCTAAATGATTTGAAACCGTTAAAGCAAAACAAATTGAAACCGTATGGACAATATATACTTGAAACCACTTGGGTCTCCAAACAGTTTGAGACCATTTGGTCTCAAACGGTCTTGAGACCATTTGATCCCAAATGGTCTTGAGACCTTTTGGACTCAAACGGTCTTAAGACCGTTTGGTCCAAACTCTCTCAAAACCGAATGAACCAAAAAGGTCTTCCATCACTTTATCAATTAAGGATTTCAATCATTAAACCATCTATCAATTGGACCACTGATTTATTCTTCAATTGGACCATTGAATGACCCTTAAAATAGACCTTCAATTAGGGTTTTGAACCCAATTGAACTAGGGTTTATAATCAAGAAATCATCAATTAGGTTTTTGGAATCGAGGAACCATCAATGATTTGAAAACTACTAGAGGGGGGTGAATAGAGTTTTATAGAGATTTTAATAATTAATTAACTCAAACAACCACAATGAAAATATTGGACAAGGAGACACAGGGTTTAGAGTGGTTCCAACCTTAGCAAATACTAAGGAAGTCAGTCCACTACCCGGTTGCTTACCCAACCGGGATTTGAAAAGAAATTTATTTTATTACCTCGCAAGGACTTTACATAAAATACAATTTCTTTTCCCAAACCCTTCAAGCAGCCTTCACCTAGAAGTAATCGCCCAACCTTGAAGCAGCCTTCCCTTGAAGTAGGTGCACCAACTCCCGTTGCACCAGCCTTCTGAAGTAGCTTCCCGTGCGATAGCCTTCTTGAAGTAGCTTGAAGTCCCCTTCTCCACCTGAGAAGTCAACCCTCTCCGATCCGCAGCCTCCAACCCTAGGAGTAGCAAGGAGAGTACAAAGGATAAAAAGGAACAAGAAGGAAAATAGAAATTACAATACCGTTGTAAGCACAAGGCTTGATTTGCCTATATCAAGCGTATAGATCTCCTAACCAATGTGTATGACAATGTGATTGTAGTGGATAGGAGATACTAGCCTATAGGACACGAATTGGGAGCAATGGGAATGAATAGCCAATGTAGGAATTGCTCTATTGCTCAAAAACAGATTGCCAATGCAAGTGAAAGCTCAAGTATAGCACAAGTGTAGCTTAGGTGTTTTTAGGTGTCCTAAGGCATGTCCTATTTATAGGAATGGCCTACAAGTGCTTAAGGACGTTCTAGACACTTTCTAGGGGGTTCCTAGTGCTTAACTAGCCGTTAGGTACAAGTTAGGTGCATTAGCAACGGCTAGTTAATTAATTCTGCAGTTGCTGTCAGAGTCCATCTCGGTCGAGGAATTGTCGACCGAGATGCCTAGTCGGTCGAGGATTTGTCGACCGACAGGCTCTCTGGATCAAGTGTTTGCAACGTTCATCTCCAACTGCCAACTACCTCTAACGGCTACTTGGGTCATTCTCGGTCGAGGAGTTTGTCGACCGAGAGTGTCTCGGTCGAGGAGTTTGTCGACCGAGATTGACCCTGTTTCAATCTTTTCAATTAAGGAACTAAGTGTGTATATGAGTGTGCATAAGTGACACTATTGAAGGGGATGACCTATCTAAGTATGGTGTTTAGCTAGGGAAGATCTAACGCTTGATTTACATGAAGTCTAAGTACTTGTATATTATATATTTGTACAAGTTTACAATTGATTACATATCATGACATTTACAATCATTCAAGCATATAGATTCCCTAGAGCTTTGTCATCCACCTCATTCCTGCAACACTCAAGTAGCACGTTAGATCAACAAGAATGAAATGTTTGTCATCATCGAAACAAAGGGATTTATCATAATATCCAATTTATCCAACAATCTCCCCCTTTTTGAAGATGACAAACATTTCCTAAATATGAAATAAGGAAATATAAAGCATGTGAGTTTCATACCTGAAAATTACCTTTTGTAGCCATTTATGTTTTGCAAGTGAGTGTTGGCCAAGATGTTATGAAACTCATTTATATTTTTGATTTTATATTCTTTCTCCCCCTTTGTCATTTCAAAAAGATATCCAAGTTGAATATTTTATTTTTCTTCTCCCCCTTAATTTTATATTATGCTCCCCCTTAAATAGATATCCTATTAGGAACATGGATTTTTGTCTAATTTATCCACAATTTGTTTCTCAATCATGTGCAAAGGATGTTAAGCCTTGAAATGATATGAGATTCCCTTAAGCTTATGATGAATGTATATTTATTTCTCATTTATCAAGGGATGTTAAGCCCTAAATTAAATGAGAATCCTTTAATCTTAGAGTACATAAAAATATCTCCAACCAAATGCAAGGGATGTTAAGCCCTGATTTTTTTAGAGAGTTCCTTTAAGTACAAGCTATATCATTTTTATGAAATTTATAGATTTCTTCATAATCAAGAGTAAAAATACTAAGGTCATAACAAGCTTCTAATGATGTTTACAATGTTTTTCTAAGCTTCTTAATCAATTAAACCAATTTGTTGTTATGAGCTCCCCCTTAATCTTACAATTTTGATGCTTCTAAGGTCACAAATAATTTTAAATTTTGATTTTGACCTTTATCAAAAGTATACTAAGATTAAGTGCAATAAAATGATGTCCAAATAAGCATTTTGTCAAAGCTTATTTTAGGTCGCCCTTGACTACGACCATGGCGCCCCTTGGTCAATTTTAATTTTAACCAAGAGGCAAATTCTACAGATTTCCAAGATAAACATTCATATGTGAAGTATAATTTCTGCAGATAGCTATAATTATCAATTTTGAAGCACATTAAGATATACCTATTATGAAGACTTAATATGAGCATCATAGTGAAGTCTTTGACCTTGATTTTTCTAGAATGCATGTTTTACATTCATTGTAAAAGATGTTTCATATGCTTTGCTATGGGTACATAAATATTAAATCCCATTTCTTCTTATACCCTTATCATAAGATCCTTTCGAAACATATATTTTGAAAGCAAGATTAATATCTTAAAGTCAAGATTTTTGCTTTTGATTTCTTAGAACAAGCAAATAGATAAAAACCTTAATATTTTGTTCTAAGAGGCACCGTTTGGCATCATCATTACAAGCTGTGTCCACAAGCATTATCTATTATGTCAAGATGCTTTTATGCTAATGACATTTGCAATTTTCTGAATCACAATGATCATTCATGGTTTGTATATATGAATCAAAGCTTATTTTAAACCAATGAAACATAATGATCATGATGAAGCATATCTATGATAAAACAGTAATTTCCTTGGTTAAGCCAATCATGATTTTTCAGTTTTAAATCCAACCATTGAGAGTAGACCAAAATAGTCTCATATAAGTTCTCAATTTTAAGACAAGCTTTTATAACTGATCATGCCTAATAAACTTTAAAATAAGGTTTGTTCAAGATTAGTCTTCTCACAGCACTTTTGCAATATGTTTAAGGATTTTCTACTCATAGTGTCATATAATGTAAACAATCAATATGTCTTGCTACAAAAATTGTCTTCCAAGATTTTATTCTTGATTTGTATGTTAATTCAATCATCAATAACAATTTGATAGCAAACTAGGTTGATTGAAAAACAATTTCAGAATATTTATGTCAGACTTGACAATAGAAGCCTGCTCGGTCGACCATTTCTCGACCGACAGATCCCTCGGTCGACAATGTCTCGACCGAGAAAGGTTCTGTGTTGTTTCAAAACTGTTTTCAAATATTGTTTATAATTAAAAGCAAAAGTATGAAAGTTAAAGCTCTATTTAGTTGAGATATTTAAATATCAAGGCAACATTTAGGTTAAATCTCAACTAATCATATACATTTTGTGAATCCAAACTAAACAAGTAGTTTAAGATGTATATTTGGAAATTTAATTTCTTGGATTAACTTGGTGTCCTATTAAGTTGAGATAGTCATAGAGATATACAACTTATTATCTTTGGTCATATCTCAACTTAATTTTATCCATTTAGTTTGGGGGTTTTGGAACCCATACTAACTCAACATTCTTTTTCTTGTATGGGCATGAAAAAGAGTAATGTCCAAGATGTGAGCAATAATGGCAACATATAGAATCAACCTCAAGTCTTTTTCTATGGTTTTGTTCTAGGTTGTTCTTTGGTACAAATGTGGCTTGATGTGCTCGTGTCTTTCTCCAACTAGGTTGTTGATGAGATTTCCCTTTGGGCTTATAACCTAGTCCTCTTCTCCCAATTTGATGATAGGAATTATCCAATATTCTATCAAGGATTCCATTGTTGCTTAACCTACTAACTTCTTGTTGCAACTTAGCGATCTCATCCATTCTTTTCTTAATATCTAGTTTGGCTTGATCTAGATTTAATGATAAAGAATTCCTTTCTTTCACTATATTATCATAATCTAGATGTGTACACAAAATAGGTTGTTTTTTAAAATCATTTAACTTTGCAAGTAATTCAACCTTTTCTTGATATAGAAGATCATAATTTGTTTCTAGAGTAAAAATCTTCACATCACTACTACTTAGAGATGATTTCAAAGTACGATTTTCAGAAACAATGCTATCTTTTTCAAAACCAAGAGTATTCAATTTAGCATATAAATCTTCATTTTCGGATGTAAGAGCAAGAAGTCTAGCATTTAACTCATCGTTTGTTTTACTAGATTTCTTTAATTTCTTCTTGCACTCAATATACTTATTGTGAGTTTCTTCAAGATTAGAAATTAGCTCTTCTTTTGATAAATCAAGAAGGCTTACCTCTTCTTCTTCTTCTTCATTGGTTTTAGCAATGAGACAATTTTTGTGCTTTTCCTCTTTCTTCTTTTCTCTCCATGGACAACCGATTGTTGTATGGTTTGTTCCTAGACACCAATTGCAACTTGTTGTAGGTTGGTCCAAGTTGTTCCTTTGCCTGCGGTTGTAGTCACCTCCACCCTTCATTCTTCAAGACCTGGTTAGGGTTCCTTCAAGCCTGCTCTGATACCAATTGAAAACTACTAGAGGGGGGGTGAATAGAGTTTTATAGAGATTTTAATAATTAATTAACTCAAACAACCACAATGAAAATATTGGACAAGGAGACACAGGGTTTAGAGTGGTTCCAACCTTAGCAAATACTAAGGAAGTCAGTCCACTACCCGGTTGCTTACCCAACCGGGATTTGAAAAGAAATTTATTTTATTACCTCGCAAGGACTTTACATAAAATACAATTTCTTTTCCCAAACCCTTCAAGTAGCCTTCACCTAGAAGTAATCACCCAACCTTGAAGCAGCCTTCCCTTGAAGTAGGTGCACCAACTCCCGTTGCACCAGCCTTCTGAAGTAGCTTCCCGTGCGATAGCCTTCTTGAAGTAGCTTGAAGTCCCCTTCTCCACCTGAGAAGTCAACCCTCTCCGATCCGCAGCCTCCAACCCTAGGAGTAGCAAGGAGAGTACAAAGGATAAAAAGGAACAAGAAGGAAAATAGAAATTACAATACCGTTGTAAGCACAAGGCTTGATTTGCCTATATCAAGCGTATAGATCTCCTAACCAATGTGTATGACAATGTGATTGTAGTGGATAGGAGATACTAGCCTATAGGACACGAATTGGGAGCAATGGGAATGAATAGCCAATGTAGGAATTGCTCTATTGCTCAAAAACAGATTGCCAATGCAAGTGAAAGCTCAAGTATAGCACAAGTGTAGCTTAGGTGTTTTTAGGTGTCCTAAGGCATGTCCTATTTATAGGAATGGCCTACAAGTGCTTAAGGACGTTCTAGACACTTTCTAGGGGGTTCCTAGTGCTTAACTAGCCGTTAGGTACAAGTTAGGCGCATTAGTAATGGCTAGTTAATTAATTCTGCAGTTGCTGTCAGAGTCCATCTCGGTCGAGGAATTGTCGACCGAGATGCCTAGTCGGTCGAGGATTTGTCGACCGACAGGCTCTCTGGATCAAGTGTTTGCAATGTTCATCTCCAACTGCCAACTACCTCTAACGGCTACTTGGGTCATTCTCGGTCGAGGAGTTTGTCGACCGAGAGTGTCTCGGTCGAGGAGTTTGTCGACCGAGATTGACCCTGTTTCAATCTTTTCAATTAAGGCACTAAGTGTGTATATGAGTGTGCATAAGTGACACTATTGAAGGGGATGACCTATCTAAGTATGGTGTTTAGCTAGGGAAGATCTAACGCTTGATTTACATGAAGTCTAAGTACTTGTATATTATATATTTGTACAAGTTTACAATTGATTACATATCATGACATTTACAATCATTCAAGCATATAGATTCCCTAGAGCTTTGTCATCCACCACATTCCTGCAACACTCAAGTAGCACGTTAGATCAACAAGAATGAAATGTTTGTCATCATCGAATCAAAGGGATTTATCATAATATCCAATTTATCCAACATGATTAACATTGTGGAACTGATTCAATTGAAATCAATGAATCATCATCAAAGTATGATATGACCTGACCTCAAACGGTCTTGAGGTCGTTTGGATGTCCTCCAAATGGTCTTGAGACCGTTTTTCCCATCTCATCATTGAAATTTGTGAAATTCAATTAGGGTTTAGATCATTAGATTGATCACCAATTGAACAATTGATTGCATTTCAATTTACCATCTCTGGTCCTTCAATTACTCAACCATACTCAATCCTAATCCTCCAAATAGTCTTGGTTGACCTCCAAACGGTCTTGAGACCATTTGGGTGATCTCCAAACGGTCTTGAGACCGTTTGGGCTCAATCAACCCAAAGTTTTAAATCAACTAATTGCAAATTCAACACTTAACCCGATTAGGGTTTCTAATTGGAGATTTGTCCATATATTGATTCAATCAATTGGATCCATTAGATCATCATCCAAAATATACTAGGGTCCTGACCTCAAATGGTCAACCCATCTAAACGGTTTGGGTTTCAAAACTCCAAACGATATGCAAACCGTTTGGACCATATTATTGAAACTGTTTGCAATAGATATTTGGGGAGGTGTGTTCTTATGATGATCAAGCTGTAAATCCACGAAACTTGCTGTGATTTTCATGGTGATTTCATCAATCAACCAAATAAAATTTCGAGAATAAAGAAAGGATCAACAATTGATAGGGAATAGAATGCAATAACAATGTTAAGGGTTCAAGTTATAAAACCCGCCTCCAATTGAGATTCAAAGCTCCAAGCTCCACGTCTTTAATGGTGGAAGATGCTTTCTAAATTATCCCAAGCTCATCCTCAAGCTTTTCAGTGAAAAGAAACGGCTAGGATAGAAGATTGCATGGAGAAAAGAAGAAATTCATCATTTATTTTCGATTTCCACCATGAAATCATGGTCAAAGAAGGTCAAGAAGCTTACCAACAGGTTGGGGGTCATCCTCCTGTTGCTCGAAGCTCCCTTGGTCGTTTTTGCAATAAAGAAGTGAAGGTGGATTCGAAAATACCCATCCAAGCTAGGGATAAAGGAGCATATATGTATTTTATTAAAAATTCATTTAAGAGAGGGAAAGTAGGGATTATCTCCTCAATTTCCTTGCCACTTTCCCCCTTCTCTTCCTTAGGGATGAGGCTATCCTATTTTCCTCTTATTCCTCTCAATTATCCATGATTTAAAGAAAAGAAAATTAAGCATCTTAAATCATATTATATTAATATCCATAAGTGAGTGGATATTTCGTTTTCTTATAATAATGTGAGTGAGTTATCCACTTCCTTTAGATATTTTCATGCCTTTGCAAGGCACATGATTGTCCACATATATGGATTTCAACCATTTCAGTTTTGGTTGAAGGGCACTTCAATTAATATATTTATTTTTTCATTAATTGAAGTAAAGTTCTATTTAAGCTTAAATCTTGATTATTTTAATATCAAGATTCTCTCCCCTCCAAAGAGATACAAATGAGATGACCCTCTCATTTTCTTTGCTCTAAATGATGCCAAGAAACATTAGAGACTATTTTAAAGTGGTACTTTGCATATTAAACCATGCGTTTTGGGTAATTTGCACATTACACCAAAACTAGGTTTTAATGCACAAACATTGCTTTATCAACTCTTTCTTGGTACTCAGGCTACCTCAAGCCATACCTCTGCATCATCTTTATTCTAATGATGATTCAACACATGAGGAACATTTAATCATGTCACATTTGCAAGTTAACCCCTCAACTTGGGTAATTTGCACTTTAGTCCAAAATAAGCAAGCATTGCTTCAACATTATTCAAACAGGACCAAAATTGAAACATAAGTTCCTCTTGGGACTTAATTACTTTTCACAAGATAAAATTAAGGATCTAATTAACTTGATTTAGCAAAACTCCTTGGGTTAAGGCATGCTACACTTAATCTTGGCACTGGGGTCCATACTTTGTTCTTTTTAAATTGCTCCAACTCTTCTTGCATACTAGGATCCATTCATCATCCCCAAGAGCTTCCTCGACATTCTTTGGTTCGAGTTGAGATGAAGGCATAGTTGGCTTATTCTTTGTTGAATGCAGCCCACGTTTTCACTCTTTCAAATGAATCACCTAAAATCAGCACTTTTGGATGATTCTTTGCAAATCGGGGAGTTGGATCCTTCTTCTCTTCATCTTTCTCTTCTTCTTGAGTGACCACTTTTTTTACCTTTTAGGTAATGTTGAGTTCTTTTAGAATAGGAATTACCTCACCTACAACATCATCATTTGGAGCAACATCTTTTGGAATAGAAGGATTAGTGTCAATAAAATTAACATTTATAGATTCTTCTACTTTAGCAAAATCAATATTAAACACTCTATATATAAGCCTTGCTAGTAGTGCTATAAACAAGAAAGAAAGCCTTGTAAGATTTTAGATCAAAATTGTTGAGATAATCTTTCGTATTTAAAACAAAATAGGGGTATCTGAAAATATGGAAATACTCAATAGAAGGCTTCCTACCAAGCTATAGCTCATAGGGGGTTTTCTTTAAAGAAGGATGTGTAAAAACTCGATTTTGCACAAAACATGAGGTATTGATGGCTTCGGCCCAAAACTTCTTTGGAGTGTCATACTCTACAAGCATGGTCCTAGTCATCTCCTGTAGTGACCTATTCTTCCTCTCTACAACCCCATTTTGTTGAGGTGTTTGAGGTGAAGAGAAGTTATGTGAATATCCAGATTCTTGACAAAAATGTTCAAAAAGATCATTTTCAAATTCTACCCCATGATTACTAAGGATGGAGACGATCCGATAAGAAGCTTAATTCTCAACTCGTTTACAAAAACTCAAGAAAACATCAAGTGTATCACTCTTGGAAATGAGAAAGAAGGTCCAAGTATATCTAGAGAAATCATCGACAATAACAAGACATACTTCAAACTATGAAGCGATTGAGTTCACATTGGTCTAAATAGATCAATGTAAAGAAGTTCAAGAGCTATCTTGGTACTAAGGACTCCTTTGGATTTGAAGGAGTACTTGGTTTGCATTCCTTGTGTACTAGGTTGGAATTCCTCATCATTTTCAAAATCCAATTTAGGAAGTCCCTTGACCAAGTCTTTTTTTGCTCAACTTCTTCAACTGATGCATATTTACATGACTAAGCTGACGATGCCAAAGAGAAATATCATTCCAATTGACTACTAGGCATCTACCAACAATAGGCTTAATAGAGTCAAGTACAATTACATAAAGATTACCACTCCTAGTACCTTATATATGACTTGATAGGTGAGGGAATCTAGAATCAAGCATTCAAAAGAAGTAAATAGCAGAAGGTAACCGTTATGACATAATTGACTTACACTAATTAAATTGTGATGCAGGCCATCCACAAAAAGAATATTCTTGATACACAAGGATTTACCTACATCACCCTCACCTTTGACCTTACTGTTCTTGTTGTCCCCAAAGGTAACCGAACCTCCTTTCTTTTTGGTGAAGTTGTTGAAATGGCTTATATCACTTGTCATATGCCTAGTGCAGCCACTATCAGCAATCCATCTACCTTTTCCCTACAAGAAAGGAGAGTGTCAGTTCCAAACTCAAACTTTGGATCCAGAGTTAGGTTGGGGACTCATTTCATATTTGGGTTGGTCCCCTTAGGCTTGTAAGGATAATAAATAAAGTAATGATCATCACACTTTCAATGAGAATAGATAATAGGGTTCTTAGTGCCAGAGGACTCTCCAATGAAAAAGGAAGTATCCTTGCTCTTTTTCTTACCTTTGGATTTGTTCATGCCCTTAGGTGCTCCCCCTACAAATCCCAAACCACTAGTACCACTTTTTTTGGTAGAATGGTCAAGGATTTCATTAAGGGAGTTTTTCCCTTTGATGAATTTTTGTAGAGAGGCTCTAAGTCTATGATTGTCATCATTAATATATATGATAGTAGAAGACAAAATAGCAATATCATCATTAAGAGATATGATAGTAGAAGGCAAACTAGAAATATCATCTCTATCATGAACAAGGTCAGCCTCTAAACAGAGGGCTTTAGTCAAATAAGAATCTTTCTCAAGAGAAATAAAAGCAATATCATTACTAGGCAAGATAGGTCTAAAAGATAAATCATTAACTTGACCAAGCAACCTAGCATTTTCATATTTAATCACTTGAATTTTCTTAAGATAAACATCCATCTCATCCCAACGAGCATCAACAACAAGCTTAAATTCAACATTTTCAGTTTTAAGAGTTTCAAGCTCATTTAGGCACTTTTGGTTTTCTTCCTTAAGAGTTTCAATGTTCTTAAGGTAAACACAATTCTCTACTTAAACTCTATTGTATTGGAGCCCAAGATACAGATATTGTTCGTGCAAGTTAGCAATGCTCTCAAGATGAGTTTTCTCATTAAGCTCATGATTTTCAAGTTTAGCATACAAATCATTGATAATTTTTCCCAACCTTTTTCTTTTAGATTTCCATTTAGAAAAAGAAGAATGGGTAGAAACAAGCATATCAATAAGAGTTGCCTTATATAATTCATGTAAGCTTACCTCACTTACCTCACTTACACTAATTTCTTCACTAGTAGAGGCCATGAGCGCATGGTGGCACTCTCCATCTTCTTCAGAGAGCTAGAGCCACTTGGGGATGATTCCTCCCAAGCTGCATGAGCTGCATTCTTGTGTCTTTTCTCCTTCTTTTCCTTCCTATTGTACTTTCTCTCCTTCTTATACTCTTCCTCCTTCTTGGAGATTCCCTTATGGTGTGACTTTCTTGACTTGGGATATTCACTCTTGTAGTGTCCCTTTTGTCCACAATTGTAGCATCTAGGTGTAGAGGAGGAGTGTTTTCCTTTGAAGTGCTTGCTCTTGATGTAGTTGGATTCATGCTCACTAGGACCATCATCTTCACATGAGGAAGAAGGATATGTTTGACAAGCAAGTTTTTGTTGAAGGATGACACCTCCACTTGTTCTTTGAAAGCACTATATTTGATCTTCTTGGCTTCCTTCTCTTCTTGCTTGGCTTCTTCTTCTTGCTTGTCAAGAATTGGCTCATGAGCTTGGAGGTTGCCAATGAGCTCTTCAGTTGGGATGTCACCAAGGCTCCTCACTTCTTCAATTGAGGTCATTTTTTACTCCCATCTCTTTGGTAGAGTCCTCAAGATCTTGGAGTTGATTACACCTCTATCCAAAGTGTTGGCCAAAGCAGCTAGGCCATTGATGATCACATTGAGCCTAGAGTACAACTCCACAATTCCTTCTTTCTTGCCCATCTTGAAGTTCTCTATAAGGCTATTCAACATGTATATCTTAGCCTCCTTGACTTACTTTGTGCCCTCATAGGTAATGCACAATTTATCCCAAATCTCGTAGGCGGTGTCACAAGATGAGATGCGGTTGAACTCTGTTGAGGTAAGGGTTGCATAGAGGATGCTTATGACTTTGGCATTGAGTTGGGCTTCTTTCAGTGCAACTTCATTCCATGTTGAAACAGCTTCGGTTGGCTCCTTGTATGGTGTGACCATCACCTTCCATATATCAATGTTCATGCTTTGAATGTAGAATTGCATATGTCTCTTCCAATAGAGGAAGTTGGTGCCATCAAAGACTAGAGGACGCATGGAGAAGCCTCCCTCTAGGTTGAGTAAACCAAGTAGGTTGTCACCCATCTTCTCATCTTGTGGGTGATTATTGGAGAAGATCCCTGGCTCTGATACCACTAGTTGGATCTAGGGATATAGAGGGGGGAGTGAATAGAGCTTCAAAATTCTCACAAGATAAGTTAGACCTTCAAATTGTATCAATCAAAACCAATAGCTAAAGTACAATTTAAAGTCCTAACTAAACAAGCATAGAAATGATGAGAGAAATTCAAACATTAGACAAGGTTCTTTAGAGTGGCTCCACTCTCCAAACTAGAAGAGTGTCAATCCACTACATAGAGAGGTCAACCTCTAGGACTTTGCAATCTATGTACACTTATATTCCTTTCATAAGAGATATAAGGAGACCATTATACATCCAATGACTTACCTATTCAAGACAAGAGTCTTTCACCTACACAAGGACTTACCCACTTGATCAAGATGTCTTCATCCTTCAGCAAGGACTTACCCACACTTACATCAAGTCTTTGACCTTGAAGGAATTTGCCCACTCTTATTGAATCTTGGCCTTGCCCTTCTCCTTCACCTAGAGAAGATCTTCACCTCTTCTTCAACCTTAAAGAAGAACAACAACAACTTCACATTCACTTGGACTAGCTTGCTTCACATTTGATTATTTGAGAAAAGGGGTAGGGAAGATGGAATGGAATGAGAGCTTTACAAGAACAAGGAAGTAGCTCTCTTACAACTGGCCTAACTCACTCATAATCACGAAATGCTTTATAAATGAGACAGAGAAAGGGGCTCAAGGAGTTGCAACACACTCAACTATAGCAAGGACTTAGAATAACATGAATGAGAAAACTTGGAATGAACACCAATGGGTCCTATTTCTAGCTGGGGGTGTTCCCTTGAGTGTGGGATCAGTTAAGGGTGAAATATAGCCATTTTCCAAGTTACAATGGATCTATTCTCGCTTAAAAAAAAACTCACCAACAATTATAATCACTTTTTCTGTGTTTTTTTACAATACATTAAGTCGAGTTTCAATAAAGATAACTCGATAGATCCACCAAGTGACAAAGCCAATTTTTAAACTATCGGTCGAGTTTGTTTTGGATGAGTCAAAATCAGTTTTTCTTAGTTGATCAATTGGTTGAGTTATGTGAGTGTGCAACTCGACCGATTGGTCTCTCTATAGAATCCATCACTGGATCGGTTGAGTTTCCAACTCGACCGATAAAGAGTCTGTGACAAATTTTCTGAATTGTCATTTGAGTGATTAAACGTTGGAATTAAGTGTCCCTGATTTTTTCTCATCTTAGTTACAAGTCATATCATCAATACAAGTGATTACAAAAATCATCTAAGGTCATTTGGAGTGATTTCCCAAAATGCGAACTAGCATTGCTTTTGACTTGAACTTGAACAAGCTAGGGCTTGTGTAATTTGATCCTTTTCTTGTACCTAAAGTCTGAAAACAATATTGAACAAATATATTAGATGTATATGAATGGAATCATTAAGTCATTATCAAAATATGGACAATTTATAACTCCCAAGTCAACAAGAGATATGCATTATATGGATAGAGAGAGTGTGATAAATAAAAAAGAGATAGTGGATGAAGAGAGATGTCATAGGCGAAGAGAGGAAATGGATGGAGATAGAGAGATCAGTGCAATAGTTAGTCTATACAATTTATGAATTGTATAAATCTGAAGCAAATATTTTAATACTTACAAATGATTATTCTTTAATTTAGAAACACACATTATATGATATATAAATGTATAATACATAAATATAAAGAGTACATACCACTAATACACAAATATAATATACAAAATCTGTATATATATTAAATATTGTCTAACTCTTATGCCAATATTGTTTAATTTGAAATTCACACTTTTTGTGACATATATTATTAATAACAATGTCTTGAACATTATATCATTTTCTCACTTGTCTCAAAATCTTTCTACTTCTCGCTCATGGGAAAACTTCTCATAGTGTGCTAGAAAATCACTTAGTATTTCATATTTGCATTGATATATGATCATGGTACATGATTAGATGGAGGAGTTGTGTCTATAACAATCACTTATTTTATATTTTCTATCACCGGAGAGGGGCCTGTTGGCTAAATGGACATCTATAAAATCCCTTTGTTTTGATTATGACAAACATTTCATTTCTTATTTATCTGACGAGCTACTTGAGTGTGAAGGATGACACAACTATAAGGGAAATCCAACATGAAGTATTTATATTTTCATGCAAATGTAATCATTGTAAAAACTTGTACAGAATTATAATGTACAAGTACTTAGAATCGCATGTAAATCAAGCATTGGATTTTCCCTAGCTAAACACCTTAGTCATCCATTCAATAGGACCACCTATGCACACATACGTATAACTAGTGCCTAACTTGAAACCTTAAAACAGGATCTCTCTCGGTAGACCAACTCCTCGACCGAGACACTTTTGGTCGACCACACTCTCGATCGAGAAAGATCCAAGTAGCCGTTAGACATATCTGCATATAACTTGAGAAAAGAGAAGCCTGTCGGTCGACAAGTTCTCGACCGAGAGGTGTCTCGGTCGACCTTCACTCGACCGAGACGATCTCTGCAATTAGCCGTTAGACTAAACTGACAAGTTAGTTGGCAGTTGGAAATAGACGTTGCATTCAGAGAGCCTGTCGGTCGACGACACTTCGACCGAGTGGGTGTCTCGGTCGACCGTTTCTCGACCGAGACGATCTCTGACAGAATCTGCAGAGTAAAGCAATTAGCCGTTGTTAAAGCAACAACTTTGTACCTAACGGCTAGTTAAGCACTTAGAAACCCCTAGAAGCTGTCTAGAACGTCCTTAAGCATACTTAGGTCATTCCTATAAATAGGACAAGCCATAGGACACTAGAAGACACTTCTTACACTTGCTATACTTGAGAAAATACTTGAGCCCTCTTGTGCAATCTGTGTGAACTGAGCTTTGTGATCAATTGGCCATTTTCCCTTTAGCTCAAGCTCGTCCTATAGGCTAGATTTTCCTAACCCTAGCAATCACAAGTCCATCATATTGGCTAGGAAAATCCAAACGCTTAATCTAGGGAAATCAAGCCTTGAGCTACAAGGATAAGTTGTATTTTCTTTTATTCCTTTCTTGTTCCTTGTATTACTTGTACTCTCCTTGCTACTCCAGGTAGGAGGCTGCGGATTGGAGAGGGTAAAGCTCTTCGTGGTGAAGAGGAAGACTTTGGACTACTTCAGAAGGCTGTCTTGACGGGAAGCTACTTTGAGAGGAAGGCTACTTCAAGGGGGAGCTTGAAGTTACTTCAAGGAAGGCTGCTTCGAGGTTGGCAAGACTACTTCAAGGTGAAGGCTGTCCAAAGGGTGTTTAGAAAGTATTGTAAATTTTATGTAACATCCTTGAGAGGTAATAAAATTTAGTACTTTCAAAATCCCGGTTGGGTAAGCAACCGGGTAGTGGACTGACTCCTTAGTATTTGCTAAGGTGGAACCACTCTAAACACCTGTGTTCCTCTTCTTAATTTTTTAGTTTGGATGTTTGAGTTTAAATTATTTTAAAATCTCTATAAAACTCTATTCACCCCCCCTCTAGAGGTTTTCAATTGGTATCAGAGCAGGCTTCAAGGAGCCCTAACAAAGTCTTGAAGAAAAGATGGGGGATGGAGTGCTCAACAACCTCAACATTGAAGGAACGCTCGTTGCTAGACCTCCGGCGTTCGACGGGACAAACTATCAATACTGGAAGAGAAGGATGCAATTCTACTTCCAAGGAATCAACTGGGATCTTTGGAGAATGGTATCTACACCATACACACTCCCACAAGACGATTTCGCATTATGGGATGCTAATACGGTAAAAATGGCCCAAATAAATGCAAAGGCAGTAAGCATTTTATATTGTTCCATTTCAGTAAGTAAATTTAATAGAGTATCAAACTGTGATACCGCATATGAGATTTGGCATAGATTATCTATAACATATGAGGGTACCGTTCAAGTTAAAAACTCTAAAGTTAGTTTGCTTAAAACCAAGTTTGAACATTTTCGTATGGATCCAAACGAAACTATTAGTGAAATGTATTCAAAATTTTCTACTATTGTTAATGGTTTAAGTGCTTTAGGGAAACCTGTTCTTAAGGAGGATCAGGTATCAAAAATACTTCGATCTCTTCCTCCAAAGTACAAACCAAAGGTGACAGCTATTGCAGAAGCAAACGACCTCACTCGCCTCAAAATGGAGCAGCTCATCGGAAACCTAGAAGCTCATGAGGCAGACCTAGAAGAGGAAGAGAGAAGAGAACATGAGCATCAACGGGGGCCAAAGAAAGACGTGGCTCTCAAAGCATCAAAAGCTCCCTCACATGAGAGTGAGGAATCCAGTGAAGAAGAAGGAGAAGAAGCATTGATAGTCAACGGTAAGAAATACAGAAGGTTTAAATCTAATAAAATTTCTAGTTCTTCTTCCACTCCCAGGTGCTTCGAATGTGGAAAGAAAGGACATTTCAAAAATGAATGTCCCAAAGCAAAGAAGGGAAAGAAAAGCTCACATAAGAAGAAAGAAAAAGCTTATAAAGCGGCATGGGATGAAACCAGTGAAAGTGAAAGTGGAGATGAAAATGTGGAATGTCTAATGGCAAGAGAAGACAATGAAGACTCTCAAGAGGTAAGCCTTATTGATCTTCCTAAAGAAGAATTAGTTGCTAGCTTACAAGAAACTCATGATAAGTATGTTGATGCCAAGAAGAAACTAAAGAAGACTATGAAATCAAATAATGAGCTCATTGCCAAAATAGATGAACTCTCTTCTGAAAAGAATAACATTGATCTTGAAAATGTATCTTTAAAAACATCTTTAGATGATTGCACTAGAAAGCTACTTACTTTGGAAACCAATCTTAATCTTCTATCAAAAGAAAAGACTGATTTGTTAGCCAAACTACAAGCTTTTCAAACTCAACCTATCTTGTGCAATCATTCGGACTATGACAATATTGTAAAAGAAAAGGATTCATTGTTTTCTGATTTAGACCAGGCAAGAAAAGATATACATAAGAAGATGAATGACATTGCTCAATTGCAAAGAGAACTTTATGAGTTAAGAAGAAAATATATTCTTGATAACATATTGAGAAGTGGTACTACCTTCAATGGAAGAAAAGGTTTGGGATATGTTCCAAAGAAAAACCAAACCAAAAAGATCCAAACTATGTTTGTACCCAAAAACACAATGGCTAGAAAGAGAAATGAAGTTGATTCTATTACTTGTCATTTCTGTTTACGTCTTGGACATTACTGTTTTTCATGCCCCTACAAGACTAAGAAGTCCAACTTAGTTTGGACCCCAAGACCCCAAACTTAGAAGAATGGAATGTAGTTGAGATATGACAAAACACTTAATCTTTGCAATTTATATTGTCCTATCTCAACAAACAATGCTATGCTTATTAGTATTATTTTTTCTGCATTGATGTACTAAAACAGAAACTTCGTCGGTCAAAGTACTGTCGACCGAGCTCTGGGTCGGTCGAGGTATTGTCGACCGACTGGATGTCTTTAACAAATCGAAAATCTTCCAGTACTTATTTCGGTCGAAAATTGGTCAACCGAGAAATTCTCTGTGTCTTTTGATTATAATACAGTAACCTGCTCGATCGACAAATTGTCGACCGAGAATGATATCGGTCGAACAATTGTCGACCGACTGGTTTTCTGTATCAGAACTTTTATACACATCAGCAAATTAAAAAGTTTCTAACCTTATCGGACCATCACATGGGTACCAAAATCTAAATTCTAATGCAGGAATGGGTCGTTGACAGTGGCTGCTCCAAACATATGACCGGAAACAAGGATGCATTTTCAACTTTTGAAGAAAAGAAAAGTGGAACGGTCACTTTTGGAGACAATGGTAAGGGCAAAATCGTTGGAATAGGTAATGTTGGAACAAATCTTGAAATCAAAAATGTTCTACTAGTTGATGGATTGCACCATAACTTAATAAGTGTAAGTCAACTATGTGATAGTGGTTATGATGTGTTATTTAACAAAACCTGCTGCAAGTTATTGATAGAAAATACTACAACTGTTGTTTATGAAGGAAATAGAGTTGGAAATCTTTATATCCTTAAACCAAACTCTATGAAATCAGTAGTAGGTAAATGCTTACTTGCAAATGAAAACACCTTACAACTATGGCATAAAAAGCTTGGTCATGCTAGTTCACATGCTATTAAAAAGTTAGTAAAATATGATCTTGTTCGTGGATTACCTGCTTTGTCTTTTGATCAAGTTGCAAATTGTGAACCTTGTACAATGGGAAAGCAAACCAAAACATCTTTTAAATCAAAACATGTACTTAGCACCAGTAGATCCTTAGAATTAATTCATATGGATTTATTTGGACCAATGAGAACACAATCTATTGGTGGTAAACGATACTATTTTGTTATTGTTGATGATTATAGTAGATTTACATGGGTACATTTTATTGCAACTAAAGATGATACTATTCATGTCTTTATGCAATTTTGTTCTAAGATTGAAAATCTTTTACAACATAAAATATGTACCATTAGAAGTGATCACGGTGGCGAATTTGAAAATCATACATTTGAAACTTTTTGTACATCTCAGGGGTATACTCACAATTTCTCTGCTCCACATACCCCACAACAAAATGGTATTGTAGAACAGAAAAATCGATCTCTACAAGAAATGGCTAGGACCATGATGCTTGAACACAACACACCTAAAACCTTTTGGGCTGAAGCTGTAAACACTGCTTGTTATGTGCTAAATAGAGTCACGGTTCACTCTCATTTGAAGAAAACTCCATATGAAATAATACACTCTAAGAAACCTAGAGTTGACTACTTCCATACTTTTGGCTCTACATGTTACATTTTAAACACCAAGGATGATAGAGACAAGTTTGATTCTAAATCACACAAAGCATTCTTCTTGGGATACTCTACTTCTAGCAAAGCGTTTAGGGTATATAACACTATCTCTAGAAAAGTTGAGGAATCCATTCATGTTTCTTTTCATGAGGAATCAAAATCTACAAATTTAGATATCATTGATCTCACTAATCAGTTTGAAACTATAACCATTCCCAATGATAATGAGAAAACTCCCACATCCGATCCTCCAGTTGAAACACAACCTACACCTAGGCTGATCAAGGATCATCCCCAAGAGCTAATTATTGGAGATCCAAATGATAAAGTCAAAACTAGGTCCTCTTTCCAAGATGTTGCAAACATGGCTTTTGTCTCTATCATTGAACCTAAGAAAATATCCGAAGCTCTTAAGGATGATTACTGGATAATAGCCATGCAAGAAGAATTAAATCAATTCACTAAAAACGATGTATGGGATTTAGTTCCTAAACCACAAGATAAAACTATCATAGGAACTAAATGGGTTTTTAGGAACAAGCTTAATGAGGCAGGAGAAGTCATAAGGAATAAAGCACGGTTAGTTGCACAAGGATATAATCAACAAGAAGGAATAGATTTTGATGAAACATATGCACCCGTAGCTAGACTTGAAGCTATTAGGATATTACTAGCTATTGCTGCCCATAAAAACATTCAGCTATATCAAATGGATGTCAAAAGTGCATTTCTAAATGGCATCATACAAGAAGAAGTTTATGTTGCTCAACCACCTGGCTTCGAAATACCAGAAAAGGACGATCATGTTTATAAACTTAAAAAGGCACTTTATGGTCTAAAACAAGCACCTAGGACTTGGTATGAACGGCTCAAGACATATCTTTTTGATAATGGTTTCTCTATTGGAAATTCAGATTCTACTTTATTTTTCAAAACATATGCATCTGATTTCTTAGTTGTGCAAATATATGTTGATGACATTATTTTTGGTGCCTCAAATGAATCATTATGCACACAATTCAGTGACATTATGCAAAAAGAATTTGAAATGAGCCTTATGGGTGAACTAACATTCTTTCTTGGTTTTCAAATTAAGCAAACACCTGCCGGAATTTTTATAAGCCAAGAAAAATACACTAAAGAACTGTTAAAACGCTTTGGGATGGATCAATGCAAACATGCTACTACTCCTATGGCTACTTCTATTAAAATTGATAAGGATGAAAATGGGGAACCTATTGATGATTCCTTATATAGAGCCATGATTGGTAGTTTGTTATATTTAACCGCTTCTCGACCGGACATTATGTTTTCCGTTGGTCTTTGTGCTCGATTTCAATCCCAGCCTATGCAATCTCATTTTCTTGCGGTTAAACGAATTCTTCGATATCTAGCCGGCACTACTTGTTTTGGTTTATGGTATCCAAAAGGACAATCCTTGGATTTTAAAGCATATACTGATGCGGATTATGCCGGTTGTCGACTTGATCGCAAAAGTACTAGTGGTGGATGTTTCTTATTAGGTAGAGCCTTAGTATCTTGGTTTAGCAAGAAACAAAACATGGTTGCCCTATCTACAACCGAAGCTGAATATATGGCAGCTGGGTCTTGTTGTGCTCAAGTGCTTTATATGCAACAGGTTTTAAGCGATTATGGTTTCCATCTTTCATCTACACCTATTTTGTGTGACAACACAAGCGCCATAAACTTAGCACACAATCCTATTCTACACAGCCGGGCCAAACATATTGAAATCCGTCATCACTTCTTAAGGGATCACATCTCAAAGAATCATGTTTCCCTTCATCATGTTGATACGGAAAATCAATTGGCTGATATTTTTACAAAACCGCTTCCATTAGATCAATTTAACAACATTAGGAAGCAACTCCTTATTACTCCGTTGGAGGATGTTTTCTTTGATATTTGTGGTTCTTAAAACGAATACTTATGCTTTTATGTTTAGTATCAAAATTGATATGCACGTTTAAATTGGAAATCTGCAAATTGTTGCCTCTTGGCTAAAACAAAACTTAGCCAAGGGGCGCTACGGTCATAGTCAAGGGCGACCTAAAACAAGCTTTGCCAAATATGCCTTTTTGGACATCATTTTTGTAAACTTCATTGCTTCACATTTTGGCTATTCAATGGACATCTTTTTCGTTCGTTTTTGATGGGATATCTAATTAAGGGGGAGTTTTTAATAAAACGGTTATCTTTTTGAGATGACAAAGGGGGAGAGATATATAAAAATATAACTTAATATTTATGACAAACTCAATCAATGAGTTTCATAAATATACTCTTGGCTTTACATTGAAAGTTGCTATATTCCCAAATGAACTGGATTTCATGTTCCATAATTCATTGGGGATACTAAGCACACATTTTATAAATAAGAAGAAAAGTTCCAAACGGCAATCTAAAGGTATGGCATTTATATGTTTTATATTTCCTCTATTCATATTTTGGAAATGTTTGTCATCTTCAAAAAGGGGGAGATTGTTGGCTAAATGGACATCTATAAAATCCCTTTGTTTTGATTATGACAAACATTTCATTTCTTATTTATCTGACGAGCTACTTGAGTGTGCAGGATGACACAACTATAAGGGAAATCCAACATGAAGTATTTATATTTTCATGCAAATGTAATCATTGTAAAAACTTGTACAGAATTATAATGTACAAGTACTTAGAATCGCATGTAAATCAAGCATTGGATTTTCCCTAGCTAAACACCTTAGTCATCCATTCAATAGGACCACCTATGCACACATACGTATAACTAGTGCCTAACTTGAAACCTTAAAACAGGATCTCTCTCGGTAGACCAACTCCTCGACCGAGACACTTTCGGTCGACCACACTCTCGATCGAGAAAGATCCAAGTAGCCGTTAGACATATCTGCATATAACTTGAGAAAAGAGAAGCCTGTCGGTCGACAAGTTCTCGACCGAGAGGTGTCTCGGTCGACCTTCACTCGACCGAGACGATCTCTGCAATTAGCCGTTAGACTAAACTGACAAGTTAGTTGGCAGTTGGAAATAGACGTTGCATTCAGAGAGCCTGTCGGTCGACGACACTTCGACCGAGTGGGTGTCTCGGTCGACCGTTTCTCGACCGAGACGATCTCTGACAGAATCTGCAGAGTAAAGCAATTAGCCGTTGTTAAAGCAACAACTTTGTACCTAACGGCTAGTTAAGCACTTAGAAACCCCTAGAAGCTGTCTAGAACGTCCTTAAGCATACTTAGGTCATTCCTATAAATAGGACAAGCCATAGGACACTAGAAGACACTTCTTACACTTGCTATACTTGAGAAAATACTTGAGCCCTCTTGTGCAATCTGTGTGAACTGAGCTTTGTGATCAATTGGCCATTTTCCCTTTAGCTCAAGCTCGTCCTATAGGCTAGATTTTCCTAACCCTAGCAATCACAAGTCCATCATATTGGCTAGGAAAATCCAAACGCTTGATCTAGGGAAATCAAGCCTTGAGCTACAAGGATAAGTTGTATTTTCTTTTATTCCTTTCTTGTTCCTTGTATTACTTGTACTCTCCTTGCTACTCCAGGTAGGAGGCTGCGGATTGGAGAGGGTAAAGCTCTTCGTGGTGAAGAGGAAGACTTTGGACTACTTCAGAAGGCTGTCTTGACGGGAAGCTACTTCGAGAGGAAGGCTACTTCAAGGGGGAGCTTGAAGTTACTTCAAGGAAGGCTGCTTCGAGGTTGGCAAGACTACTTCAAGGTGAAGGCTGTCCAAAGGGTGTTTAGAAAGTATTGTAAATTTTATGTAACATCCTTGAGAGGTAATAAAATTTAGTACTTTCAAAATCCCGGTTGGGTAAGCAACCGGGTAGTGGACTGACTCCTTAGTATTTGCTAAGGTGGAACCACTCTAAACACTTGTGTTCCTCTTCTTAATTTTTTAGTTTGGATGTTTGAGTTTAAATTATTTTAAAATCTCTATAAAACTCTATTCACCCCCCCTCTAGAGGTTTTCAGGGCCACGCGTGTTCCTAGAATAAAAATATTGTGTTTTTCCCTTCTAAAATGAGTGTTTTATTGCTATCACAATTCAAATTTCTTTTTTTTCTTAAAAATGAGTGGAGAATGAGTGTTATGTATGTTTTCACAAAATTAAATTAAACTAAACAAGGCAAATAACATCTATCATTATGCACTTGACATGTATAGTAGAAGAAGTATAAGGCGACGGGATTGAGTGTGATCACCGAAAAGAGGTATATTAAGAAATTTGGGGGAAAGAGAGGGAGTTTTTGGAGAAAATTCTGATACATCCCACACGCCCAACCTCCATCGTGCGCACACTTTGGAAGTAAAGCTTTGGCACTTTCCATTATCCATTGGGCCGAGTCATTATTCATGTCATTGCTAAACTAATATATATTAATTACAGAGAGCAGCATGGGGTTGCTTATGGATAATAGGAGTTCATTTGATCAATTGCGTATAGTGGAGGAGAAGGAGATTAGGAGGGGATGGCTAGTAACATTCATTTTCTTTCTTACCTTTTGGTGGTTAGTGGTAATGATGGAATTTCAAATTTTCAATTAAACTAGGATCCGATGCATGCATTTGACGGGAATGGATGTTTTATATTTTCCAATGAGCTTTGCTATCCATGTGAGCATTGCAGACGAGACACCAGACCACCACTTTGTTGTTAGCCTACTGCCCAACACCCAACACACGTTCTCCATGCTGCACGCTGCCCAAAAACATGGGCTGGAAGAGAGACAGTCAAATTGTTGCTGTTGCAAAAGTAATGTGAGGGAGAGATAGGAAGAGAGAGAGATAGAAAGTGAGAGGGAGTGGAGTGAGGGGAGGGGAGAGAGAAAGTAGTTATAGGAGAGAGTAAAAGAGAATACATTTTGTTGATAACTTTTAAATGATAATGAATTTTTTGACGAAATAAACATTGATGGACTCCTCATAAAAAATACTTTATAAGTTCAATAAATTTTGAAAAAATAAAATATATAATCTTTGATAAAAATAAAAAAAGAAGAGAGAGAAATTTATTTTGCTTATAACTCTCAAACCTTAATAAATTTTTAACGAAATAAAAAGTAATATGTTACTACAAAACATACTTTAAAATAAGACTAATGTCGACATACTTTGAGTATGACTTTTTTTTTTAGGAAATAAGTATAACACATGGTATAACATGTTGTAACATGTTATGACATGGTATGACACATGGTATAAAATAGATTAAAATAAATAACATGGATAACATAGAATAACATGAAATAGCATAGATAACATAAATAACATGGATAGTATGGATAACATGGATAACATGAACAACATGGATAACATGAACAACATGGAGTAACATGAATAACATGGATAACATGAGCATAGATAACATAAATAACATGGATAGTATGGATAACATGGATAACATGAACAACATGGAGTAACATGAATAACATGGATAACATGAATAACATGAAATAACATAGATAACATGAATAACATAAAATAACACGAATAACATGAGTACCATGGATAACATGGAATAACATGTATAAAATGGAATAACATGTTGTAAACATATTATTCATGTTATAACACATGGTTTAAATAGATTACCATGAGATAACATGGATAGAATGCAATCACACGAAAAATATGAATAACATGGGTAACATGCATAACATGAAATAACATGAATAACATAGATAACATGAATAACATGGATAATATGAATAACAAGGACAACATAAATAACATTGAATAATATTTGTGACGTAAAATTTATTTTTTTAACGTGAATAACATGATTTAATTGACATAGGATAACATCAAAATTATGTTTTAAAGTATTTTCATAGTGAACTCAATAATTTTTATCTCGTCAAAAAATTAATTTCTGTATGAAAGATATTAAAAAATAATATTTTTCTCTCTCCTACAATCACTCCCTCTAACATTGGTCACATTTTAAAATATTTTTCTAAGAAATTTATAGTATTAATTTCATCAAAAAAATAGTTATTGTGCTCCAAGGTTTCTTGAGGTTACTTCAAGAAGGTTGTTTCAAGGAGGTTGAGGCTACTTCAAGTGGAAGGTGATTATATTTTGTTGTAACATCCTTACAAGGTAAATAAAATAAATCACTTTCAAAATCCCAACTGGAAACAATTGGGTAGTGGACTGACAACTTTTGATTCAAATGTTGGAACCACTCTACATCGAACTATCTTCCATGTTTCCTCCTCCTTCTTTAGTTTGAGTTTTTAATTAAATTTTAGAGTATCAAAAGCTGTATTCAACCCCCCTCTAAATCTTTCAATTGGTATCAGAGCAAGTATTCAAGGAATCTTAACCAGTCTTGAATGGGGGATGGTGTACTTCACAACCTCAACCTCTAAGGAACTTACGCGAGCCGGCCACCACCTTTTGATGGAAGCAAGTATTCTTATTGGAAAAGAAGGATGCAATTTTACTTCTAAGGGATCATCCTGGACATGTGGAGGATGGTTTCCTTGCCTTATGAGCTTCCTCAAATGGAGTTTGCAACGTGGAATCTCAAAACGGTAAAGCAAGTTCAATTGAATGTAAAAGTGGTAGGCATTTTATATTGTTCCATTTCCGTTGGTGAGTTTAACAAGATATCTTCAGGTGAAATTGCTTATCAAATATGGTATAAAGTTTCAATTACACATAAAGGTACAAATCAAGTTAAGAATACCAAGATTAACATGCTTTAACAAAAGTTTGAATAATTCTGTATGCAACCTAATGAGTCTATTAGTGAAATGTATGCAATGTTTTCTTCTATTGTTAACATCTTGAATGCCTTATGTAAGTATACAAGTGAAGAAGATCAAGTTTCCAAGATTTTTAGATCCTTGCCTCCAACGTACAAGCCAATGGTGACAGCCATTGAAGAAGCCAATGACCTTACACATTGAAGATGGAGCAACTTATCAACAATTTAGAGACTCATGAAGTTACACCTGATGAAGAAGAAAGATTGGCAGTCGAACACAAAAAGGAGAAAAGGAAGGAAATTGTATTTAAGGTGGCAACTAAAGTTATCACTCAAGAAAGTGATGGAACAAGTGAAGAAAATGGTGAAGAGAATGCACTCATTGTAAATGATAACCAATATAGAAGATTTAAATCTAACAAAAAATTCTAGTGTTTCTTCCTCTTCTTTCCTTAGGTGCTTTGGAGCATCCTTCACCTCCTTGAAGTAGCTCCACCACCTTGAGATAGCCTTCACCTAAAAGTAGCTCCAACCTCCTTTGAAATAACCTTCTTGAAGTAACCTAAAGCACACCTTGGAGCAGACTTCACCTCCTTGAAGTAGCTCCAAGAAACCTCCTTTAATTAGCCTCCAACCCTAGGAGTAGTTAAGGAGAATAAGGTACATAACAAAAGAAATAGATTGGAAGAAAGAAATACTTAACCAATGAAGTACAATGCCTTGATTCCTATATCAAGCATTTAGACCTCCTATATACTCAAAATGCATGTTGTTATGTGGTGGATAGGAGATAGTAGCTATAGGACACAACTTTGGAGCACAAGGAAGAAGATAGAAAGTGATTCTCAACTTTGTTTCTCTCTAGAATGGATGCTCAAGTGTATCTAATGTATTGTGTATGCAAGTGATGATTTGGGTGTCCTAAGGCCTCTCCTATTTGTAAGAATGGTTTAAAAGTGATTAGGGATGTTGTGGGGAGTGTCTAGAGTGTTCTTAGTGCTTAACTAGCCATTCGGTAGAAAGTAGTTGGGTTGCAATGACAAAAATATTCATTAAATGCAAAGTTTCCAAAACCTCTCCCGATCGACAATTTTGTCGACCAGATGAATCTCGGTCCACAAACTTGTCAATCGGATGACTGTTTTTGTTCAGCTAGATTTAACGGCTATATGTCTGTCTCTCTCTTGTTTAAACCTATTAAAAGGGATATATCTCGATCGAAAATATTGCCGACTAAAATTTACTCAAAACTAAAGATTTGCAAAGTTATTTCTCAGTTGTATGAGTCTTCGACTGAGTGATTCTTGGTCAAAAATTTTGTCAACCGAGAAGGACTCTTTGCAAGGATTTGCAATGTATGTGAGGTACTATTGATGACTCGTATGAATCCTATCAACGCTAAAGTATTCATGTGAGTGTAAGATAAGGTTTTGGATAGATAGGAAAAAATCTAACGCTGCATTTACATGATATCTAAGTACTTGTACATTATATACTTGTACAAGTTTTTACATTGAGTACAATCATGAAAATACTAAACATTTAAGTGCATTGATCTTCAACTATCCACTTAGTATGATCTCCTCATTTTCTTGAATCTTGAAATACTCAAGTAGCACGTTAGATCTATAAGAATGAAGTGTTTGTCATCATCAAAACAAAGGGTATGCTAATGTCCAATTTAGCCAGTAGCTGGCTGGTTGAACGTCGAGTTTTCATCAGTTGAGAACCGATGCAAATGGTTGTAGGTTTGAACTACCAATGAATAAGATGGAACATCTACTGATGGAAATCATGGGATGTGTGTCGATCATTCGGTGCAACCATCAACTAATGGATGATTCAATGTATGTCTACTAATGTAAGGAAGGAAATACCTACTGATGATCCTCCTTAGTACTTGGACTGACGATAGGTACTAATGGAATATTTGCCTTTATCTGCCAATGGGAAGACTAGTTATCTACCCTATGAAGTTTTAAATCATATAACATGGAATGTCTATGTTGTCTCCTAATGAGACGACAAACTAAAGCAGAATTAGGCATGCTCACCTATGATTGAATGGTTTTGACCCTTCCTTTTTCTCTCCTCTAGGGCTATGAGTAACCCACCACGTCGTTCCTTCAACACATCATTTAGCTATCCTTGAAGTTTTGAATCAACACCATATGTTGTCGTTTTATGCCTACCGATGAGAACTCTCCCTCCATCAGTCTTCATCATAGATGTTATTTTCTTATGTTCCTTTCTCCCATGAATATTGACACACTTCTTCATGTCCTATGAACCTAGATTCATGTAAGTGGAACTCTTATCCTTTGTGATTTTGACAACCCATCATCTTCATCCTCCTTGAGTCATTTTCTTGGTGGGTTTCTTTAGGTTTTTGTTTGCTTAGTCTTACACCCTGCCTTCTTTCTATACCGTTTTTTTAGTTGCCTTCAGAATGTGGATCAGCTATTATAACATGCCTTGGAAGAAGAAAGCACATATCTTAGAGAGTTTTTTGTTGTATTTGGAGTTTGTTGGGAAGCTAGAAGCTTTCTTGGTGTCTTGTTCTTGTAGACTCATTTTCACTACTCTAAGGCGAGTGATATAACCTCTGAAACATTTAGTACCTACCTTATATATGCAAACTAAAAGTCTACTATAATGCACTTTCAAACATTAAAAGATGGTAACTTCACACACCTTTAATCTATTATAATGAGTATATGATGTTTCATCATCTATCTAGACATCATAGATAATCTCTTCACTCTAGTATGTTATTTTTCAGTACTTCCTTGTATGGTTTTAGTTCATTGTGACATGATGAGATTAAAAGGGTTGTTCTTTTGTAGTTTATATTACTCTATATTTTCATGGCATGATCTTGCCATATGGACCTATATATGAATGTTTTGATATATTTTATTAGCCTTTATGCTATCAAAATTAGGTACAAAAGGTTCTGCTAGCACAAAATAATAGATTTTGCCCATATCATGAAGTATTAATTTTTCATGATTACATTAGAGGGAAATAACCTCGTGACAGATCAATATAATACCATACAAATAAATTTCAACCTTGTAATGGTCTCAATACCTAATAACTCTCTAGATATTATTTTTCATATGAAGGGCCTTCATGTGGTCAATGGACGTGATTATGTTCCCTGCTCTATGAAGTTAGATTTTTCTAATAATACATTTTATATCTTCTAAGTTATAATACCCTAATTTATTACATTCTACTATTGTCATTATGTATAACATGTTTTATATAACCTTAGGGTAATAACCTATCTAATCAAGTGAAACATTAATGTTGTAGAGCCCTGAGCTCGTATACCTATTCCCTTGAGTCGTTAGGGGGAGTATCGAAACAAGTTAATTTTGTAGCAATCTAAATTGTGACAAGATGCTTGGATCCATAAATTTGTGAATATATGGGGACGTTTGATGATTATATAACCTGACATCTTTAAATTTTGATTATAGATTAGTAAAGTCTGATGGTTCAATGAAGATGGTATATGATATTAGATGGAACTTTGATATTTTTATGTGAAGGTATACTACCCTAAGTTTAGTGACATGACATGTGTACTCGGGGAGGCATGTTGTTTGTGGATACCTCTTAAAAAATCCATGATGGACTCAGCCAATGGGATCTCTACCTTTTGGTTACCTTACTTTGACCGGATGATAAGAGGAGAAATCTAATGGATGACAAATATCATTAGATCTTATATGTAAGCAAGAGTGACTTTGTAGTATCTTGATAGTACATTTAGGGGTATGACTCAATCTGCTTAGGGCAGGATAAGAATGTGTAATCCAATCACTAGCACATTTTTAGGTTTATTCAGTGCTAAACATGGATGTACTCCTATAGTCTTGCTGCAATCATGTGTACCTTTTATTGTTGTTAATATCTTACAAGGTACCTAGAAAGGATCAGTCTTAGTATGGTAAGCATGTACCTTTAACTCTAGTATCAAAATGTCTACAATTTACTTTTTTATAAAATGTTTACTATCTTTGATAAGTTACAAATGTCTTATATGTTATATCATATCTTCGGGACTTGGGGTCTCACTCAATTATTTTTTGAAATCTTTTTTTTTGGAAAATTGGGTAAATATATTCCAAAAACCCCCTAAAAGGGGACAAAGTTACAAATCACACCCTCATGTGTGACTACAACCAACTAAGAACTGGTTATAGAAGATCCCAATTCCTAGCAATAATAGGAGGAATATCAAGATATGATTTAAAAGAAAAATACATTCTCTTGATCTCTAAAGCTAGACGGTTGAAGATGACCACAAAGTCGGAAGCACCACCATTATGCAGCCGTTTGTTATGCTCCTCCCAAATGAAGTGGACAACACTAGTAATGGCCCAAAGCTTAATATTTCTTGATTGTTTGGACCTGTTGTCGAGGTCCATAAGGTAGCCATGTAAAGAATAAGAAGATCTGATATTGAGTTTGATTTGAGCACGACCCCATACGTATTTCCATAATTTACAACCCTCAAATAAATGTGTAGTGGAATCATTGTGTTGGCCACAAAGTAAACAAGTAGGAATAGGATTCCCTGACCAAGAGTTAATCTTTTCAAAGGTAGGAAGGACGTTGGCAAGAGATCTAAAAGAAGTGAGGCTCCATCTAGGATAGTGCTTAGAGATCCAAAGATTCTCAAAGGCCTTGTCAGTAGGATGCTTTTGCCTTGTATTATCACATAGATCACTGCCCTCCCACATGGAGAAGGAGGGCCAAAGAGAGACCAAACGCCTATGACAAGTATAGGTGTTATTGGAAGAAGCAACTAGGGAAGACCCATACCTCCGAGACATCCAAGTGCTCCATATGCATTGTTTCCGATTGAACTTCTCAATTCGACGTAGTGTACGATAGTCAGCAAGTTCATCTAATCTTTTAAGACCAAGACCTCCTTCACCACAAGGATAGGCCAGTCGTGAACAGTAGGAGGGGTGCACCGAGCTTCCCCACAGGAAGTCAGAGAGAAGCAGTTCCATACGATGTAGGATAGCTGGAGATATGTCTCCCATACATAACCAATAGCTAATCAAACTCATGGAACAATGCTTGATGAGAACGAGGCATCCTGCCATTGAGATTTTAGATCCATGCCATCTCTGTATCATGTCTCTAAGTTTGTCTAGGCATTCATGAAAGTGACGTCTCCTGAGATTGCCACCATCCAAAGGAAATCCAAGATATTTTGTGGGCCAAGTGCCTTGTTGAATACCCAAGCAACTGAGTAGTGCATCCTTATAAAGGCAAGAAGTAGATAGGAAGATATGTGTTTTATTAGGATTGCACTTCACACCAGAGACAATACCAAACTCAAGCATAAGTTTTTTGAGATTGGTGAGACTACGTGGCCAACCCTCGATGAAGATAAGAGCATCATCTGCAAATAGGAGATGGCTAATTGCCCTGGTCCCACTAATAGTGTGACGTCCCTGGATTTTCTAAACCTTAATCTAATGTGTGACGTCCAAATTGAAACCCTCACCTCAGTGAGAATCCCAATTTAAACATCCCACACTAGGCTAAGAAAGAGAAAATCAAAGGAGTCAGAAGGAAACACTCAGTAGCACATGTACATGAACAATAATAAAACCATACACACATGTTCACCATTCAACATATAATTACAACATTAATTGTTACAACATTTGATATTACATATTGAAAGGTAAACTTATACATTTACATGTACTACATCTAAACAACAGGATCTTAAGACAACAGGTCCACCTGTACATCAGCTCGCTACACAACTCTCTCTATCCTGGATCTTCAAGAGCAAAACCACAACCTAAACAAAAGATTACATGCGGTACACGTAAGTACAATATTTCAAGAATATTGTACTGAGTACGCGTACGTGTCTTTTTATATACCTCTCATCATATCTTGGCAATAAGATAAAACTAATACTTGGCAGTAACAGAAGAATATAAGAAAAGCATATACTTGCACAAAGATATTCATTAACAAAAGAGAACACATATTTTAAGCTCATTTTCCATTATATGCTCGTGCATCCGCCAACCAATGGGATAGATGCATTCATGCCTTATGATCCTCTTACCAAAGAGATAGATCATTATACATGTGATCCGCTTACCAAAGAGATAGATCACTCACTAGCACTATGCTTACCAAAGAGATATAGTGCTTTCATATAATGGAACAAATATATTATGTTTCAAGTGTTCATAGACATAAGTATGGAAAATCAAGCAAGATATCATACAAGAACAATCATTTCATCCATTATCATATGCCAAGTATTTTACTATGCATATAGCACAAGCATATTGTATAATAAGCCAAGTAAGAGGTAATGGCGTACCTTCCAAAGAGACATCCTATTCACAACATATTCCTGATATCAACTATATCCTTGATTAAACCTGATTAAGACAAGATCATACACTATCATCAGGTTCTTATCATCTTGCATATCATCTTAACCCTAGTCGTGTCCATTAAGGTTTCTCTTATCTCATTATGGTATGTGCATCATTACTTATATTCTTATCTTATGATTATCTCACTGATGTCATTTTCCAGATTATGATTCATTATCTGAACATTATCTTCCATAGCATTTTTGTGCACATTAATTAACCCTAGGTTACACCATTAACCGAGATTAGGGTTTAAAACTATGTATTAAGGGTCAACTTCATATAACATGGATTTTGTTCATTATTATGATCTCATAATTAAAACTGAGGTTTCAAATACTGATATGCGATTACTCTGTAAATTCCATCATTTATTGAGCATGTGTGCATTTATTGCATTTTATTTAGGGTTATCAGCCCTAATTAGCCATATTAAGAAAATTACATGATTTCGTACATCAACATGATCATCCTTGACATCAGGTGCATTATAAACATTATTATGGAGTTACTGACATTTTTCCATAATTTTATGTCATCATTTGCTATTTATTATCCACTAAACAAGCATTACACATCTTTCATGATATCATTGAGATTTAAGCATCAAAAGCCTGATATTATAGTTCCAGGTTGTTCTATGCATTTTTTTGAACATTTTGGTATATTGTTTGTATTTTTCTGATGCTCGAGCTAATTACTACGATTTAATGAAGAACTGCATATTTATGGGAATATTACCTTATTCGGCCAATCAAACGTTGCCATGTGTCCCCCAAGGGCACGACTTTCAGCTCTTGGCTTAGACTGAGCCGCGGTTCATTGGATCCGGTTCAAGGCACTCTTGGTCTGCTTGAACTGGGCCGACCGATTAAGGGGTATTTCTCTCTCTGGTTCCACGCGATACATGTCCCTGTTCTTCCGTGAACAGGCGCCGCTGCCGCCGGGTTGGTCTCGCTTTCACGCGATCATGCTCGCTACTGTGAGGTTCTCTCCATCTACCTATGCAAGTGTAGCTGCTGGACTGGAGCACCAGTGAGATATTGGCCAACGTCTGCTCCTCCTCACCAGATCTGCTCATTCGGCGCCCTTGGTGCGTGCTTTGGTCTGTTAACAGGAGTTGCCCTCGCCGGCCTCTCTGTGCCTGGGTCGACTAGGGCCGCTATCCTCCTTCTCTGTTTCTAGAACAAGCGTCGCTGCTATTCCTTCTGATCCTTTCTCGCGTCCAAACCCGACGCCTACGTGCGTCGGAGCTCCGCAGCCACCGGCTGGTCTTTGGCCGATGATGCGTGCGGCAATACTCCAGCACGGGTTCCACCGATCTGCACCCACGAAGCTCTCTGGCTTCATCCCCTTTCTTCAACTCCTCAGCAGTGGCAACAGATTTAGGATTCACATGCCTCCTCGTCAGCCATGGTGAACTCCACACTTCGGCTGCGCTTGAACCCAATGTCGAGCAATCGAGCAACGCAGCCTCCTCCTCACCCGCCTGGTGTCTCCATGCCCCGCTCTATCTACTGCTGTGGCGATGAAGATACTATTGAGCTGGAGAGGTCTCATTCTCTCTTTCTAGTCCAACATATGCTTTGAACGGGGGACCCTAAGTCAAAGGAAACCGCTCACCACTCTCGCTTCCTCAGGCCACGACCTGGACGTGGAATCAAATGAAGCTGGCGCCTTTGCTCATTATAACCACTGCGATGAATACAACCCCCTAACTCTTCAGCCATTCGATTCTATCTAAGGGTCCTAATAAGTGCTCAACAAAACATGATCCGTGGCTACTTAAACAAGGCCTCATTGCGCATGCACCTGAGTGGCAGAGCCGACCACAACATCATAGCCTAATTTATAAAAATTACTGAGAACTATATCCATCACTCGTAAATATAAATGTTAATTCATCAACATTCAAACATATATATCTTTTAATAGGAACCTCATTTGAACATGAAAATTTAGATTTAGGCCCATAACATCCTAAGCTACCTTCTTGCCAACATTGAGGTCAAGCTCACTTTACTAAAATATTTGGCATTCTCAAAGCAACTCGACATGTATGACTTCACTCGTATCCTTGAACATTTTAGGATTCCAAAAGTCCACTCCATTACATCCTACACACCTTAAAAGAAATTCCGTCCTCGGAATTAAGCGAGAAAATCCAGTCTTTCACATCATATACAACTTAAAAGAAATTTCGTCCTCAAAATTAAGCCGTTCTCGTACTCCAAGGGAAAACATTATGAATACACGACATTGCTTTAGGTGCAACATATCCAAAACAAAGCTCCATTCTCATATCTAAACCACTATTACAAGGTTTTAGAATCTAAGGTGAAACGCCCCTTCATAAAGGATTGAAACAAGGGTTTAGAAACTATGATTATTTCATGACATATCTCATATATTAGGGTTCCTTCCTTATCTTAACTCATGCATTATTAATATATAGTTGGACCAGAGATAACGTGTAATTTGACCGAAGACAACATATAATTGGACTAGAGATAAGATATAGTTGAGCCGGAGATATCATTCATTTAAACTGGAGATAACATATGGTTGGAATGGAATTAACGTACAATTTTACTTGAGGTAACATATAATTTAGATCGGAGATATCGTACAATTGGACCAGATATAATATATAGTTGAACCGGAGATAACATATTTTAATAAAAATATAAAGAATATGAGAGAATAGTGTTATTTATTTGTTTACCAAAAGTATGTGAACATTGATTTTGTTTGAAAATATTTTTCACAACGAATCTCATGCATTTTATTTCGTCAAAAAAATCATTACCAATTGAAAGTTACGAGCAAATTAATTTTCTCTCTCCTTTTTTTGTTTTTTCAACCATTTTTTTCTCTCATCCCATTCTCTCTCCTCTCATTGTTTCTCACTCACAACAATCACCACTTGATACTCAGACCGAGTGCACATTAGTTTAACACTACTCCTTAAGCGCTCGAGGCTAGCGGACAACCGGTCGTCCAGTTTGTCATCTGGGTTATCGTCCGCATATAGTTTCCCTTTTCCAATAGAGACGAAACAAACAGAAAGGAGGAATGTGTGTGCGTGGGAATCAAGGATTATGTTTTAAAGTATTTTCATATTGAACACAATAATTTTTATCTCGTCAAAAAATTAATTTCGGTATGAAAGATATTAAAAAATAATATTTTTTTTCTCTCTCCTACAACCACTCCCTCTAACATTGGTCACATTTTAAAATATTTTTCTAAGAAATTTAAGTATTAATTTCATCAAAAAATTAGTTACTATTTCAATGATATTAGTAAAATAATGTGTTTTCTCTCTCTCCTGAAATAGGAGATAAGTAACGGATTTTTAATCAAAAGTATGTTACTATTGGTCTTATTTTGAAGTATTATTTATAATAAACACCACAGTATTATTTCTTAAAGAAATTATTACATCTTGAGATATTGACAAATATACAACATGGATAACATAGATAACATAAATAATATTGAATAACATTTGTAACGTAAAAATTATTCTTATACCGTGGATAATATGATTAACATAAATTTTGACACGGGATAACATCAAAACTATGTTTTAAAAATATTTTTATAGTAAAAGTAATGTTTTTTATTTCGTCAAAAAAATTGTTTTAATATGAAAGATATTAACAATAATAAGTTGTTCTTTTTTCTCTCTCCTCCAACTGCTCCCTCTAACGTTGGTCTTGTTTTAAAATATTTTTTGTGAGGACCAAGGATATAGTTGGACCAGAGATAACATGTAATTTGACCGAAGATAACATATAATTGGACTGGAGATAAGATATAGTTGAGCCGGAGATATCATTCGTTTAAACTGGAGATAACATATGGTTGGAATAGAATTAACGTACAATTTTACTTGAGGTAACATATAATTTAGATCGGAGATATCGTACAATTGGACCAGATATAATATATAGTTGAACCGGAGATAACATATTTTAATAAAAATATAAAGAATAGGAGAGAATAGTGTTATTTATTTGTTTACCAAAAGTATGTGAACATTGATTTTGTTTGAAAATATTTTTTGCAACGAATCTAATACATTTTATTTAATCAAAAAAATCATTACCAATTGAAAGTTATGAACAAATTAATTTTATCTCCTTTTTTTTGTTTTTTCAAACATTCATTTTTTCCTCTTTTTTTTTACTCTCATCCCATTATCTCTCCTCTCATTCTTTCTCACTCACAACAGTCATCACGTGATACTCAGACGGAGTGCACATTAGTTTAGCACTACTCGTTGAGCGCTGGACGCTAGCGGATATCCGGTCGTCCACTTTGTCGTCTGTCGTCCGCATATAGTTTCCCTTTGCCAATAGAGACGAAACAAACAGAAAGGAGGAATGTGCGTGCGTGGGAATCAGAACTTGTAGCAGGAAAAGTATGGACAGCACAGCCCAGCTCGGCCCAGCAGGTCACAGAAGCAGGGAGATCACGCCAGCGTGCTTTTCACCTGCTGGGTCTGTGGGGGCCGAGTCCCAGTCTTACGGCCTCCCTTGCGTGCCGGAATAACCCCCAAAACCAGAAAATTAGATTTTACTGAATGACTTGTTGCTGGAGGGGGCTTAGGATGTGGTCGCCGGTCCCGTCCATCCGTCCGTCCGCCTGGATGTACCGCTGCAGGTTTGGTGGCGGCGCCCAGTTCGGCACGGCGGGAGGTACTGCGTTCGGCGGCGCGTGCGATGTTCCATCAGCAGTTGCCTGAGCAACCATCATTCTTCGGAAGAATAAAAGCTGTAGCGAGGAGAGATTGCGAGCACGCGTCACTTATCAAACATGTAACATGCCTACGGCACCTCCAGCTGGGACGAATCACTTGCCCCTGCTGGATCATCATGATGCTTTGTTCTTGCTCCTCATCATGATGCTAAGCTCTTGCTCGCCGCAGCTTGCCCCCGGTTAGAGAGATGAGGAGCTAGCTCTTTTCTCATACCCTGGAATGGATCGGAATTTCGTACTGGCCTCTTTCAAAGCATGCATGTGACAAACCGATGCTATAAATTCCAGACCCACACACCGCTTGCGTATTTGCTATTGGCCTCATCATTCCCGAAGGCCCCTCCTAAGATTTCATGGTCTATGGAAGTAAAGTACCCCACCCCAGGTACTCTTCTTTTTTTCTAGCTTCTTCTTCCTCCAGGTTTAGGCGGGCATTTACTTGTCTGCAACTGCTCTCATTTGGTGCCGTATTAGCTTCACATTGACGGTTTGCCACTTTCAAGTTTTTTGATCATTTCCTGTCATCCATGTCGACGATCTAGAATGATCTGAATCTTATTCCTTCTCTTATCATTCTTTGTAGTTCACCTTTTATAGCTATTGCCGAATATTTATATGGTACCGCATACATGTCATGCAATGTAGCTGTGATATATACATTTGAGCCATACATGAAGGTTTATCTAGCTATGATATATACATTTGACCCACACATGAAGTTATTATATATACATTTGCCGAATATTTATATGGTAACAACAATCCCCATAGGTATAAATGGAAATGACACGTTTGAGCCACACAGTTTACCTAGCTGGAATTCAAACGTTCAAGAAGGCACATACTTGTGATGACTTCTAATAATATAGCTTCACTCGACCATATATTCTGCAAGGAAGTGGTGAAAAAGAAAGTTTGTTAAATAATACAAGTTTCATATATCTAGAAATAACTGACAACAATACATAACTAATTTTTTATGGCGATGTGAGATTCGTAGTGAGGATATAACTATGAACTTTTCAGTTACACTACGAAAACGGTTAATGCTCTGGAAGTTTATGGAGTCAGCAAAAGACCAAATTATTGAACAAAATTGCCAAGAGCCGAAATTCCACCATGCATTACACTAGATTATTGAACTAATTATTATGTTTAAAAAAATATTATGTTTTAAAAAGAATTGTAATGATCCCTTGGTAATATTTGCACAATTCTATTATCTTTAAGAAATTCATGGTCATTACCGTGATTCTATGTTGGGCAAGGGAAAACATGTTTTTGAGGTATCATGTCGCGAAGTGAATCTTTCTCTATGATTCACTACACGTATGAATATGTTAGTGAGGTACTATCACTACACGTATGAAGAAGGTCAACATTGTTTTTCGTACATAGAAAATGCAAATGTCAAAATATACACAACGCCTCTAGGACGTGATTAGTAAGTATGCTCATATGTGGCATGTTCAATAATCACATTAGTATAAAATATTTGTATTAATGATCTTAAGTTTTTTTCTTTCTAAAAATCTAGATATAAACGGTCTGTTATAAAATTGCGGAGTCCAATAGATAAATTTTAGTTGTATCCCGTGATACACCTGAGGTATGGTTTGATTCTTTTTTTGTATTTGAAAATTTGCAACACTAACGGTGTTCTTCCATTATATCTATTCTTCAATCTTTATGCCTTTCGACCAATGTGTGATTTTATAGTTCTCTTAATACAATATGTAACTCATTGCTTTGTTCTCATCATCATTGCTAACAATATCATCTTCTATCATATTCATCCATACGAAAAACTTATGGGAGAGTCACATTTTTGATCTAACTATATGTAAATCTTATTTATGTTTGTCATCAGTTCACATGGTGCTCACTCTTCATATCAATTCTGAATTTTACCAAAGTGTTGGATCTACGTCTTGTACATTAAATTCTCAATGTTGTGAAGCATGCATTAATGCTTAAAACAGTTCCCTTATTCATCTTAAAACTAGAAAATACCACATGTGTATGACAATCACAATTTTATTATAATTTTCCTTATGACTACTCCTCGTGATGATACTTAACTTTTGCTTCTCTTGCTCCTTATCTGGGTTGGAGAGATGAGGATCTAGCTCCCTTCTGATACCATACATTCACATGGATTTTTGGTTTATACTAGACTCTTTCAATGCATGCAAGTGACACACCCAACTATTAACCCATACCCACTCCCTGCTTGCATATTTTCAATTGGCCTCATCATTTCTGACATCAAGTTCTTTGGGAAAGTGGGCCTCACTTTGAGGTACTCTTTGACTTTTTTTCTTCTTATTATTTTTTCTTTTAATCTTACGTTCCTCATTTGGTTCCCTATTACCTTACTGAAATTTGAACTCAGGTCTCTTTGTTAAGAGACACCATGCTTGACCACTTGAGCCACTTCTTATCAATAGTTTTTATATATGTAATACCACACATAGGTCATGACATGTAGCTATGATAAATACATATGAAGAGAATATTGTGTGTCTAAATGTATATACAACAATAGTCATGTGAACATGTTCCCTTGTCTATTTACACACACACACTTACACACACTTACACTTACACACACACATGCACACACACACACTTACACACACATATGTATACATACATATATATTATATATAGATGAGGTTTATTTGTTGTCCACGTGGGTAACTAGGATTTCTCTACATGTGCATCTAGAAGTAACTATTTAGTAAAAAAAATAACTATCTGGACAAAAAAATTATTATACTGTCAAAAATGTAACTATTCGATTAAAAAGATAAAAATGAGAAGAATACACAATAAATATTCTAAAATAAATATGTAATTGTACATCCATTACAATTGTAACTATTATGTATGTAATATAACCATTTGGAAGGTAATGTAACCTTGTACTTGTCTAAAGTAAAAAACTGTAGAAAAAGTAACTATTTTTGGAGTCGATATCTACCGGTTCGGCTATTAAAGATAGTCATATATATATATATATATATATATATATATATATATATATTGGTTAGGAAGTGTGTACCGGCCGATACATGTAACTTATGTGTACCGGCCATCAAAATGGGACATGTGGAGTATCTTAATAAAATATAACAATATGGATTGATTCAATATTATATAGATTATATGTGTTTAAAAAATCATAATCACATCTCATATGGATCATGAGATATAACAATATATCATCCAACGGTTTCTGCGAATTCTGCAACTTACCATTGATTAGACTAACACACAAATTCTTTCATTATCAGATTTTGGTGATTTTTGATACACATCTCATCTAAGTGGTATACATCACATCTATAAGGTTAGATACTTCAATTTGATTTTACAATCACCATAAATGAAGGTGGGTACATACACACTATATGTACTCGGGTACACAATTCTTATGTATATATATATATATATATATATATATATATACATACATACATACATACATACATACATACATACATACACACACACATATATATACATAGGTTTGTGTGTGTGAACGCATATCTATTTTTGTAGATCTATGAATGCATAAATGTCTGATTTTTTTGAGGAACTATTTTATTTATTACATGATATCATATAATTAAGGAATGTGATAAACACTTAAAAGTAGCTCTTTCTCATTACTGGCCATGAGAATCTCTTTTTTGACCCTAAGAAACAATGTTTTAGAAAAATTTGAATCATAAAGTATATATTGTACATTCTGTAAACATGAAATATAAGAATGTTAATATGATTTCACACGATTGACATCATTTAACAATATTATATTCTAGGTGTGAATGGAAATTTCTCTTTTTGGCCAAACAAGATGATTTACCTAGTTGAAGTTTGAATATTCTAGAAAACACCTACTTTTGATGACTTCTAGTAATGTGGCTTTGCTTGACAAAATTTTATAAGGCATGAGAAAATTTATCATAGATATCTGATTCACATATTTATGAAAACCAACATCATTAAATAATTAAATTTTGATCAAGATTGTATTTGTAATGAGTATAACTATAAATTTTATAGGTTAATATGTGAAGAGGATATTGCTTTAGAATGTTATCCAGTTAGTAAAAAAATTCTTCACTTGTTCTTGAACTGAATAAATTCCTAGTATATAAGTTAGGATAATCAAATTTTGCATCAATATAAAACATACAATAAAATTACTTGATTATCTTAACTAATGGTAGAAAAAATATGTTTAAGTGTAAACATACCCTCTTTGTTTCTTTGTGCATGTCCATAATATTATCACATACAACTTTTTTATGTCTATATTTTCAAAATAGAAAAAATTTATGTTTTTATACTACAACAATCATTACATGCATACATAGATAGGGGTGGCAACTCGGATTTTTGGGTCATTTTCGGGTCGATTACAGATTTAATGTTCATAAGTTATGAAACTAAATATTCTGATGGAATCTATGAAAAAAAAATTTGGTCATTTCAGGTCAGCTATGACTGTATCAGGTATGTCGGGTCCAGATTTGCCAACTCTAAAACATAGATAATGTAGTAATTCATACACATGAAAAGAAAAAATATATAAATGAATAGCGAAAAAACCGTCATTTCATTTCAACTATATTTGAATGTTGAAACCATTTGTGGCTAACTATCAGTTAGTTTCAAAACTGAAATGGCACCACACATTAAACTCAAACCAATTATTATATTTTTATAATTACAATGATACCTGAGTAATACTTGCATTACTTTTAAAATAAATGGAATGTCAAAAGGAAGTTCATGATCACTAAATTGAGGCTTTGTAAGGTAAGAAGTTTTTTGTGAGGTAACATGTATATGAAGTGGAAATTACGTTATAACTGTTAGTAGGGTAACCTACCTATGTGCATTATTTCAAAATTGCTTTTAAATGCATACAAAATGCAGATGTCACAGAACACACAATTCTTATAGGAATGTGATCCTTAAGTGTGCTCAATGTATCACATGCTTAATTAATATATTCTTATTACTGAATCATTGATTTATACTACATTTTTCAATAGATGTTGGCTTTATAAGTTAATATAATCGATCAGATAAGTTCTAGTTACTTGTCTGGATTTACATGAGATCTTGTTTGATCCAATTTGTATATTTTGAAAATGTTTGATCTTGACTTTTTTGTCCCACTATATTTACTTATCTCCAACACAATCATAATACCTTCAAATCAATGTGTGGTTCACATTTCTCCTACTACAATGTGTACCTTATTGTTTTGTTCTATCATCATCTTTGTTATCCATGTCATGTTTTCATCATTATGAGATGTTGTCAAATATGTTGAAAACTTATCAGAATACAACACTTTTGACCTAACAATCTCTAGATGTTATTCATGATAGCCATGGATCTACATGGTGTCTACTCTTCATCTCAATTTTGAATATTTCCAAATTGTTGGGTATCTATTTTGTACATAAGATCTATAATGTTGTGAAGAATGCATGAATGCTTCAAGGAGTTGTATTTTCTTTCTTAACACTAGATAAAACAACTTGAGCATGACATGCACAATGTAACCATATTTTTTTGTTCTTGTAGTTTGTTTTTCAATGCTCATATTACTATTTTAAGAACATGTATACAAAGGGATCTTATTAGATTAACATCTATAATGGGAGTTATGATATGTGTTCTTGAAATTGAACTATTCTCTAGTTTTTAATATCTAAACCTAGTTAGAGGTTTATATAGAATAAAAGGAATCAATTTTGAATAAGGATAGCGAAAATAAATCATATATGAGGAGAATGGACAAACTAGAATCTGCTTTATTCAAAAAGACTTGTATGTTTCACTAAACTATCTTGTGAATAAATGGTATGTAGTATGAACCTTTGTTCAATACTTTTGCACTTTCAAATTGGATGTGGAAGGGGGTTTACAATGATTGGGATAGAGCTGAATTATACCACAAATAAGTGTTTCATGAGGTAATGCATATGTTTAGAGGAACATATTTATTATGACTACCATTATAATTTATATCTCATAAATTTAACCATGTCATATGCTAAAAATAAACTATATTGATTTGTTCTTCAAACTTGATTGAATATTAGAAGATAAATGAGGAAATCTTATTAAGCAATATGTGTTGTAAAACATGTATTAATAACTATGATCATTATCTACCAACTACTTGTATGTAGATAAGTCTTATGAAAAAAATATACATAGTTCAAAATTGACTTAAAGTGTACACATTAATTTCAATACACATACACTCACATGCACACACACAAACATATATATATATATATATATATATATATATATATATATATATATATATATATATATATATATATATATATATATAGTCAGGCTAGAATACACTCGAGTGTACATATGTAGAATCTTTCTTTGACAAGTTCATTGATATTCATTGTTATAACAAATACATGTTAAATGCAAAATTTGATCTCATTTTGATTCTTTTAAGTTATCCTTTTGTTGTCATCAAAATTGACAAACAAAACTAATTCAAATTGTATCATTTTTTTCGCCTTTAAATGCATGACCTATGAGTGTCCAAATGAGCTCAAAATTTGTTTATAGTATGTTTATAAGGTACTTAACAAGATCAATGATTTATATTTTCAAAATAAATATTGCATGATGAAATATGACTTGAGTGTATTTGGTCTCTGCTAGAATCGAGTATATTCCATCTTGACTATATAGATATATATATATACATATATATGTGATGTATTTGTTATCTAATTTGATAATATAAATTATTTTTCCATCGATGATTACATATTGAGCATTCTGATTACAATTATATATATACATATATATATATATATATATATATATATGATTTGTTTGTTACCCAATACGATAACATAAATTAGTTACCTAATGATTTTGGTTGCATATTGAGCATTCTAGTTACAATTTTAGCATTTTGGTTCAAAATTTTCACTCATGGTTATAGTTTGGAGCGAAGATTTTTCCCAAAAATGTGATTTCCAAAATACAAACTTGATGCTACTTTTACAAAACATGTCTTTGTGTTACAAACTCAGTTGTCTCATTATAGGTTGGTACCTTCCTGTTACAAAACTGGATCCACGGATAACTAACCTTAGTTATTTGACTCAGGTAACAAATATATGGCTATATATATATATATATATATATACATACATACATACATACATACATACATATGCCGACAAGGAGTGGCTCAAGTGGTCATGCACGGTATCTCCTAACAAAGGGACCCAAGTTTGAATCTCAATTCCCGCCTTGATTTACCACCCTCCCAGGCGTTTGGCCTCTGCCACGGGCATGTGAGGGGGGGGGGGAGAAATCTTTCTCTCTTAATCCCATACATACATACATATATATATGTATGTATATATATGTATGTATATATATGTATATATATATATATATATATATATATATATATATCGTAGTGATCTAGTGAGAAACATCCTACAATGAGAGTGTGAGAGGCCATTTGAATAACTAAAAATGTGAAACTATTTTGTAAAATCAAACCATATAGATGGGAAAATCATCAATTCGTTTACCTTCTAAAAAAATCATTGCAATTAGACATTGTTTACATATCCATATGTACAATATATATATTTTGCATCCAACAGTCATCTTGAAATTTATTATAGAGCGGCGAAAAGCATTCTATTGTTGTAAATGATATACAAATTGGATAGTGATGGAATTTGATAGGAAGGTAAATGTTAAGGTATATTTGTAATCTATACGGTTGGTTTATGAAAAATTGGTCTATGTGGAAAATTATTCAAATGCCTCTCATACTCTCACCAAGATATGTTTCTCAATGGATCATTGTCCTCTCTCTCTCTCTCTCTCTATATATATATATATATGTATATATATATTCATCACTTGAGTCTGGTAACTAAGGTTAGTTATCTATGGATTCAATTCTATAATAGGAAGACACCAAACTGTAAATGAGACCTGAATGTTGTGCACTAACTATAATCAGGAGTGAAAAATTGTAACCAAAATGCTAAGATTTTAACAAGAATTCTCATTATCTAACTTGAATCGATGGGTAACTAATTTATGTTACCCATTTGGATAACAAATACATCCCCTATATATACTTCTTATTTGAAGATAAAGTTCTTTTAAGGAGGGAAGTATGCAAGAACATGAAATTTTTCTCCATTAAGTATAATTGTAACAAACTATTTAATATAATCAACCTCTCATAAATAATCCAAGATTTACTTTCTAGTACCTAGGGGAAAGATTTGTGAATACATTGGCTTAATGGTATAAACATCCACTAATTTCTATTCTGTTAGTTATTATACCTCCTTAAGCATAGCTTTTTGATACTTGAACAATATCAGACTTTATATGTGCATTTGAAACTACTATTTTGAATTAATAAAAGGCATTACTTGGAAACCGTGAGAACAGTTTTCAACTTATCCATTTTAGTGTCATCTTATATTATCACAATATGAGAATATCAAAAAGGAAATCTCAAAATTTCAATGCAAATAAAATTTCCTAGTGGTCTCGAGAAACTAATTATGTTTTAATTAATGATCGCTAAAGAGCAAGTTATTGGCAAGTAACCTCCTTGTTTTGAATCCAACCTTTTCCCATACATGATAATAAAAGTATTTTGAAATTTTGGTGTTTGTTAGTCTCTATTAGTGGCTTTGAAAAATTCTATCTTTAATATGGTTTTAATTACATGCCTAATTTGAATTCAATTTAGTAATAAAATTTTACCTTTTGTATATTTGAATAAGCTTTACCGTAAAATAATTTATTTTTGATCTTGTTTTTGTCATTAGGGAGATTGCATCATAAGGGGACATAGGTAAAATTTTGGAAGATGTAGATTGCAATTATTATGAGAAATTTTCAAAAGAAGTGAAGCTTTTGAGTCATTCCACCGTGAGGCTTATCAACGTTTGATGGCTCTAGTTGGAAACTTGTCATACATCATATACCTTGGAATGAATAAATATTGAGTATTTTAACAAATGACTTATTAAGAGTTTATTTTGTTTATGTACAATGTAAGTTTTAACAAATGATTATTAATAATTTATTTTGTTTGTGCTCAACATAAGTTTCTAATAAATGATTGTAGAAGTTTTCTTTTTATGTACAAATAAGTTTCAATAAATGGTTATCAACATATTATTTCGTTAATACATAATGTAAGTTTTTAACAAATAATGATCTTGACTTTATTTTATTTGCGTACAACTTACATTGGAATCCTAAGTCATTCTTGACCAAGTTTTTATTACAACAGTTGTTGTTTTCTAAATAATTTATCCTAATAAGAAAAAGGGGAATATGTTTGATTTGGACTTGATTGTTCACTCATTCTTTTAGTTTTCTTATTCTATCTCATAAATGAGAGTTTTTCCCTAGTATGCTTCAAAATATGTTGGTTTATCTTGACAAAACGTTTTCTATAGAAGCATTTGATAACATCCAATTTTGTTAATATTTGTGTGCTCATTTTATTCTTATCGCGACACCTTTACCACTATTCTTCTAGATAGTTTTTATCATTCTAACAGAACTTTCCAAGACTCACCACTCTTCCCTTAGTTGGAACAGATTGTAGCACCCAGGGGTCGATGCCATTTAAAGGAGGAAGTAACCATAGTTGTGATTCTCAATGACTGATGAGAGTCACCACAGTTCGGTGGTCAATGCTTTTTCCTTGATTGAACACCCCTATGACCAGTGAGACTCACATCACGTCAATGATCACTGACCCCCAACTTCCCTATGGTCAAAGAAGGACCCATCCTCATCGGTTGATGAATGCCGATTCCTCTATGACCAACACACCTTGCAGTTCCTCTATGGTCACCAAGCTCAAACTCTTTGTGACTGATGAAGCTCCCCACCTTAGTGACCGCAACTGCCAATCATCTTCAACGGTCTCTATATTCTCTACACCCTCTGCAACTGATGGAATACTTTAGCCAGTTAGAAAAGCCATTAAATATACCTACACTTTGTCCATGAGGGGGTCATGATATTGAGGAGATGACAAAGTGTTGTCACACTCCATACTCACCCATCATCATATCCATTTATCTTAGATCTACAAAGAAGAGAGTTGAAGGAGAGAGAAGATCTACGTTGTCGCTATCATCCTCTGCTCGTCCTTTGCAAGGAGGACCAACCTCTCACTATCACCCATGCCAGATCTAGATATGAAGACAAACTGCGCCAATTGTGGTTTTTTGGGATCATAGTTGGTGATTCCCCTTCTTCCCTTCTAGATCTATTCATCTGCTTGTATCCACTTCATTGTTATCCTTAATATCTCTTCATTTGTGTAAATTGTAATGCTACTCTCTAACATGAGTGGATAAACTCATTAATTGGGTTGGGAGTATCCACTAAGGCTCTCCCAACATATATATACTTACATCCATTTGAATATATATATATATATATATATGTAGCATTGATTATCCCCATCTGTTTGGTCTTAATGCTTCACTTGTATGATTAGCTATTATCTTGGGATGTTTGATTGTCAGTTCCTCTAAAGAGTAACACTAATTTTATGTAAGTGTTTTGGAGCTGCATGAATGTATGAAAATGTTGGAATGCTTGAGCTAATGGTCATATGTTGTAATTGTGATTGTCAGTTTCCCATCTTGAGAGAGAGAGAACCTTAAATCTAGATCTATCCTAAGATTAGGAGAGGAAGGATAGACATAAACGGAAATTGCTTGTAATCCTACTATGAGTATACAAAGGGTGTGAGTATTGCATGTTGGTGAGAGATCTTAGTTGGTGAAACCCGATCCAAACTCCATTCTATATCAGTTACCACACGCTTGCTTGTCTTTGTTCTCTTGTTTTGCTTTCTTAACCTTTCTTTTACTTGTTTTATTTTTCAGGGTAACATCGTTCCGTAAGAAACATCATCTTAATCTACCCCTTTTGTTTGGTGTATCTGAGTCAAGGTTTTACGTTCTTAGCACTTACTGTTACTTGTCCCTGTAGTTCGACCCCGATATTCTACTTCGGACCCTATATAATAGTTGTGGGGCCTGAGTGTCAGGTTATAAATTTAAGAGCCCGACTACTCTAGATCCACTCCTTTTTGGACGTGTGAGTTATGCGGGTCAGTATATAGAAAGGAGAGACCTACTTATAGTAAAAGAGCAAATCATGAAGTTTGTTTGATTCTTTCCTCTTTTCCTTGACTTATTCTCTTTATTAAGAAAGGAATCTTCTCATCATGTGTTATAAAAAGACCATCCATCCTTTCATTGTCTCCCCATGATCCCTAGTGGTGACTTCCTAAGCCTTGGGACTCTCACTCTCCTTGTTGTAATGTCAAACTCGCTACTATGTTATCATTATGCCTCCCTTACTCCAGGAGAGACAAGAAGCCACTATCAGATCTCCCAATGGGCAACTCGTAACCCAGATCCAATGACATGTGCATCACCCCCACTCACACCCTCCTCTATCTCTCTCATGACTAAGGAAGTGCATGCATCAATCAATTACCATCGATCTAGACCGAGTAGGGATGACGAATTGGTGGGTATGGGGGATTAAATCTCATCCCCTACTTATCCATTTCCATTTTTGTTATATGCATACCCACCTCATTATAAAAAAATGTGTAAAAACACATACCCATCCCCACCCCATTGGGGTGATGGGGCCGTAGTAAAACCCATTTTGTAATATAACACATGTAGTAAGACCCAAATTCTAGTAAATTTTAACTCAAAATTTTCTATATACTAAGTTAAATTTTACATTAAGGAAAATATTATAATATATTTATTTATAAATTCATTATTTATTATAATAAAGTCCTATTGGTATATGCATAAAGGGGGTTGTGAAGCTTTGTATGCATACAAAATCATATATGATACTGAGTTTTCGGTACACTGTCAAAAATTATATAAACTCATACACATAATCATTAGTGACTCTAGGAATTCTATACATATATAAAAATTATAATAGAGCCATTTATTAATAACTATATATTCTTAATTTATGATTCATATTGAAAGAATTCATGTTAACAGATGCAGAATTGTATAATGCTATGGAGTTCTATATATATAAAAAATCATTACTAATTCTGAGTTTTGTATATATTGTGTTAAAAATTATATAAAAAGCATAGTTATTTAAAATATTTATTTGAGATTCATTATTCATTTTGAAGGGACTCCTAATTGATATACAATGAATTTTACAACAAAATTAGGGCACTACAAATCTTTATCCAATAAACTCACTACAAGCGTAATTAAACTAATGGACAATGCTTCAACACTTAGCACAAATTAAAACCACAAAAAAATTCAAAGAAGTTCCAACCACATTGGTGTAGCACCATATTTTGAGATCTTTGGTCCACACAATTAAGATTTCTCCATAATAAAGCATCACCAAAAGAAAAAATTATGATGGGACCAGACAAAATCTACAATAATTCTGAACTAACAATGAATTGTCTCCATTACAACATCTTGCACAAACTATATGCCACAACATATTAACAAACTAAAATTTTCATTACAATATGGTTGATATGACCATGAACTGATTTATTACAAATTGTAATTAAGTGCGGAATTAGAACTAGGAGGAGAATACTTCCATAAGTATAGCTACAAGATGCATCTATGTTTCTTCATTAATGGGTCATTAAGGTAGGTAAAGCAGAGGTGCAAAGTACATCTCTCTTCCTTTGTTGATGGTGAATAAGGAAGGTACATCAGCAAATTGAATGAATCCCATTGGCCATAGAATTATGTGAGTGGTATTATGTGTTGCCTGGTAGATGAAGGAATAGCAAAACAATTGATAAAATAGGTTAAACACTCAACGGTAGTCTTCCTCATATTATGTATACTAGGAATAACTTTGTAAGATAGATAATACGACACTGAACCAACATATTCCTAAAATTTGTGTCTAACTCTACAACTAGTCAAAATCTTGAGCTTGAATGTAAAAAACCTCAAGTGAAACAAATATTTACAAACATCTAAAGTGTTATTCAAGAAAACAAACAAACATATCCAGTTTTACATTACGTTTAAAAGCGGTGATATATATTATATATTTGGGGAAGTTGTATTTAGAGAAACATCATTATTTCTTTTGGTGTCATTGCTGAATTGTACAAAGAAATTTAATCAAGCAATTGCATAGGGTAAATAGAAAATAGACTAGTAGAATTGGTACTAAATTGTACTAATAGATTTGACCAGTTATCATAAAATACATCAAATAACACGATAGCATCAATGACAAGGAATCAATTACTATAAAGCTCGATATATTGAGATTCAACTAATAGAAATGGTTTGAACACTATCGAAATTCCTCGTACACTATTTTATCACAATAGTTCACAACACTATTACATTAATCTGGTACGTAATAATGAAAGGGCTTCAACATTATCGATATGGATCATTATTACACTTAATCCATAGTGGCAGCGTTACCATTCAACAATGTACAGACAACCAAGGAAAATAAGAAGGAAAACTCCCAAGGAATGGGAGGGTAGGATCAAGTTGGGCCGCCATCCTAGTACTATGATTTAGGCAAGTCATGCCTCTAGAAAAGTGAAGTTCAGGAAACGCCCACTGAACTAGTTTTATTTTCAAAGAATAGATACTTTGAGGTCAAATTTTGTGAGATACCAATGATAATAGAGAGTGAGAATTACATGTGACCCTATGTGGGGGATTGGGGAAAAGTACAAGAATGTGATGGAACTTAAGAATATCCGACTTGTAGATCAGTTGATTAAGACTATCCTTGGTTTTAGGTGGCGGCACATCCTTCACATGTCCACTCTAGCATACTGATAGATTTGCTTGATCCCAACATGTTTGATCGTTGACCGGTGGTTCCTTATCTTCTAGGTCCTTCTTCGTCATTATTTTCTCTTTTGCAATGTCTCCTCTTTCACATATATTCCTTCATGAATACTCCTTCATGACTCCTCAAAGATCAAGATTGAGGAGAGGTAATAGGAGATCGGCAAATGGGAGAATCTAGAGGTAGGGAAGAGATTGAGTCACTGACTTGATATCCAAGATGTAAAGGGGAAGGGTGGCAGAGATGATAAGTTAGATGGTGGGGATGTTTAGGTTTTAGAATGAATTGGATCGGGGATAATGAACACCAATGGGGAACCCATGTAAATAGGGCCCTAAACTGACATCCCCATTTAAGACCTATGAAATAAATCATACCCATCTAACCAACTAATATTTGGGTCTGACATTTATGGGTTGGGTAGGTATGGGTATATTGGGGAAATTTTCATATCTAAGTTCATGGTCGATGGTCATGCGATGAACTAATCGTTGGTTGTATTCCATAAGAGACATCATGTAATGGTTGAAAAATGGATATCTTGTACTTGATTTGATTATTAATAAAAGGTAATTCTACTTATTATATTTATTTATTATTAAGATAATGAATAAACTTAATATGTCCTAACAATATTCAACTATATGACACATGGTTTAGGTTAAGGACCTAAACTCAAGATCATGTATATAATAAGAGTATTCATTCTTGTTATGTCATTAGTTGGTTACTATTATGGATAATATTAAACATCAATCATACAAAGGAATATCATGTGTAGTGAGTGATGACTATGTCTCTTTAGTCATGGTATTGGATATCAACTCAGATGCATGGGGTATTGGTTAGATAACCAGTTATATTGGCCAAGAACACCTTGATATTGACATGTGGAATTCATGTAATGACATGGCAGAGTCATATCTCAATGTGACAATGGTGATTGTGATCCTTAGACCTGAAGTCACTATAGTAAGACATGTTGTTATGTGTACTTTGATACTAGCCCAATGTGCTATGAAATATGAGTTGCCAAAAGGTGGTGATTGGGTACATTGTGACACATGGGTCATATTTTGAGTGATCTAGATGGAACTTGTCCCTCCTTTAGAGTGATATGCCCAACCAAGAGGTTATGAAATGCATGGAAATGCTCACATGAGTCAATATATGATATTGAGCTCACAATATATTGGATAGTCTACTCTAATATGAGGAATAAGATGGAATAAATAAGAGGTTGATATTTCATTACTCAAGTTCAATCTATATATCTGAGACATAGGGATTATACAATCATGGAAACATTAATTGCTTTATAGGCTGTAGTTGTTCACCAACTCATTCCTTTAACTTGGGTGTCAACGATGTGTGGCTAGACACCAATATTTTGTTATGTTGTTTTGAACATCACTACTAAGTAATTAGGAACCCACAAGGTGAAACACATAATGATATATAAGGGAATTGAATTTTGTAATCAAACGTATGATAAGAAGGGTTCTGAATCATAAACAAGATGATTAACCTTTTAATCGGACAATTAGATTGTTTGATTGTATGACTAGATGATTGGGTCAATAGATTAATTGATTGTCAATTGATTGACTAAGTTTTGCATGATACTTCTGGACCAGGCAAACTTCTTTGGAGATAGGGTGATCTTATACTAAGATCGGGCTATCTCAATTCCATAGGGAAAGTTTTAGATTTCATATGTAGATGTGAAATCTCATAATTGGGCATTATTCTTTTAAGGTTGGACAATCATGGACTGAGATTGGTTGATCTAAATCCTGTCTTATTTTTTTAGCGTGTACTATTTTTGGTATGAGATTAGGTAAGGTATTAAAATTCGGTTTCTCCAAACTCATGACTCTTCTATATAAAGGTGGGAAATTTGAAAGGGTTACAAAACTCTTTTGAGGCAACTTGTGAGACAAGTTTTCCGTAAAACTTCTCTCCCATGGAGAGGAAGTCACCCTATGGTATGTTGCCCAAGATAGGAGAAGAAATGGATTTCTAGGGTGCCTACCACATCAACAACTTTTGTTCCTCTTCGAACTGGTGGCCACGGTGGTGAAACATGTTCTCCCTCATCTGCATGGACAAAGTAAAGTCCAAGGCATATGTGCGGAGGCTGATAGAGAATACGTTCTGTAAGACAAAAAAGTTTCTACTTGGTGGGCAATCTAGATCTATTTGTGTTCTATCTAGATTTCTTGGTGGTTGTTCTGAATATAAATTTAGAAGATCGAGTTCTTCATAGAAATAAGACACATGTACTTGTTGGACAAGTAGTACACATAAATATATCACCTTTATCCTCTATTATGTCTATTATTAGCTAACATTACATTGCTACAACAGATCCAATAACTTGGATAGAAAGAGGAAAAAACTTTTAACTCTGCTGCACCCCCTTCTCTAAAACTCAAAAGTGGCATCAAAACTGACAACACACACTTCTAAAGTTGGTTTGGGTTTTGAATTGGAAATGATTGGTGGGATGAATAAATGCATAAAATTCTATTAATGATAATTACCTAATATCATATATCATATGTTATATATTTTAGATAAATCTATGTGACACCTTTGAAATCATTTTGTTTGGTGTATGTGTATATGGTCTCAATGTTATAAGAAAAATGTAATATAGTTGTTTTAATTTGAGCAAAAACTATGTAAGATTTATATGACCCGCATGCCATTTTGCTCTATGTCATTCTCCATGTAAATTCTAATTTTGCAATTATAATAGGATGATGTGAGAAGCCCACACCAACTAGAATGGTCCTTGGAGGGTTCATTATCAAAATAAGATGATGGATCAATAACAAAACTAGATCTACCAAATCAGGGACTTTTGATCGGCTGATCTACTTGCTTGATTGAGTAATCAAGAAACCAAAAAAGACAGATCTAGGATAGCATGTAGATGTGAATCTCTTGTTTGTTTTTGTACAACCATTGTTTGCCCAAGTAATTGTATGATTTGCTATATTATATTTTATCGCATGTTGTGATTTTTATAATATATACTACATGTAATAATGTATATGTAATGGTGACTGGATAAATACACACACACACACACACACATATATATATATATATATATATATATATATATATATATATATATATCATTGCAATATCGATGGTGAAGATGTCTTCAGAGTATGATACACATAAAAATATTATTTGACTAAGTATGGGAATGCCAAGCGTGGTGCATCGTCTACCTCAGGGATATGTAATAATAAGTATGTGGGCCTACCAAGCATGACACATACTTATTGTATTGACCTTGGGTTGGACTTTACTAGGTGACCTTAATGGGATTAAACACCTAGAGGCATAAAAAGATGACAATAATTCATATGATGAATTTATTCACATGGTTACACAACCATCTATCCAAGAATTACATATGAGAAAATTAGTAATTGTGACCTACCATAATAATCAAGTTATGGGTGTCACTATTGGCTGAGCAATGACTTGATTATTTTGGATATTGGATCATTACAAGCTTGCTCATTGCAATTTTCTAAATTAATATTGTGGGATATTAATTTGAATAAGAATTGGTGGGAGCATAATTAGTTTAAACACAATTTCATTCCATTAATCAAATTCATTCTCAAATGAATTGGCTCGTGCAAAATATCTTGTATGTAGATCAATGGAGAACACTAGAAAAAATCTATTTTCACTATGATCTGTCCTCGAGAAAGAGAAACTAAATGAGAATAACTTTAATAACTAGTTTAGGACATCGAGAATTATTCAAACTCATGAGCATAAGCTCTATGTCCTGGACACATCAATATCTAATGAACCGATTCTGAATGAAATTTTTGAGGAAAGGGATGCTTACAAGAGCATTCTGATGACATTGTGGACAACAAATTCCTAATACTGTGTGTCATGAACCATGTACTCAGAAGAAACATGAGAACATGGATCTTACTGAGATGATAACACATCTCAGGGACATGTATAAGAACAAGTATGAAAAGAAAGGTATGATGTCTCCAAGACCATGTTGAAGTACTAAATGGTAGAAGGTGATCTGGTTGGACCTCATGTATTCTAGTTAATTAGGTATGTAGAAAGTCTTTCAAGACTAAGATTTCCTTTCGGTCAAGAGTTGGACACAGATGTAATCTTACAATATTTGTCAGAATCATATAAGAAATTTTTCATTAATCATAACATGAACAATTTTGATAAGCCATTGGCTAAGCTGGTTGGCATGTTGAGAACTACTGAGGGGCAATTGAAAGACAAGCATAATTTAGTGATGATGGCATGTAAAGGAAAAAAAGTAGAGGAAAAATTAAGAAAGGTTCTAAGTTTAGGAAAAATCTAATACATTGAAAGCAAAAGGAGAAGTGGCTAAAGGAAGAAATTATCACCATTATCACTAGGATGGACATTGGAAGAGAAATTTCCCTCTGTACCTTGAGGAATTGAAGAATAAGAGGCAGGGAATATAGATATCCACTTCAAGTATATATATTATTGAAATAAATAGATGTCAGATATGGATTTCACCTATGCCCAAATATGCATGATCTGAAAAGAAGTAGGCCTTTGAATAAAAGGGAGGTGGAACTATGAGTTGTAAATGGGGAAAAAGATATTTTGATATAGTACACACCTCATATTTATTCTTTCCCATTGGGTTTGTAATGACGTTAGAGAAATGTTATTATGTTTCTGCAATAAATACAAACATTATTTTTGTATCTTTGTTTGAACAAGAATGGTTTTGAGTTTTTGATAAAGAATGGTCACATTTCCATATCAAAAGATTAGATCATTTATGGCAGTGCCCCTATGTCTTATTGTCTTTAATTGATAGATCTTGAGATACTTCTATATAACATAAATTACAAGAAGTTAAAGCTCAATCACTCAAACAAAACATATCTTTGGCACTGTCATCTTGGGAACATAAATGAGAAGTTCATTTCTAGACTTCATAAAGAGGGTTATCTAGACTCTTTTGATGTTGAATCAAGAGATACATGTGAGTATTTTTTATTGGGTAGAATGAAAAAGAAAACACCTTTCATTGGTAACAATGAGATATCTAGTGGCTTATTAGGACTCATGCATACCAATGTGTGTGTACTTTTTAGTACAAGTAATAGAAATGTGTATAAGTACTTCATCACTTATACTGATGAGTTCATTAGATTTGGATATGTATATTTATGAAACACAAATCAGAATCCTTTGAAAAGTTTGAATTAATGGAAGAAATACAAAACCAACTTGGCAAATGAGCTAAAGCACTTCAATATAATTGAGGTGGGGAATATCTTAGCCAAGAGTTTGGGCTCCTTCTCAGGGATTGTGGTATTGTAACACAATGAACTCTACCTGGAACATCCCAACATAATGGTGTATTAGAAAAAAATATTCACACCTTGTTTGACATAGTAAGATCAACAGTGAGTTTAACTGATCTTTTAATTTCCTTTTGGGGACATGATCCTGAAACCATCACATTTTCACTTAGCCAAGTACCTTTCCAATCCATTGAAAATGCATCACATGAGATATAAATGGGAAACATTCTAATATGTATTTCTCAAAAGTTTTAGGTGTGTGAAGATTATCTCAAAAAGTAGTTATGTGAAAAGCTTGGCACCAAATCGGCTAAATGTGTTTTTTTTGGATATCCTAAGGAAACTAAGGGTTGCTATTTCTATACCCTATCTGATAAAAAAAGTATTTGCTTCCAGAGATATTGTATTCCTCGAAAAGGAATTTATTTATAGAGGAACAAATGGGAGGAAAATAGAACATGAAGAAATTTAAAACCAATAGGACAACATTGACCCTATGGATGTATCTAAGGAACAAGAGGTTCCACAAATTGTTATATAACTTCAAGTTCCTATCAATGTGTAGGAAAGATCAAGTAGGACACATCTTGAGCCAGTGACATGAATTTCTCTTGAATGAAGAAGATGATGTGTTCCTTATTTAATATGATGAATCAAATACCTACAATGATGATATTGACTGATTCAATTATGAGAAATGTCTTGATGCCATGAGATCCAAGATGAACTCCATGTGTACCAACAAAGTAAGGACTTTGGTACATCCACCTAAAGGGGTATAACCCATAGGGTGAAAACGTATTTTAAAGAAGAAGACCAATATGGATGGTAGTGGACAAATTTACAAAGGTAGATTGATTGTAAAAGGTTTTAAACAAGTTTAAGATGTTGACTACAATGAAACCTTCTCACCAGTTTCCATTGTTATTTATCAAGATCATGGTTGTCGTTGCAGATTATCATGACTATGAGATTTGGAAAATGGATGTTTAAACTACTTTCTTTAATGAGAATCTTGTAGAAGTTGTGTACATGACATAGATTGAAGGTTTTATCACTCCAAAAGTGTTGGGTTTTAAGGGAGATAGAGAAGGTAGTAGAAACAAAAAAATGTCTTCTCCCCGAACCCAGTATAAAGGAATCACGTCAACGTCTATACAATAGGAAGGATGGTTTGTAGAGATATACCTTGTCCCGAGGCTTGCTCGGAGACGTTACCTCACGGCTTACGCGGTCTTCACCTCCAGCTTGGACAGTGTCTGTGCAGCTCCTGATCTCACTGAGACTGTCGGGATTGACAACTGTCCTCTGAGCGACAGAAGTCTCCCGCCTCTATAGTAGTCCACACTGACCACCTAGAACTCTGATCTCCTTGTCCCATAAGGAATCAGAAGGATTCATACCCTCTTATCGGCGTACTAGTCATCGACACACTCTCCTGCAACTAGTCACTTTTCTATAGTTGTCTTTCCCTTGTTGTTCCTCCCTTATCAGGTAGCACTTGCTCGGGCTCTCTCAGTTACCACAACCAGAGAGAATGACAACTTTGTAGAGCAACTGGTGTTCCCGATTGACTTTTCCTCTTTTGTTTCGAATTGATCCAAATACCAATCCTTGTTCCAATCAAATTGGACAAGTGAAACGAAGAGAAATTTCTTACCAACCTGACTTTCCCAACTTGCTCGTTTGGACTTGTTGAGCCGATCGGTTCAACCCTTGAACTAGTCGGTTCAGCCTGTCCTGAGCCGATAAGTTCATCTCATGAGCCGATTGGTTCACCAAGCTGAGCCGATCAGTTGGGAGTGCAGAGTGTGCAAAATCAGTCAATTGCAGTTTCAATCAATCTGATACTCTATTCAATTGGTCCAACACCTTGAACACTATGATATTGAGCTATCAATTGATTGAGTGTTTAATTGAACTACTAAACTCCTTTAGTAATCAATCTAAACATCATTTGTGGATAAACTCCTCTTCCAGGTTAAATCCTATGTGTGTGACCCTGCATGCCCATTTCACATTACCAGTGAAAGTCCATAACACTTATGACTTCACAAGAAAAGAGCAGTGCCTAGTCGCACATCAGTGCAACCCAAGTGAAAAAGAAAGTTGGAGAACAACTTTCAATCCTACAATCCGTGAATGGTGTTACAGTGAATGTATGATTACTTTGTCACTGATATCCCGAATGAAATCAAGGCATGTAACAGTCATCCTGTTAACGTTCATTCACTGTCTTGATCTCAGAGTAGATTGGAGGATATATATATGACATCAATATTGCATACTTATTCACAAATGCGTGCGCATGCCTATCTCAATCCTACTCATCAAGTGTTCATGGATATCAAACTCCCTTAGGAGGGATAAATCCCTTATCTATCACTCACCCCTCAAAAGCCCCATGTGTCAAAGCCACCCAATCATCACCTTTATAACAACCCATGTTTCAGGACTGCGTTTGATGATGTCAAAGTGTACCCAATGACATGTGTTGAGTGTAGTGATTTTAGGTCAAAGAATCACACTCACCACCATCACTGTGAGAACTGACTGTGACTACCATGTCATGGTTCCATGTGTCAAACTCACAATGGGTATGTCCGGTACACTTGTTCTCTAACAAGTACCTATGTGTTTTTTTTGATATATCCATATCATGACTAACGAGATTTTGTCATCATCCAACACCACAATATAGTATTGTGTGTCATTGTTGTCTATCTACCTTCCACAATGACATCCGACTAGGGACATCATAAGAATGTACAAACTCTTAGCATCTGTATGATCTCATCGTTCAGGTCCTCAACCTGAAAGCATATGTCATTGAGTACTGTCATTCTCTAGACATTCAATATGTTCTATCATTATCTCATATGACTGAACCAGAAAGAATTGGAAACTTGCCTTTGATCTTTATCAAATCAATCTTAATGTATCCCACCAATCATCCCATGATTGGCTCTCAGGGCATACATACCAACAGACTCCCACTTGCATTGTGAGCCAATCACCCATGAATCATATTCTTAGTGATCTTCAAACATGTCTCACATGTTACTATGCTCTAGTGCTTACGTGGTGCGTTATGGCAACACCTTTACAAAGTCAGTATTAACTACATGTCTCTCATCTCTTCATTGTATGTCATACATATGAGATGGAGTTGTCGTAATATGCGATCTAGTATTCCTTTGCTAACATTTAGCCACATTGCATGACCAAGTACTCCTTACTTGTAACATCCCTGACCTGGGTTATGCCTTAACCCTAGATGTTTTTCTTAGTAAAGTTAATTATATGCTTGCTCTTATCTTGAAAAGTAATTAAGGCTCAAGAGGAACTTATGTTTCAATTTTAGTCCTTTTTGAATAATGTTGAAATATTGTTTTGCTTATTTTGGACTAATGTATAAATTACCCAAGTTGAGGGGTTAACTTAAAAATGTTACATGGTAAAATGTTCCTAAGATGATGAAGCATAATAAGAATGAGAATGATGTAGAGGTATGGCTTGTAGAAGCCTGAGTACCAAGAAAGAACCTATTAAGCAATGTTTGTGCATTAAAACCTAGTTTTGGTGTAATGTGCAATTTACCCAAAACCTAGGGTTAAATATGAAAAATACCACTTATAGAGAGTCCCTCATGTTCCTTGGCATAATGTAGAGAAAAGAAAATGAGAGGGGAATCTCATTTGAATCATTTTGGAGGAGAGAGAATCTTGATATTAAAATAATCAAGATTTAAGCATAATTGAAACCCTAATCCAATTTAATGCAAAAATAAATATATTAATAGGAGTGCCCTTCAACCAAATATGAGATGGTTGAATTTGCATAAGTGTGAACGTCCTTGTGCCTTGCAAAGGCCATGAAAATATCCTAAGTGAGTGGAGAGCCCACTCACATTAGTTAACTAAAAAGTAATATCCACTAAAAATGGGATATTAGTATTATATGAATTAAGGTGCTTAATTGCTATTCCTTTAATTCATGGATAATGAAGAAGAATTCGAAGGTGGGGAAGATGGATTTTCATGCAAGGATTTGAGGGGGAGATGTGGCACCAATTTTTGGAGTTGAAGGATTATTATAAGACTTCTCTCTCTTTGAAATTCCCTTATAAACACTTCATTTTCCACCCACTTGAAGACTCTTTTTCGGATTTTCTTTCTCTCCTTACTTTGGTTGAACACAAGGGAGCTTAGGAGAAACAGGAGGACGTGCCCTAACCTGTAGGTAAGCTCCTTAATCATTTTAAACCTTAATTTCATGGTGGAAATCGAAAATCAATGCTTGATTTCTTCTTTTCTCCATTCAATCTTCAATCCTAGCCATTTCTTTTCACTCAAAAGCTTAAGGAAGGACCTTGGGAAGTTGAGAAAGATTCATTCACCATTAGAGACATGGAGCTTGAACTTGGATTCAACTTTGAAGGCGGGTTATATAACTTGAAACCTTGAATGTTATTATTGATTTCATTTATGCATCATATGTTGATTCTTTCTTCATTCTCAGAATTCCATTTTATTAGTTGTTGAAATTACCACAAGAATCACATAAAATTTTGAAGGTCTGGAGCTTGATTATGATGACATCATCATAAGCACACACCTCAACAAAGTACATGAGAAAATAGTTTCAACATTGGAACCAATCGGTTTCAAGATCGATTGAAACCAAACGGTCTCAAGACCGTTTGGGAGTAAACAGTCTTAAGACCGTTTGAGGTCAAACAATTTCAAACCATTGGAGGATCAATGCTGATGTAGATTGATGATGATCCAATTGTACTTAATTGAATTAATTCCAAAGGGTTCAACACTTTAAGGTTCCTTGAGTACAAACCCTAAATCGGGTTATTGAAGAAACCCTAATTGGATTCAACCAATTTCAGTGATTGGATGGGTCAAACGGTCTCAAGACTGTTTGACACCAAATGGTCTCAAGACCGTTTGAGGTCAAATGATCTCAAGACCATTTGAGGTCAGGAGATGTTATGGTTGGATGATGATCTAATGGTTCTAATTGATTGACTTGTAATAGGTTCATTAATGGATAATCCATTGATTACAAACTCCAATCGATTGAATTGATTGAAGTCTTAATTGATGGAATTGATCATGACCGAATGGGTAAAACCAATCAAGATCGAATGGGTAAAACTGATTAAGAACGAATGGGTAAAATCACTCAAGACCGAATGGGTAAAAGTGATCAAGACCAAATGGGTAAAATCAATCAAGATCGAATGGGCAAAGTTGATCAAGCTCGAATGGGTAATTTGATCTTCAAAACCATTTGGTCATGTTGACCGTTTGGGAAAGTTGACCGAATGGCGGTCAAGCATCTCCAGACCGAATGGAGGTCAAGCACCTCAAGACCGAATGGAGGTCAAGCATCTCAAGACCAAATGGAGGTCAAGCACCTCAAGACTAAATGGAGGTCAAGCACCTCAAGACCGATTGGAGGTCAAGCACCTCAAGACCGTATGGATATACAATTGAACGAAGATCGTTTAAAGGTCTAATACCCCAAGACTGTTTGAAGGTTAATTGATTCAAACCTTGTAAGGACAATCAACCCCATGAATATTGATGATGACTATCAAAAGTAATCCCAATGGTTGTACCTTCAAAGTACTTAAGTGATTAGTACCTTTTGAATGGTTAAGCATTGATGCTTAAGGAAGAAATATCTCAATACACTATGCTAACCCTTCATTCAAATTGATTTAACCTAATTTAATCAAGTTGAAGTGATTAATATCCTAGAGAGGATGAGAGAGAGAGAAATACATACATGTATAATAATCATGTAATGGTTAAACCTCAACACTCTCAATAGGAATAAAATATGTAATTAGGGTATGATTCTTGATAAAGAGATCATGAGACCCTAATTGAAAAGGTTGATGAGTCCTAACTCTAAATTAGGACAATGCTACATGAAACCCTTCTAGGGTAATGATGTAACCCTAATTGAGGGTGATGTCATGTGAAACCCTAATTGAGGATGATGTCATGTGAAACCCTAATTGAGGGTAATGTCATGTGAAACCCTAATTGAGGGTGATGTCATGTGAAACCCTAATTAAGGGTGATGTCATGTGAAACTCTAATTAAGGGTGATGTCTTGTGAAACCCTAATGCAGTGATGTGATGTGAAACTCAATCCAGTGTGATGCTAAGTAATGTTATATGAAATTCCAACCCTGATATAGGGTAAAGTTATGTGAAACCCTTATGCAGTGATGTGATGTGAAATCCTAATCAAGGATGATGTCATGTGAAACCCTAATGCAGAGATGTGATGTGAAACTCAATCCAGGCTGATGCTATATAATGCTATATGAAACCATAATCATGATATAGGTAAAGGTATGTGAAGCCCTAATTTTGGGTTATAGTGCATGAAACCCTAATGCTGGGCAATATGATGATAAGCCATAACCCTAATTTGGGTAATGGGATGATTATTCCTAATCGACATGAATTGGGAAATCCTAACTCTAATGAGGGAATAGTGATGCTCCTCTTACATGCATAGTCCTGATATGTAATTGATGTAACTGTTATCATGTGTACTAATCATGTAGGTATCATGAGATGTTGAACATAGCCAAGTATGAGCAATGACATTTTATTACTGAAATTATTTTATTGACCTTGTGAGCCATAATATGGTGTGTTTCCTAGTAAGAGGTAACAAGAAATTAAATGGGCTTTAAGAGCCATGTGAGATGCATGTATTGCAAGTATCATGTTTACCTTGGTCAGATGACCTGCAGGTGTAAGTTACCTGATAATTGGTAACAAGTGTTCTTGATGAATTGAGGGTTTGAATACTCATATTCCATAATCATGATGATGAAATGTTAAGGGATGAGAATGCCCCTGATATGGCAAGGGATTGAGATCCCAATGTTTCATAAAGCTTTGAAAAGTATTTGATAGAAGTATTAAACATTCTTTGTAGCATTTGTTATAATAAATTATGTTTGAAAACCTGACTGATTCTAAAAGAAATATGGTAATGTACTTAATTAACCAAGTAAAATCTTATAATATAGAGCCCTGGACATAGATCCATCATCGTTAGTAGTTTGGTGATGGTGAAATAGGTTTTTCCTATGGGAACTCCTGGAGGGAATACTGTTGAGTATGTGGGGGTTATGGGCGTGAATATCCTTATGCCCTAATTGAGGAATTGATGTGAGATAAATATTAAATCTCTCAATCCTTCATTATATATGTCGGGAAGGATGTATCACTAATATCTCGATACCTGGATGGATGTAACACGAATCTCCCGATAATGTTAATGCCAGATCGATGTGAGATAAAATGAAATCTCTCGATTGTGAAGAGAGTACAACTTCCATTGTAACTCTATAGAGAAGTTTCCAGTATACCCTGGAAAGCTAATTAGTAGAGACATAAGATGCCCTGCATTTGGTCCTCATACTAATTGAGGAAGATGAGGTCATGGGAATCCGGCTATTCCATTGACCTATGTATGGTACTGATTTCGATTTCGCAATGGTCGGTTGGAGTATGAGCGGTATACCTCATCTCCTCAGGGTTTAAGTATGATTGTAAAATGTAATCAGCCGTGTAGCATATTTTCTTAAGGTTGAAATACGAGAATTACCGGTTGATGATATCTTGCTTAGTATATCCTTATTGGATAATTGTTATACATGTTCTTCATATTCCTTATTGGATAAATGACATACTGCTTTATCAAGTTACAAGCTGAAATACTTTGAAGAAGAACATTGCTCTAATATGTTTAGATAATTGATTTATTTGCTGTTGAATACTAATGATTCTTCTGCTCAGTTTTATTCCACTAATTTGCAATAATAATATTTCTGGCAGAGAGTTATATCTCTCACTGGGGCAATTTTCAATTATCTCACCCCCGTGGGATCCAACTTTTTAGGTAAACGCAGAAGAAGAGGCAAAAACCCTACAGTAGGGGAAAAGTAGCAGCAACAACAACAGGGACAACAGTGATGTCTCAGGTGGAGACACTGGCTGTCATGTTTTTTATAGAGAGTCCTATGTGTCATCTCTGTACTCTCAGGTCCTCGGAGTTAGTAGTCAGTAGTTAGTTTAATAAATCGATTTGAGATTTTGGCTTGATGCCTCGAGGTTCTTATGCTACATATGTACAGTTCTAATAAGGCAGTTGATGTATGTGATCCTCGAGAAGAGATGGTACAAGACATGTATTTGTGAACCAGAATGTAAATAAATTACTTTGGTTCTTTTTGAAAGCATTTTCTAGTATATGGACCTCTTTGTAAATGGTTTTGATTTTTAGTGATTTTCAATAATTCCGCTGCTAACGAACGTTTCCACTTAAGTAAATGTAGTTTTGATTCAAACACTTCGCCACAATTTAGTGGTATCAGAGCTCTAGGTTCACTAAATCTGCAGAGACATAGGATTAAGGTTGTTGAGTCTGTTCTAGTGTCATCCAATAATCTGATAGTGTCTTCTTCTCATATAGGAGGAGAAGAAGAACTTAAAGATGTCTAGATCACATGAAGAACATGTTGCAGAGAGCAGCGTTGCTACACCGGGAAGAGGTGCAAGGGACCAGAATAGGGATGAACCAGAACCTGAACATCCCCAACTTAACCAAGCTGCACTGGAGAACCCAACCTTCCATGATCTGTTTGGGTAGTTCATGGCAACCATGACGCATATGGCAGATAGGATGCCACCACCTGCACCTAGGGAACCAGCTCATCATGAAGGACAGGGCACCGACAAGACTTTTGAACGACTTCTCCGGGTTGGAGCCACAAATTATGCTGGTACAACTGACCCAACAGATGCGGACATGTAGCTGACTGAGCTGGAGAAGGCCTTCAGAATCCTTAATATCCCAGAAGCTGAGAAGGTGAGACATGCGGTGTACCTTCTAAAAGGGAGTGCTAGCCACTGGTGGACTATAGAAGAGTGCAAGAGGCCAAGTGTTGAGATCGGATGGGAAGAATTCTGATGAGAATTCGTCAATAGGTACTTCCCTAAGATGTTTCTAGATGAGAAGATATCTCAGTTTGAAAGATTAAGGCAAGGACCAATGAACATTAGTGAGTATGAAGCTAAGTTCATGGAGCTTTTGCGGTTCTGTCCACATATGGTAGCTACTGATGAGGAGATTATTCGACATTTTGAGAAGGGGCTAAACGTTGATTTGACCACTCTTATGTCTGCCTTAGAAAACAGGGAGAGGTTCAACACCTTTGTGGAGTCCGTCAGACGGATAGAAAGGTCAGTGATTGAGAAGCGTCAAACCAAGAGTAAGAAGGTGTATACTCAGTTTCAAGGACAAGGGTCCAAAAGTTTTAAGAAACTGAGATTTTCTACACCAATAGCACCACTAAGCTTCAATACCCAGACACAATGGATGTCGAGTAGGGGTAGAGGCCATAGTTTACCACCAGAAGGAGCCCACAACTCAGCATCATTGTCGGTAACAGGACACCCAGGCCACAGTCAGGGAACAAAGTCTATTTTATATGCAAAAAGATGGGGCATTTGATGAAAGATTGTAAATCTAGAGAAGCAAGTGTGACTCAACCTCAGAGGCAGAGTCAACAAGGCTCTCAAGGGAGGTAGTTTTCGAGTGGCACTCGAGGACATGGGCAAGCGTCCCAAGCTGGTTCATCGTCACCCAACGACCGAGAATCGAGTCAACAACAAGCAACGACTAGATTCTACGTGATGAATCAACCTAAAGCAGTAGTTAACCCACGGGTTGTGACATGTCAGATGGAACTATTTTATTCTAATTTGTCTTCATCTTGCTTCGTATCTATTTTAATTGATCCGGGTGCTACACATTCCTTTATCACTCGAAGAGTGATTCATGACTGCAACATGACTTTCAGTCATAGAGCAGATAGTCTGTTGTTAGAAACCTCTTTGTTGGGATATACAGTGCTATGGGAGGTGTGTTCTCCCTGCATTCTTTCCTTTTTTGAACATCGCATTCAAGTGGATCTTATACCACTTGAAATGCAAGGGTTTGATATAATTCTTGGGATGGACACCCTAGAAAAGTATAAGGTTGTCTTTGATTATGTTTCCAAGCAAGCTGTGTTCACTGATGATGGTGACACATGGATCTTTCAGGGAGATAGAAAGATTCTTCCAACATGTCTTATGTCAGCTATGGTTGCTGAGAAGCTGATGAGATAAGGATGCTTTGCATTCTTGGCACATGTGGTAGACACCACAATAGAGAGCCATAATTCTTCTGAAGTTCCGATAGTTAGGGAGTTTGAAGATGTGTTTCCTGAGGAACTTCCAGGTGTACCTCTACCCCGAGAGATTGATTTTGAGATTAATCTAATTCTAGGCACGCAACCAATTGCACAAACACCATATAGAATGGCACTTGTTGAGATGGCATAGCTTAAGAAACAACTGCAAGAGTTGCTTGAGAAAGGTTTTAATCGACTGAGTACTTCACCATGTGGTGATTCGGTTCTCTTTGTTAAGAATAAGGACAGATCGATGCGGTTATGCATTGATTACATATAGTTGAATAAAGTAACTATAAAGAACAAGTATCCTCTTTCGAGGATAGATGACCTGTTTGACCAATTGCGTGGTGCAACTATCTTCTCTAAGATAGATCTGAGGTCGGGATATCATCAATTGTGTATTAAGGAAAGTGACATACCTAAGTCTGCCTTTAGGACATGGTATGGTCACTATGAGTTCATAGTTATGTCGTTTGGACTAACTAATGTACCGCCTGCATTCATGGAACTGATGAATAGAATCTTTCGACCTTTTCTTGATCAGTTCATAGTAGTCTTCATAGATGTCATCTTAATCTTTAGTAGAGATGCTCAACAACATGAGCAACACCTCCGTCAGGCTTTGACTTTGCTAAGAGAGCATAAGATGTATGCTAAGTTTAGCAAATGTGACTTCTGGTTACCAGAAGTTTCTTTTCTAGGACATGTAATATCTGCCTCAGGTATCCATGTTGATCCTAAGAAGGTAGAATCTATCCTGCAATGGGAATAGCCAAAGACACCAATGGAGATATGCAGTTTCCTAGGTCTGGTAGGATATTAAAGGAGGTTCATTAAGAACTTCAGTTCTATAGCTTCACCCCTAACCAAGTTGACTAGGAAGGAGGTTCCTTTTGTCTGGAATGACAAGTGTCAACACTCTTTCCAGCTGTTGAAAGAAAGGTTAACAAGTGCACCTGTATTGGTGTTACCTGAGCAAGGGAAGGGGTACATAGTTTTCTATGATGCGTCTAAGAATGGTCTAGGATGTGTGTTGATGTAGGATAATCAAGTGATTTCTTTTGCCTCTCGATTGCTTAAGAAACACGAGGAGAATCATCTGACACATGATCTAGAACTAGCTGTTGTGGTCCATGCTTTGAAGATCTGGAGACATTATCTCTATGGAGAAACATTCCAGATTTTCACAGACCATAAGAATCTAAAATATATCTTTTCACAACATGAGTTGAATATGAGACAATTCCACTGGATGGAGTTAATAAAGGACTATGATTGTACAATTGATTATCATCCAGGAAAGGCTAATGTAGTGGCTAATGCATTAAGTAGGAAATCATCATCACCAACCTTAGATAAAGCACAGTTGAATTCCTTAGTGTTCTTTAAAAGAGATATGCTTATCTCCTTGAGGAAAAACAATATACAACTTAAGGTATCATTGTTAGCTGGGATGTTAGCTGAGATGCACATAAAACCTACTCTGAGACAACAGATTAAAGAATCACAATAAGTGGATACTATGGTTCAGTAGATTAGGTCAGAGTGTGGTAGTGAGAAACAAGATGTCTTTCATGAGTCAGAGGATCAGGTAGTATGTTACCATGGTAGGATGGTAGTACCTAATGCTAATGACTTAAGCAAGTTAGTCTTGGAGGAAGCTCATTCTTCGATGTATGCAATGCATCCAGGAAGCACCAAAGTGTATCATAACCTGAAGGATATGTATTGGTGGCCATGATTGAAGAAAGATGTAGCCGAGTTTGTTATGCGGTGTCTGGTGTGTCAACAGGTTAAAGTTGAACATCAAAAGCCCGCAGGAACAATGGAACCTTTTCCTATACCGCAGTGGAAATGGGATCATGTGACCATGGACTTTGTGATTGGTTTGCCTAGAACAACCAAAGGTCATGATTCCATATGGGTGATAGTTGATAGGTTGACTAAGATAGCACATTTTCTTCCTGTCAAAACAACCTATACTGTTGAGAAGCTTGCACAGATATATATTGATGAGATAGTGCGGTTGCACGGGGTTCCAGTTACTATTGTTTCTGATAGAGGTCCCCAGTTCATGAGTCATTTTTGGGAACGACTACATAAAGCTTTGGGTACACAGTTAAGGTTTAGTACTTCCTTTCATCCACATACAGATGGACAATCTGAGAGGACCATACAAACTTTAGAGGATTTTCTTAGGGCATGTGTCCTTCAGTTTGTAGGGAGTTGGGATCTACACCAGAGCCTAATAGAATTTGCTTACAATTATAGCTATGAGCACAGTATTGATATGTCACCATATGAAGCATTATATGGTAGAAGTTGTAGATCTCCTTTATGTTGGTATGAAATAGGAGAATATTAACTTTTGGGTCTTGAGCTTGTGTAGCAGACAACTGAGAAGATTAAAGTAATCCAACAACAGTTAAAGACTGCACATGATAGACAAAAGTCGTATGCCGACAAACGGCAAAGACCTTTAGAATTCCTAGTTGGAGACAGATTATACCTCAAGGTCTCACCTTGGAAAGGTGTCCTAAGATTTGTAAAGAAAGGAAAGTTAGCTCCTAGATTTATGGGGCCTTATCCAATTATTGAACGGGTTGGAAAGGTAGCCTATAAGCTGGAATTTCCACCTGAGCTGCATAAGTTGCATCTAGTGTTCCATATCTCCTTGCTGAGGAAGTGTCATCCTGACACTGAGTTAGTTTTGCAACCTGTGGAAGTAGAATTAAATGATGATATATCATATGTTGAAGGACCTGTGATGATCCTTGATAAAAGAATTAAAAAGCTGAAAAAGAAAGACATATGTCTTGTGAAAGTTCTCTGGCATCATCGTGGGATTGAAGAAGCTACGTGGGAGCTAGAGTAAGAGATGAGGAGGAAGTACCCTTCTCTTTTCTCTTGATGATTTCAGGGACGAAATCCCTATTAGGGGTGGATAATTTGTAGCATCCCTGACCTAGGTTATGCCTTAACCCTAGATGTTTTCTTAATAAAGTTAATTATGTGCTTGCTCTTATCTTGAAAAGTAATTAAGGCTCAAGAGGAATTTATGTTTCAATTTTAGTCCTTTTTGAATAATGTTGAAATATTGTTTTGCTTATTTTGGAGTAATGTGCAAATTACCCAAGTTGAGGGGTTAACTTGCAAATGTTACATGGTAAAATGTTCCTCAGATGTTGAAGCATCATAAGAATGAGAATGATGCAGAGGTATGGCTTGTAGAAGCCTGAGTACCAAGAAAGAGCCTATTAAGCAATGTTTGTGCATTAAAACCTAGTTTTGGTGTAATGTGCAATTTACCCAAAACCTAGGGTTCAATATGCAAAATACCACTTCTAGAGAGTCCCTCATGTTTCTTGGCATCATGTAGAGAAAATAAAATGAGAGGGGCGTCTCATTTGAATCATTTTGGAGGAGAGAGAATCTTGATATTAAAATAATCAAGATTTAAGTATAATTGAAACCCTAATTCAATTTAATGCAAAAATAAATATATTAATGGGAGTGCCCTTCAACCAAATATGAGATGGTTGAATTTGCATAAGTGTGAACGTCCTTGTGCCTTGCAAAGGCCACAAAAATATCCTAAGTGAGTGGAGAGCCCACTCACATTACTTAACTAAAAAGTAATATCCACTAAAAATGGGATATTAGTATTATATAAATTAAGGTGCTTAATTGCTTTTCCTTTAATTCATGGATAATGAAGAAGAATTTGAAGGTGGGGAAGATGGCTTTGCATGCAAGGATTTGAGGGGGAGATGTGGCACCAGTTTTGGGAGTTGAAGGATTATTATAAGACTTTCTCTCTCATTGAAATTCCCTTATAAACACTTCACTTTCCACCCACTTGAAGACTCTTTTTCGGATTTTCTTTATCTCCTTGATTTGGTTGAACACAAGGGAGCTTAGGAGAAATAGGAGGACGTGCCCCAACATGTAGGTAAGATCCTTAATCATTTTCAACCTGGATTTCATGGTCGAAATAAAAAATCAATGCTTGATTTATTCTTTTCTCCATTCAATCTTCACTCCTAGCCTCTTCTTTTCACTCAAAAGCTTGAGGACGGACCTTGGGAGGTTGAGAAAGCTTCATTCACCATTGGAGACATGGAGCTTGAATCTTGGATTCAACTTTGAAGGCAGGTTATATAACTTGAAACCTTGAATGTTATTATTGATTTCATTTCTGCATCATATGTTGATTCTTTCTTCATTCTCGAAATTCCATTTGATTAGTTGTTGAAATTACCACAAGAATCACAAAAAATTTCGAAGGTCTGGAGTTTGATGATGATGACATCATCATAGGCACACACATCAAAAAATTACATGAGCAAATGGTTTCAAGATCGATTGAAACCAAACAGCCTCAAGACCGTTTGGGAGTAAACGGTCTTAAGACCATTTGAGATCAAATGGTCTCAAACTGTTTGGAGGATCAATGCTGATGTAGATTGATGATGATCCAACAGTACTTAATTCAATTAATTCCAAAGGGTTCAACACTTTAAGGTTCCGTGAGTACAAACCCTAAATCGGGTTATTGAAGAAACCCTAATTGGATTCAACTAATTTCAGTGATAGGATGGGTCAAACGGTCTCAAGACCATTTGACACCAATCGGTCTCAAGGCCATTTGAGGTCAAACGACCTCAAGACCATTTGAGTTCAGGAGATGTTATGGTTGGATGATGATCTAATGGTTCTAATTGATTGACTTGTAATAGGTTCAGTGATGGATAATCCATTGTTTACAAACTCCAATCGATTGAATTGATTAAAGTCTTAATTGATGGAATTGATCATGACTGAATGGGTAAAACCAATCAAGATCGAATGGGTAAAATTTATTAAGACCGAATGGGTAAAATCAATCAAGACCAAATGGGTAAAAGTGATCAAGACCGAATGAGTAAAATCAATCAAGATGGAATGGGAAAAGTTGATCAAGATCGAATGGGTAATTTGATCTTCAAAACCATTTGGTCATGTTGACCGTTTGGGAAAGTTGACCAAATGGAGATAAAGCATCTCAAGACCGAATGGAGGTTAAGAACCTCAAGACCGAATTGAGGTCAAGAATCTCAAGATCGAATGGAGGTCAAGCACCTCAAGACCGAATGGAGGTCAAGCACCTCAAAACCGATTGGAGGTCAAGCACCTCAAGACCGTATGGAGATACAATTGAACCAAGATCGTTAAAAGGTATAATACTCCAAGACCGTTTGAAAGTTAATTGATTCAAACCTTGTAAGTACAATCAACCCCATGAATGTTGATGATGATTATCAAAAGTAATCCCAATGGTTGTACCTTCAAGGTACTTAAGTGATTAATACCTTTTGAATGGTTAATCATTGATGCTTAAGGAAGTAATATCTCAATACACTATGCTAACCCTTCATTCAAATTGATTTAACCTAATTTAATCAAGTTGAAGTGATTAATATCCTAGAGAGGATGAGAGAGAGAGAGAAATCCATACATGTTTAATAATAATGTAATGGTTAAACCTCAACACTCTCAATATGAATAAAATATGTAATTAGGGTATGATTCTTGATAAAGAGATCATGAGACCCTAATTGAAAAGGTTGATGAGTCCTAACTCTAAATTAGGACAATGCTACATGAAACCCTTCTAGGGTAATGATGTAACCCTAATTGAGGGTGATGTCATGTGAAATCCTAATTGAGGATGATGTCATGTGAAACCCTAATTGAGGGTGATGTCATGTAAAACCCTAATTGAGGGTGATGTCATGTGAAACCCTAATTAAGGGTGATGTCATGTGAAACCCTAATTAAGGGTGATGTCGTGTGAAACCCTAATTAAGGGTGATGTCATGTGAAACCCTAATGCAGAGATGTGATGTGAAACTCAATCCAGTGTGATGCTAAGTAATGTTATATGAAATTCTAACCCTGATATAGGGTAAAGGTATGTGAAACCCTAATGCAGTGATGTGATGTGAAATCCTAATCAAGGGTGATGTCATGTGAAACCCTAATGTAGAGATGTGATGTGAAACTCAATCCAGGTTGATGCTATATAATGCTATATGAAACCCTAACATGAAGCCCTAATCCTGATATAGGGTAAAGGTATGTGAAGCCCTAATCTTGGGTTATAGTGCATGAAACCCTAATGCTGGGCAATATGATGATAAACCATAACCCTAATTTGGGTAATGGGATGAGTATTCCTAATCAACATGAATTTGGAAATCCTAACTCTAATGAGGGAATAGTGAAGCTACTCTTACATGCATAGTCCTGATATGTAATTGATGTAACTGTTATCATGTGTACTAATCATGTAGGTATCATGAGATGTTGAACATAGCCAGATATGAGCTATGATATTTTATTACTGAAATTGTTTTATGGACCTTGTGAGCCATAATATGCTGTGTTTCCTAGTAAGAGGTAACAAGAAATTAAATGGGCTTTAAGAGCCATGTGAGATGCATGTATTGCAAGTATCATGTTTACCTTGGTCAGATGACCTGAAGGTGTTAGTTACCTAATAAGTGCTAACAAGTGTTCTTGATGAATTGAGGGTTTGAATACTCATATTCCATAATCATGATGATAAAATGTTAAGGGATGAGAATGCCCCTGATATGACAAGGTATTGAGATCCCAATGTTTCATAAAGCTTTGAAAAGTATTTGATAGAAGTATTACACATTCTTTGTAGCATTTGTTATAATAAATTATGTTTAAAAACCTGACTGATGCTAAAAGAAATATGGTAATGTACTTAATTAATCAAGTAAAATCTTATCATGTAGAGACCCGGCGATAGATCCATCATCGTCAGTAGTTTGGTGATGGTGAAATAGGTTTTTCCTATGGGAACTCGTGGAGGGAATACTGTTGAGTACGTGGGGGTTATGGGCGCGAATATCCTTACACCCTAATGGAGGAATTGATGTGAGATAAATATTAAATCTCTCAATCCTTCATTATATATGACGAGATGGATGTATCACTAATCTCTCGATACCAGGATGGATGTAACACGAATCTCCCGATAATGTTAATGCCAGATCGATGTGAGATAAACATGAAATCTCTCGATTTCAAAGAGAGTATAGATGACACTGTAACTCTATAGCGAAGTTGCCAGTATACCCTGGAAAGCTAATTAGCAGAGACATAAGATGTCCTGCATTTGGTCCTCATACTGACTGAGGAAGATGAGGTCATGGGAATCCAGCTCTTCCATTGACCTATGTATGGAGCAAATTTTGATTTCGCAATGGTCAGTTGGAGTATGAGCGGTATACCTCATCTCCTCAGGGTTTAAGTATGATTGTAAAATGTAATCAGTCATGTAGCGTATTTGCTTAAGGTTGAAATATTAGAATTACCGGTTGATGATATCTTGCTTAGTATATCCTTATTGGATAAATGTTATACATGTTCTTCATATTCCTTATTAGATAAATGACATACTGCTTTATCAAGTTACAAGCTGAAATACTTTAGAGAAGAACATTGCTCTAATATGTTTAGATAATTGATTTATCTGCTGTTGAATAATTATGATTCTTCTACTCAATTTTATTCCATTAATTTGCAATAATAATATTTCTGGCGGAGAGTTATATCTCTCCCTGGGGCAATTTTCAATTGTCTCACCCCCGTGGGATCCAACTTTTTAGGTAAACATAGAAGAAGAGGCAGAAACCCTACAGTAGGGGAAGAGCAGTAGCAGCAGCAACAGGGACAACAGTGATATCTCAGGTGGAGACACTGACTGTCATGTTTTGTATAGAGAGTCCTATGTGTCATCTCTATACTCTCAGGTCCTAAGAGTTAGTTGTCAGTAGTTAGTTTAATAAATCGATTTGAGATTTTGGCTTGATGCCTCGAGGTTCTTATGCTGCATATGTATAGTTCTAACAAGGCAGTTGATGTATGTGATCCTCGAGAAGAGATGGTACAGGACATGTACTTGTGAACCAGAATGTAAATAAATTACTTTGGTTCTTTTTGAAAGTGTTTTCCAGTATATGAACCTCTTTGTAAATGGTTTTAATTTTTAGTGATTTTCAGTAATTCCACTGGTAACGAACGTTTCCACTTAAGTAAATGTTATTTTGATTTGAACACTTCTCCGCATTACTTGTCATCAAAGATCAGAATATCTATAAGTTCATCTCATGAACTTCCAGATCTATATAGTATCCAATGTTGTTCTCTAACACATGGATATTCAACATTTCCTTTATTGGAACATTTCCATTTATCAACAAAAATTCACTTTTATATATCCCATATATATTGTGATTAATTTTCCGTCCTATTCGGAAGTTCACATCAGTGTAACTCTTTATAGTGAACCCTTCCTTATTTCCATATAACTAGTACTTCTCAAGTACTTATCAAGTTCTCATGGTATTCCAGTAACCCTTACTGGAACTAGACATACATCCTCTCGTCATGTCCCACATACGAGTCATCAGGATGAGCATATCATATTGTCATGTCCTACATACAAGATGATAAATGCGTTTTGTTCTTGCCATGTACATACATGCAAGATGATGGGATGTTTACATACATGATAGATCCTTATCTATTCTTAGTGTTTCCATTCTTCATAAGAATTGGACACTTGGCTCTGGGATACTAACTCCATGTAACATAGATAAGTTTTCTCCCACTGAATTTGTGCATACTGAACCCTTCAGTATAGATTGCCAATGTATGCTCTTTCTTTTCAGGTTAAGAGGTTTTTGAGAACTATCTCTATAGATATCTATTCCTATCATATAGGAAACGTCTCTATCTTCCCTAAAGATAATTTCCATAAAGGATTCCATTCTAGAACATCTCATTCCTCATCGACATGTGGAATTCAAATACGCTCCCACTAAATCACATATCCCTTCTTTATCTTTGTCATATCAGTCAAACCCTTTAACTATATTATCAAAGTAAAGATCCAGCTCTGAGTTTCTTGTACTCAATCAATCACATTGATTAGTCCATTGTAACTTATAGACTTCATTTGCATTAATGGATTCATAAACCTTATAGGTTGTGTCATGTATACATCCTTGTTTTATTCCTCATAGGAATGTGGTTTTAGTATCCTTATGTCAAATCTTTTAGTCATTAAGTTGCAATCAACAAGCATCATCCTTCTCAAAATGTTATCCTTGTGTCTTAACACTTAAGACTCATTCACACTTATGGATTTCATCCCAATGGGTGTTACCATCAAGGTCATACCTTATGATTCACATGGAAGTTATTTAGGATGTAATGGTCATAAACCATAACTCAAAATTCCGTTCCTCATCATCTAGATAGTTGACTCATCACATGACCAACTCATCACATAGATAATCGAGATGTATCTGTCAAGGATATAAGAACTCACAACCCTTTGTGATTCTTAATGTCCTTTATTAGTGTGGGGTATTCTTTATTTAAGAAGAAATTAGTTATTAGATAATCATACTCTAACTCCTTAGAGTATGACTCCTTTTTGATTTAGACATCACCATGCCTTAATCATGAGTTTACTATGATACACTATCATAATCACTCATAAGGTTTTCAAACATTTGGTCCAAGTATTTCATTCATTGATCTCATCAAGAATTAACACTTTCCCAAATTCATACTTCATATATGATATTCTTGAACACTTCAAGATATTCATATTGGTATTTCTCTAAACACCGCTGAAGTATTAACATTAAGTCCAATAGTTATGTAAATACATCACATGTATTATACCTAATAGGATAATCATTCTTTTATTACCTTTAGTGAAGATTGATCAATCATGTCCAAGAGATTCATATCTCTTACTGGTTCTCTAACCAAAAGAGTCTAGCTTATCCATCATAGGGAAACTAGAAATGAATTTCTCATGATTTATGCTAATTTGATTGTTTGAGTTATCAATAACTTTTCGATATCATTTTATCTTATGCATACCAAATACCACAAGATAAACAAGGCATTGCCATAAAGATCATATCTTTTGAAATTGAAACATCAACTTTATTAATTGTTATCACTGTCATACAATATGAAAAAATAATGTGTTTCTATCCATTGGAAAATATGAATTAGTAGTTCATAACTCTATTACATGCCTTTAAGGATGAAAATAAACGAAAGTAGTCCTATCTATGGTGGCAACACTTGCCCCATGTATTGGGTGCTTTACACCTTATATCTTGGTATCATATACCTTAAAAGTGTTATAAGTTTATTTCATGACACCTTCAGGTGGAGATGTCTGTCGCCTCCTTCTTCTTTAGTTCTTCCAGATAGAGTGGACAATTCCTTTTCCAATGTCCTGGCTTTTGACAATGGTGGAAATTGCCTCTCTTGGTCACGCCTCCCTTAGCCTTGAGAGTTGAAGACAACTTGGGACGCTGGCTAGCATCAGAACCTTTCTTAGCTTTGCCCTTGCCCTTGCGCTTGGACTTTCCTTTCTTGTTGCTGATCATCATCACAGACTTAGGCTTGTCCTTCTTCATTTGTGCCCTGGCTGTCCTCAACATGCCCATCAACTCTGTCAATGGCTTGTCAAAGTTGTTCATGTTGTAGTTCATCACAAACTGACTGTAGGATTCTGGCAACGATTGCATTATCACATCAGTCGTCAACTCTTGGCTCACAGGAAATCCTAGTCTTGTCAGGTTCTCTACATACCCAATCATTTTGAGCGTGTGAGGACCAACTAGATCTCCTTCTGTCATGACACACTTGAACAATGCCTTGGAGACATCATATCTCTCTTACCGTGCTTGATCTTCATACATGTTCTTGAGATGCTGCATCATCTCAATGACACCCATGTTCTCATGTTGTCTCTGCAACTCGTGGTTCATGGAGCACAACATCAAGCACTTTGCATCAATAGCATCTTCAGAATGCTTCTTATAAGTATCCCTTTCTTCCTTTGATGCGGTAGGAGCAGGTTCCTCTGGAGCTGGAGTATCTAGGACATAGAGCTTTCTCTCTTGAGTGAGAACAATTCTCAATGTCCTAAACCAGTCATGGAAGTTAGTCCCATTCAACTTGTCCTTTTCAAAGACCGATCGCAATGAAAAGTGATTGTTGTTTCTTATCATTTGTACTACAAAAGGATATATATGCAATTTAGTCCAAAACTCAAATTTTGACTTATTTGATTGATTTGAAAGGTTAACGATATAATTAGGACTTTAATTAATTATCACTCCCACTATTTTGTTCAAATTGATAGCCCTCACCATCAATTCAGAAGATTGCAACGTACAATCTTCTAGTGGGTTAAGATCCTAAAACCCTCTGTGTCATGGACCAGCTAGGGCTGTCACTCACAAGTTAGATCTTCCAGGTAGGCAACTTTGGCCAATTGCATCATATGCAACTCTTGGAAGATGCCATATGCAACTCCTTGCCATGATCACCTCCATGCCTCAAGGTGCTAGATCCTATATAGGTCACCTTGTTAAGTCCGACCCAAAGCCAACAAGATGAATATGCACCCTGCTAGGGTAGACCCACATATCCATCCTTCACGCTTCCATGAGATAGACAGTGTACCACACTAGGGCGCGCCTACACTTGGCCGATCAAGCTTTTCACATGTGTCACATTTGGAAGGCATCTAAAACTTTAATATTTAATGAGGGATTTGGTTTAATAGGTACATATACATATCCAATCACCACAATACATAGTACATATCATATACATGCTATATCCCACAGAAAACATGCAAAATGATAAAAGTGATGATTACGTCCATCCTAACGTGATTCCTCGAGCCAAGAGAAATCATGGTCATCTAGGTATACATCACATGCAAGTTGTCCATGATGAAGTGCTATAGCCGTCTGAGTTGATCAACTTATCACATGAATGACCTGCTCACCCTGGCCGGTCGTCTGGGTGCCACCAGCCGATCAGTTGGCTCCTCCAACCGATCAGTTTGCCTGGTCATGGTGCATCTCCTCAGGTCACCACCCGCTCCTTTCACTCCTCAAGTCGATCGTCTGGATCACCAATCGATTGGTTCATGCCTTGAACCGATCATCTCAATCATCGTCAGATTGTCCTCTGTTCTTTGACGTAATAGGAAATATAAAAAAAGATCTATCCTATTTACATTTAAATGGGAAACCCCGAATTACATTCGGGGGAGCAAAGGTAGGAAAGAAATCTCGAGTTATCTCGAGTTACATCAAGAAAAGGAGGTAGGGAATCGGTGCGCAGACCGAGATGCAAGCAACCACATTCAACCAAGCACACATACATAGGGTTTATTGGCCATAACCACACTATACATCCACCAAAAAACTCATTTAAGGGTGACGTGGATCGAGTGCATTCATATTACATATCATATATGTATATTGGGATTTGTGGATTTAGGATTGAACATGCATAAAGCCAATTTTATTCACATCGTATGCAATAAATAAAGGCGAAAAACCAAAATCGATCACATTGATAATCCTAAAGTGTAGAACAGTTGACGTGGCTCTGATACCACTGTTGGGTTTTAAGGGAGATAGAGAAGGCAGAGGAAACAAATTTTTTTCTTCTCCACAAACCCAGTATAAAGGAATCGCGTCAACGTCTATATAGTAGGAAGGATGGTTTGTAGAGACATACCTTGTCCTGAGGCTTGCTCGACGACGTTACCTCACGGCTTGCGTAGTCTTCACCTCCGGTCTTGGACGGTGTCTGTGCAACTCCTGGTCTCACCAAGACTGTCGGGATTGATAGATGTCCTCTGAGCGGCAGAAGTCTCCCGCCTCTGTAGTAGTCCATATGGACCACCTGGAACTCCGATCTCCTTGTCCCACAAGCAATCAAAAGGAGTCGTACCCTCCTGTCAGTGTACTAGTCACTGACACACTCTCCTGCAACCAGTCGCTTTTCTACAGTTGTCTTTCCCTTGTTGTGCCTCCCTTATCGGGTAGAACTTGCTCGGGCTCTCTTAGTTACCACAACTAGAGAGAATGACAATTTTGCAGAGAAACTGGTGTTCTGAGTTGTACTTTGAGAAGCCCCCAATACCCCTATATATATAGGAGAACATGGGACATGGTTCTCTACTCCGGGCAATGCAGGATTAAAGCAGGAGTAGAAGGGTTCAAGATTTTCCATAAAACAACCAACTGTGCCAGCTGAACCGATCGTTTCAAGCATGAAACATTCGGTTGGGGACCTGAGTCGATCGGTTGGGACACCTGTGCCGATCGGTTCAAGCATGAGTCGATTAGTTCGTGGTCCTGATTAGTTCCTGATTGACTTTTCCTATTTTGTTTCGAATTGATCCAAATACCAATCCTTGTTCCAATCAAATTGGACAAGTGAAATGAATAGAAATTACTTGCCAACCTGACTTTCCCAACTTGCTCGTTTGGACCATTTGAGCCGATCAGTTCAACCCTTGAGCCGGTCAGTTCAGCCTGTCCTGAGCCGATCGATTCATCTCATGAGCCGATCAGTTCACCAAGCTGAGCCAATCAGTTCATTATATGAGCCGATCAGTTCATTATATGAGCCGATCGGTTGGGAGTGTAGAGTGTAGAAAATTAGTCAATTGTAGTTTCAATCAATCTAATACTCTATTCAATCAGTCGAACACCTTGAACACTATGATATTGAGCTATGAATTGATTGAGTGTTTAATTGATCTACTAAACTCCTTTAGTAATCAATCTAAATATCATTTTTGGATAAACTCCTCTTCTAGGTTAAATCCTATGTGTGTGACTCTGCATGCCCATTTCATGTTGGCAGTGAAAGTCCATAACACTTATGACTTCACAAGTAAAGAGCGGTGCCTAGTCACACATCAGTGCTACCCAAGTGAAATACAAAGTTGGAGAACAACTTTCAATCCTACAATCCATGAATGGTGTTACAGTGAATGTATGATTCCTTTGTCACTGTTATCCCGAATGAACTCAAGGCATGGAACAGTCATCCTATCAACGTTCATTCACTGTCTTGATCTCAGAGTAGATTGGAGGAGATATATATGTCATCAATATCGCATACTGATTCACACGTGTGTGGACGCCTTTCTCAATCCTACTCATCAAGTGGCCATGGATATCAAACTCCCTTAGGAGGGACAAATCCATTATCTATCACTCACCCTTCAAAAGCCCCATGCGTCAAAGCCACCCAATCATCACCTTTATAACAACCCATGTTTCAGGACTACGTTTGATGATATCAAAGTGTACCCAACGACATGTGTTGAGTGTAGTGATTTCAGGTCAAAGAATGACACTCACCACCACCACTATGAGAACTGACTGTGACTACTATGTCATGGTTCCATGTGTCAAACTCACGGTGGGTCTGTCTAGTACACTTGTTCTCTAACAAGTACCTATGTGTTTGATTTGATATCTTCATATCATGACTAACGAGATTCTGTCATCAACCAACACCACAATCTAGTCTTGTGTGTCATTGTTGTCTATCTACCTTCCACAATGACATCCGACTAGGGACATAATAAGAATGTACAAACTCTTAGCATATGTATGATCTCATCATTCAGGTCCTCAACCTAAAAGCATACATCATTGAGTACTGTCATTCTCTAGACATTCAATCTGTTCTATCATTATCTCATATGACTGAACTACAAAGAACTGGAAGCTTTCCTTTGATATTTATCAAATCAATCTTAATGTATCCCACCAATCATCCCATGATTTGCTCTCAGGGCATACATACCAACAAAAGAACCAATAAGATCTACAAGCTACAATGGTCAATCTATGGATTGAAGAAAGCATCTTCGAGTTAGAATCTTTATTTTGAAGAGACAATAAAAGAGTTTGGCTTTATAAAAAATAAAGATGAATTTTGTATTTACAAAAAGGTTAGGGAGAATAATTATTTTTTCATATTGTATGTAGGTGACATACTATTAATGGAAAATGACATACCTACACTGCAATTGGTTAAAACATTGCTGGGAAATATTTTTACATTCAGGACTTAGCTGAAGCATCCTATATTCTAGGAATAAAAATCTATAGAGATAGATCTAGAAAGCTTCTTGGACTGAGTCAATGTAAATACATTGACAAAGTGCTATAGAGGTTTAGCATGATAATTCTAAGAGAGGAAACTTACCAATGTCTCATGGATTAAGTCTCTCTCTAAAACTCAATGTTTTAGATTTTTGGAAAAGTAGGAAGGCATGAGTTGTATTCCATATGCCTCCGAAATTAGATTTATCATGTATGCAATGATATGTGTGTGATCAGATGTCTCATATGCTTTAAGCATGATAAGTAGGTACAGGCTGGATCAGGGTGATGGTTGCAGGACCTCTCCCTTGATTAGTATAAATGTCAACCATTAGAGAGAAACCCTAAACCCAATCCTCGATTATGGGACAAAATAATAAATTCTCAACAAAGGTGACTCAAATAATATATGAAAATCATAGATATGTTTTTCCTTTTTCTTTCTCATAAAACCTTTTAAAACAATGTCACAACAGACATCACATTTAGATATGAAAAATCATATTCAACTCTATCAAATCCAACATCAAATGTTATTGGTTACATGGGTTCACTTTACGTCTATTACAATACATGTAACAAAAAACTCAGTATACTACCCATCCCAAGAAAGAGAGTGTAAAAGGACATTCTAATCTATTTAGATTACTTTATTTGTGTCTTCTTTGTCTTGACCTCTCCGCTGGATAGCAATATACCTAAAAATATTTGAAAAAACCTCATGAGACTCATATAGATCCCAATGAGCAGATACCTCTCACTCAAGCTAGGTACATGCACCCACATTGGATTAAGGATAAAGAACTCAAAAGAAACTTGCATATATTGAAAGGTATAGCATATTGTTCTAGCATGTAGTCAAATCCAGTTTACAATGGTAATCTAATAAAATAGATATGGTAATCATTTATACCAAACCCAACTTAAAAACATATTTTATAGAATTTATATGAACAAATCAGTAGATACATCTTACTTTAGATTAACAATCCTTTAGTATGAGTAACAAGTCAAGATATAAATATCTTAAATTAATATATAACATTAGTATCAACTTTATGACACCTCACCAACTAGATCAGGATCACATCATGTAGTCCTAAAGCTAAAGTACACATAAAACATGTCTACCAAACAAAACTATCAAATGACAAGTAATCCAAAACTTATTTGGAGTGGATATAAATTCCAACATTTACTATTTGTAAATAAGACAAACCAAAATATGAAATAAATAATCTCTATAATAGAATGACTATTCTCCACAACAAGAAACATAATCAACAATAGTAAATCATCAGCCAGTAGTACAAGGAATGTAATAAACTTTCAAATCATGTTCTACATGACTTAACATCTTTTATTCATTCCCTGAAACTACTTGGCTTGTACCTTACCAACTAGAAGTTGCCATGCCTGATTATAATGTCAACGACACACTATCATTATCTTAGGATTTAGCCGACCATGCTAAGATATCAACAACAAACCTTGGCCACATTAGGGTTGCGTAAAGAGGCTCACTTCCTCATCTCGGGTACACGAGATAGGAACCAACAAAACTGTGTATCAAATATCAACATTTATCACATTTTCATATTTCACATATTTCATTTCATCACAGTCTATTCCTCATGGACATAGACTTTCACAACAAGGATTTAGGTCCAGAGCCACTCCAGATGACTCATTCCTAAATCTTGGTGGTCTAACCATTAAGGTCTCAATCCATACTCTAGAAATCCTCCACATAATTCATTGATTACTACAAGGAGATCCGTTTTGTTTCCCTAGTGTGGTCCTTGAGGGAAACTCATAGTCTTCAGGGTGCCTAATTAAATGTGCCAACATTCCACATATTATTAATCTCTTTTCTTATCCTAAAAGAATTCAAAATATCATATATCATATGTGTGTATTCTCATGTACGTAGAATAACATGAAACATTTTAGGATTAACAAAAAGACAATGATTAAAGCAAGAAGCAATTTTTTTTAGTTTACAACACTTTTTTTTCATTTTCTACATCATCTCATAGCATTCACTATGAATGGGCTTTCAGTCTGAGACATAATCTCATTGTCCAACATGTACCCCATCAGGGCTTATCATCATCAATGGGCTTTCATCCAAAGACTTAATCTTATTGTGCAACATTTACCCTCATTAGGAATAAGTTCATGTTAAATCCAATTCCAACATATTTCTTATCAGTTCACTCTATATCACAGTTCTCAACAAATATTTACAGAGACATTAGAAATAGAAAGAATAAAAGCATATAGATACAAGATCATCATACTCAAAATAGATTTATCATACAACATATACTTACTCCATCCAATTTCAATAGATGCAAATAAATTGCATGCATAAACATGCACAACACACAGTTAGGGTTACTAATGAACACATGTTAAATATCATTTGAATTCCATCAAAATAGCCCATTGACAGAGTACAAGTATTCTATCAGACAATCACAATCCAAGAATACACTCTTGTAAATCAATTCAAAATTTTAATTTAATTCAACTTCAGTTATGTGCATTCCTTAATCCCTCATTTGAGATCATTATTCATTAGCATCATCTAGCTCATCATTTAGGGACAGAGTTAGGTTCTTAGATTCATCTACTAATTCCCATCTTTTTCGTTCATTTTATATTTATTAGTTTCAACTTCTTTTATTTCATGTTCATTACATTATTGGAACCGATCATTCTTAATTAACTTTATATACAATGCATCTCTCCTCATTAACATCCATTAAAGTTCAATTTTAATATATTTCATTCAATTTTGGTTAAGCCACATGTAATTAAAATAATAGATTAAAGACTTCATCATAATAACTTCATCAGTTTCACCTTTAACTTGCCATCCCCATTCAGTACATTTTTAATCATATCATTTCTTATATTTAGATAAGGGTACCATGTCATTGACTTATAATGGCATTCCCATAATAGAAAGTGATCATTCCTTATTATACTGCTCACTTTGGGTAAAAATAATGTATTAGGGTTACATCTTCTTACACCATAATCTCTAATCATCCTCCACTTTTCATTGTTATGTAACTTGTATAAAAGGACCCACATTCACGTGAGGGCTACTTTCTCAATAAATTATACTAAAATATATGGATTAGGATTATATCATATTAGTATAACTCATCATCTTCAATTAGAGTATTTGTTACAACCTCAATTTTGCATATGTTTTCATAGTTGAAATATAATGATTTTTTGAATTTGGGCTTAATTAAAAAGGTTGTAAGCTTTGCTTCAAAGAATGGGTTTCCTTGCAAATATTCCCTTGGATAGGAATTTCATGATTACTATTACTATATTAATCCAATAATGGATATAAAAGAGAAGAAAAGAAGAAAAGTCCAAATATTAGAAAATGATACAAGATAATGAATATTAAGAAAAGTATTTATAAGAAATACTTGGAAATATCTAGAAAGTGGCATTAATGGCCACAATTGAGTAAAATTTGTTTACATATGTTGGAAAAGAGGGAAAGATAAAGAGACATCTTTAAAAAGAAATTCAGTTAATAAAAGAATATGTAAGAAAAGGAGAAAATAAAGAGGTAGAAGCCTCTAGAAAGCTAGGGAATTATCTCCAAGAGGGTATTTCGTGCCTTTTGGGTTCCTTGGGTTCCAAGGAGTCTAAATTGCAAAGATAATGCAACAAGAAAGAGAAAGTATTAATTAAATATTGCTTATTTAGAAGAAATGTGAGATAATGATAATATTACAAGAAATATGTGGAAATATGGATAATGAGTCCACCTTGGATGAGATTATGTGTCCACATAGTTTCTAATGTAAAAATGAATCAAAATCAAAGAAAATAAAAGATTAAGAGAGAGAAAATATGCATAAAATATGCCTTATTAAGAGATAATTTGCATATAAATAAAAGTATCTCATAATTTCGATTTTGAGTCCCAAATTTGGTACACACGTGGATTAAGTCATTATAGACTTTCCCCTAAAATTTGAGATTAAAATGATAAACGTTTTGGGAGATATGAATTTTGTAAATTTCCATACAGTGAGAGGATCGATATAAAATGTCACAATTCATCTTTGACTCATGGCCCGATATCTGTTGGGTTTTGATCCAACGAGGGCTACTCTTCGAGATAGATCAAGAAAGTGAAACGTTAAATGGTGGGTTTCATCTGACATATATCTCTCCTAGATTCTCTAGGAGTCTTGGGAAGTTGATATTCAACTTCGGGAGATTAAATCACAATAGGTGACCCCTTGGATGTTTCAATTTCATGCATGATTGGGAGTTCCTCCCAATAACAGAGGAACTGGGACTATGTTGACTCTCATTTGGTAGACCCTACCTATATAAGGCCGATGACCTTTGGGCAGGGGGGGAATGATTCTTAAGACCCCGGGGGGGGGGGGGTTTCTATGAAACTGGGATGCATTGAGTTGTTCGGAACCCTTGTCCCTAATGTGCACCTGCCCTGTTTCCGCCATGAAGTGCCACCTCTTCCCCACGCTACCCTTCCTCTCACCCGCGATGTTGCGGCTGCGAGCAAGTCTGGAGGTGACTTGCGAAGTTGGGCGCAGGGGTTCCTAGCCCTCTGATGTGCTGCTACCCCGGGTCAACAGAGAGGTTGACCGCGGCGAGGTGCTGCCTCACAAAGTTGAGTGGGGTTGAAGACGACCCTCGCTGGAATGACTCTTTCACCCCCAGGGCTAATGAAGGAGGAGCAAGGTAAAAATGTCTTTCGGCCCTTTTTAGTTGGGTTGGTATCGCTGGTGCGTGCCACTAAGAAGCCGCCTACGATTGGATGTGGTTTACACACCTGGAAATAAAGGAAAAGGAGCCAGTCGCTGACGTGGCAACATTCTACTGGTCCAAAGGTAATTTTCTTGTGAAAATTCTAAATAATTATTGGTAGATCTAATAAAGACATGTTATATATCAAAATTGATAAAAAATGCAAGGAATGCAACAAAAATGTAATTGAAGCCTAATTCTTCTTGCTATTCAAAAAGTATGTAAAAATGCTATCTTTAATGGTTTATCTAATCTAAAACCCTAATCTTTATTGATAATGATTTGAGAAGGGTTATATGGATGTTTAAAGTTGATATTAACCTGTTGATTATAAAAAGACACATCAAGATCTAAAAGGACAACTCTTACATGGTGCCAATGAATGGACAAAGTATAAATGTCTGGGAGGACAGATGGTGGAGGGGAGATCAGGTCCTAAAGGATATTGCAACTCACCCATCCTCATTGATCTATTGGACCTAAAAGTTAGCTCGCTGGTCAACCTACAAGGCTACCGGGACACGACCTTTCTACATGAATGGTTGCCACCAATTGTGGTCCAGGACATCGCTAGAATGGACATTCCATCTGATTTGGACGGGGATGATTTACGGGTCTGGAACCATGCAAGCTCTGGCCTGTTCTCAACCAAGACAGCGTACCATAAGATTATGGAGGTTAGATGCCGCCCCACCGAAGGAAAGTGGAAGAAGATCTGGAATGCAAGTGTCTCACCTCGCATTAAGTTCTACGCCTGGCTTCTCATGCACGAGGCTATACTGACCAATGTGAGAAGGCTGAGAAGAAAGATCAGTACTGACTCCTCTTGCCCTAGATGCCGCAACGGTGAAGAGAACACTATCCATGCGATTAGAGATTTTATATTTGCACGACCTGTGTGGATGACCCTATACAAAGACAGAGATGTAAGCCAATTCTTCGCTAGCAGCGAGTTCCCAGAATGGTTCAATGAACAACTTGAGAAGGATGAGCAATCAACGATCCTCTTTCTTACTACATGTTGACACATATGGAACTCCAGGAATAGACAAGTTTTCCAGAATACGACTAGAGACCCTCAACAACAAGCCCGCTTCATCATCAGAGAAGTCAGCATCCCGATTGCAGCGTACACCGATACCTGCAATTCATCTCGAATTCCTGAGTTGGATAGATAGCTACCTTGGTCGCCCCCTGCCCAAAATGTTCTCAAGTTTAATACTGATGCGGCCATAAAATGCAATCGAGCATCCTGTGCAATGGTAGCTAGAGATGAACTCGATAGGTGGATAGGGGGAGCTGCGGTACAAGTTTTTACCCAAGATGTTATTGAAGCAGAACTTCATGCTATCACTCTAGATATGGAGATAGCCCATGCTAACAGGGTAAAGTCTGTGATCTTCGAATCTAACTCCTCTTCAGCTTTCCACATTGCTAACACCTTCACCCGAGAGAACCCGAAGTATGCGAAGCTAGCCACGAGAATAAAGAGCTTGAAAAAAGAAGAGTGGTATGTTGTGCACAACTGTAGAGAAGGAAATACTGTGGCCGACTGTCTTGCCAAAAAACACTTAGACCAGCCAGAGAATTATACTATTTATAGTTCTCCTCCTACTGATATTCAACAGTTCCTACTTAGGGACAAATGTAAGGGTCGTAGTACTACCTTGTTTTCTTTTGCATGTCTTATTAGTGATTGTACTCTTTGTTTAAATTTGCTCGCAAGAGGAGGGAAGGATGAATAAGATTGCCTCCTGACTTCCCCCCGAAAAAAAGATCTAAAAGGATGAACTTTACACGTAATTGGATTAATTTAAGGTTCCATGTGCATAAATGAGCTTTAATGCACTCTGAAACCCTAATGTTAGTAATTATGACTCTTAATGGCCTTAATTGATAGAATTCATGAATAAGACTGAGATATGATGGTTCTTAGCTATTTTGAGTATAAAAGTTCCTGATTGTGGATAAGTACCCTTAATTTGGTGATTAGGGTTTTGTAATGGGTAAATGTGGAATTAGTAACAAATGGAATCCCTATATGAGTTAGATCATAATGAAAAATGAGTTGTCAATTTGAAAGAAACTAAAGGTGATAATTGAGTCTAATGATCTTGAAATAACTTAAAAGGATAAAGATGGTAGTTTTGGTATAAAAGAGAAATCATAGACTTTAATTGGGCTTATAATGTTGAAATTAGGGTTTGTGAACATTAAATGTGATGAAAGTATTATGGAGGCTAAAACCCTAATAAAACCTTAAATTGGCCTAGAAAGCCTAAGGTGGAGTCCAAGTTTATCTTGAGAATGTTTTGCATAAATTTTAACACTTGGGTGTTATGCATTAATTTTAGGATATTGTTAATTTCTTGTTTGATTGTTCTTTATCATTATTGCTTGGATATCAAGTTGCTCTGGATCAGGTATGTGGTTAATATGGTTAATCGCATTAGTTTCCCAAAGGTTTTCTGGATGATTAATCACATTGAATGCAACCTATTAGTTTGGATGTTCATACTTGCAAATTATAAAGTCACTATGAATATCACAATTATAATATAAGTGTGTATTTTCGCACCGACATGCCACCCTAATGGATGATGCCAAAAGGTCAAGCCCACGAGGGAAGACCCATGGGCACCATGAGTGGTGACCCCAGGCACCAAGTTCGGGATTGAGAAGGTGGTCTTTATTGCATGACTAATGGGCACCATGAGAGGTGACCCCAGGCACCAAGCTCAGGATTGAGAAGGTGGCCTTGAGTCATTGGCAAAACAGAAACCCTAAGGAGGGTATTCCAGGGTTCGGGCAAAAGCGGTGGAGAATGTCACATTGAAAGCGTAAATTGGCTTGTTAATTAACTTGATTGTGATATTTATATTGTTAGCCATATTTGTGAAATTTTGGTTGTCCCCACATACCGGCATATTTCGATATGCTGACCGACGTTTTGTTTGTCGGCGTTTTTGGTACAACCCTGAAAAGAACAAATAGTAAAGTGACACATTGTGAAATTAAGAAATAAAGTGCAAGGAGGATTAGATAGAATAGATTCAAGTTGTGGATAGAAGTAGATATCCAAAGTTCTTAAAAGGTAGAAAAGTTTTATTTTATACCAACTTTCAGTATAGTTTGGTAGAATTTTATAATTATTACTGATTATTTGTCAAACCTTTGATCCTGTTAATTGGGATAACGGATCTGACCTCTTGGTCTCCCTTAATTGGGGGTTACTGGGAGGCGGGGTCATTACAGTATTAATACTTACACTTCAACATTTCATCACGTTTACAACATTATATACAAGTTCTAGCTTTATCACTCATACTCACCTTTATATTAAACTTCTAGGGTTTTCAAGAAGTCATCCTTAGATCAACACATCATAAGAATCATATCATTCAATAATCTCACAATGGTCCATAAGAGTTCGATAGGGCTATGCACACACATGGAAACCCTAGTTTCCATTTTCACATATTTTATTCATAAATCATAAGTATACATTGATTAGTTCACTTATTTGATTCAATCCCACAAACCAAACCCTAAATAGGGAATATTGGCACCTCATATTGATCCTTATGTATATGTCATATTCAATTTCAGGAAGACTCAACAAAACACTTGTATAATTCATTATAATACAATTCAAATACGATTCTATACATGTCAATTCAATTCCCAAGCATATCGGCCACTGGTCTGAATTTTAGGAAATATTCACATGAACTAGCATAGTAATCTATCCATAGAGTTTACCATGGAACATCAATCAATATATCAGGAACTTATCAAGTTCCATTTGATGAGTTGTAATCCAAATCAATAGATTTTGATTACCTAATATCTTTTTAGATCAATATCCAGACACATACAAATACAAGAAAGATTTCTAATTATATTAGTTGGATATAATTAGGCTTTCAACATGAATAAACATATTAAGAGGGAGATAAACACTCACCTAATGTCACAAGAACCTTAAAAATGTAGGTCAAACTCTAAATTTCTAGAAATCTAATCGAACTCTAGCAACTGCATCCATTTGTTCCTCCTCTCAACTCGAAAACCCTAGAAATGGAGATTAGGACGGAAAGAGTGAGGAAAAAGGGGTGTTGATATAATTTCGAATAAAATTAGAGGAGGTACAAAATTTTCCCTTGTGAGAGAAGAATCACCATGAAAGTCTATGCAAAGAAGCTAAACTTACTTGATTTCATCATATCTTAGATAGTGAAACCCTAGGTCAACATCTCCACCACTTTCTCCTCTCAAAAGTATAACCCTCATCTCTATCTAGGATTTCATTTTTGTAGAATATATTATGAAACATGAGAGCTCCTTGGGTGCTAGGTTGCTCATATAGATCAATTTAGGTGTTGGTCAAATGCAAATTGACCCAACTTACACTTTCTTTTATTTCAACAATTTTTTCTATCATAAATCTCTTAACATTATGAAAAAATTAGCATTTTAGATGACACAACCTTTTAGAGCTCCCGTAAAAACTCATATCAACCCGAGTTACCAATAAAAGAATAAAAATCAAATACAAACTGCTATTTTTAGTCAGAATGTATGGTCGACTAAGTTTGTCTTAGGAGAAACTCGACCGACACCACAATCTGTAGAACTTTAACATCATCCAAAAGTTACTTTAATAGGATGTCTAAAATAGAATTTCCCAACTACAATCAAAATTTGAGATCAATTATACGTACCAATAAAAAGATAAAATTCAAATACTAGACTGCTATCTGAGTTTGTCCTGGGGAAACTCGGCCGAAAAACATGTCACAAATTCTTCAAAATTTAGATATTTTTCAAAAACACTTATAATTGAGTTATCCAAACCATATCCAAATTTCAACTAAATCAGAGTCATATATAAAATACTAAAATCATTTCGTGAGCCACTATACTTATCAAATTATGTATTCATATGCTACTAAAACCCTAATATTACCCGATTAGGGTTTTCAAACCCTAATTATTTGATAAAGGAATATTTAGATTTTTAATTAAGTTCAAATAATCATGATCATAATACTATCATTAATCAATATTTAAACAATAATCATTCCAGTTGAGCATGCAATCATTCAAGTAAAACCTTAATTATATGCCTAATTTGAAAATTTGTCATTACAAATTCTCTCCTCCTTATAGGATTTCATCATGAAATGTAATAAAAGATGTAAATGATGTGGTTCACATCACCTTTCAATTTCCTTTAAAATTTGATTATGTATCTCATGGATCTAGATTATGACTCATTCTATATTATCATCCACATTCATCAACTTTCCTTCATAGAGAAGATCATTTAGTGTGCATCATTCTTAGTTCTTTACTTTTTCTTGCAATATCATATTTCAAACCCAGATTGAAACTCATTAGAGATTATCATCACAATCCAATAGGCTTTCATCTGTCCTATATGAAATTTCCTGCTTGCCATAAATTTCATATTGAATTATAAATCCTTTTCTTTTTCACAATTTTATCACAATTCTATTTTTTATCATCATGCATCTTATTATACTCCAAAACTTTAGTCATATGGATGCTTGATCAAGGAATCTAGAATATGTACAGTCAATAGTTCCATACTTGCTTATCTCGACACCTAAAAACTTGACCAGAGTATCTGAACACTGAGTTTAGTTAGTATGCACATCATTCAAGTTATATTCAACGTCCACATTATAATTTAGTCTTGGATCCTATTGTCCATGTAGACTCATCTAACCTAGGCTCTGATTCCATGTTGTTGGAACTCTCTCTTTATCAGCATAAATGCCAACCATTAAAGAGAAACCCTAAACCTAATCCCCGATTATGAAACAAACCAATAATTTATCAACAAAGGCAATTAAAACAATATATGAAAATCACAAATATATTTTTCCTTTTTCTTTCTCATAAAACCTTCTAAAAATGTCACATCACTGACATCACATTTAGATAACAAATATCATATTCAACTCTATCAAATCCAAAATCAAATCTTACTGCTCACATGCAGTTCAGTTTACATCAATTACATGTACATGAAACAACAACTCATTATACTACCCATCCTGAGAAAGAGAGTGTATAGGAATATTCTATTTTATTTAGAATATTCTATTTATGTTTTCTTTGTGACAACCTCTATGTTGGATACCATTATACCTAAAAACATTTGAAATGACCTCATGAGACTCATAAAAAGCCCCAGTGAGTGGATACCTCCATGTTGTTGCACCTCTCTCTTGATTAGCTTAAATTCCAACCATTTAAGAGAAACACTAAACCTAATTCCCGATTATGAAACAAAACAATATATTCTCAACAAAGGCGATTAAAATATATATGAAAATCACAAATATATTTTCCTATTTCTTTCTCATTACTAAAATAGTATCAAATATATAAAACAATATATTTAAAATACTAAAAATCATATAGTTAGCCACTATAATTATTAATTTATGTATTCATATAATACAAAACCCTAATGTTAGCTGATTAGGGTTTTCAATAATCAAACTCTAATTATTTGATGAAAGAATATTTAGAGTTTTTATTTAGGTTCAAATAATCATGATTATAATACCATCATTAATAAAGCTTATAATGATAATCAATTTGGTTAAGCATGCAATCATTAAAGTAAACCCTAATTAGATGACTAATTTGAAAATTAGTCATTATAATGGTCACTAGAGAGTAGTAAAGGACATTCATAAGTACTTAAGAAAAACTCAAGATTAATTTCTAATTTATGGAGGTGAGGTAGAGTTTGTTGTAAAAGGTAACACTAATGCATGTTTCCAAATCGACAAGTAAAATTATAAATCACAATATGAATTTGTGTTTTTCCTGAACGATGGATGTAATGTTCTAAGTAGGAGATTGTGGATGATTCTACAACATAGGTTGAGTATATCGATGCATCCAATGCAACAAAAGGAAGTAATATATATCACTGAGTTCATTACTGAATTTGGAGTGGTTCCAACCATTGAAGATTTACTACAACTTTACTACGACAACAATGGAGCTCATGCACATACTACGACACCCAGATCATGTCTACGTTCTAAGCATATATTCAAGAGTTACCAACTCATATGTGAGATTGTATAATGAGGAGATATAAATCTTTGAAGAGTACCAATTAAAAGCAATGTTGTTGATCCTCTAATTAAATCACTTTCACATTGGAAACATGATGGTCATGTTAGATAAATTGGACTAGGTTCATGACTGATCAGCTCTAGTGTTAGTGGGAGACCATTGGTTATATGTCCTGAGAGACATCATGTGATGATTAAAAGAGGGATATTTTGTATTTTATTTGACTAAAAAAAGAAAATTCCATTTACTATGTTTGTTTAATATTGAGATAATGAATAAACTTAATAGTATCATAAGATTGTTTAACTGAATGACACATGGTTTAAGTTAAGGACCTAAATTTGACATCATGTGTATAATAAATATTCAATCTTGTTATGACCCTAGTCGGTTAGTCTTGTGGTTACTGTATGACAAAAATAGTACATAAGACTAGCACGTATGGTAATTGATGATATGTCTCTTTAGTCATGTTATTAGATATCAACTCAAATGCATGGGTAATTGTTAGTGAATAAGATATAGTGGAAAAACCCATCTTGAGATTGATACATGGAATTCATGTAGTGATATGATATAGTCCTATCTCAATTTAATAGTTGTAATGGCCTCATTTTTTAACATCCCCCAATTAAGGAAGGACCTCAAAGTTGAGAGTCGTTACTTAAAATTACCAAGATCAATATTTATTCAAATATCAAATAATAGAAAATAATTTCTATTAATTCAAATGTTGTTATAAGATGCTCCTCGAAGGAGTTAAATGAATTTCCATCATCAGAACTGTACTATGAGAAGAAGTATCAATCTAATCCTCCTTTACTTAGATTTAATGCTTTTAGGTAATTCATCTAATTTATCATGTCTTGATATTTTCTTATCTTGCATTTACCTAAAATGGCATGAAACAAAAGCACAAATCAGTATATTGCTATATTGTGTATGTGGGTGCATGCAAAAGTGTGCCAGTACATAACAACATATATTTAATCAATTACTTACAAATAAGAACATGTAGTTGGGAATAGTTCTTGGAGGCTTCCTCATCTAAACAATGACCAATTAAGTGCTCTCTGTTCTATGGTCACTCAAGAGTAAATTGATGTTGTTATTCATAACTCCAATGGGGACAAAGCTAGGGTCCATATGGATTTAACTACCATTTTTACAAAACTTGTTGGCATATTATTTTTTAAGATGTGTCTAAGGCAGTGCTAAATTTTTTTGCTAGTGGTAAATTGCTTTAGGAAGTCAATAGAACCGACATCACTCTTATCCCTAAGAGTAAGAACCCTTCTTCAATTAAGGACTGGAGGCCTATATCTTTGTGCAATGTTTTGTTTAAGATCATATCCAAAATTCTTTTTAATAGACTATAGAACATTCTTCCCAACCTGATTAGTCCTGCAAAAAGTTCTTTCATTAAAGGCATGTTTATTAGTGACTCGACTTTTTGGTGAATGAGCTTATTAATAACATCTTTAAAAGCACTAAGCCAATGATGTGGGTTAAGACTGATATTGTAAAGGCCTACAATTAAATTGATTGGTCTTATATTAAAACTATTCTCACCATCATGAATTCCCCTGTTGTTTCATTCATTGGATTGATGTCATTCTCAACTCAACTAGTATACAAGTGTTAATGAATGGAGTTCCTGGAGAGTCTTTTAAAACTAAGAGAGGTATAAGGAAAGGAGACCCACTTGCTCCGTACCTCTTTGTTATTGCAATGGAGAGGTTCACTAGAATCATAAATTACAACCTTGCTCAGAGTATGATGGTTCCTATTAAGGGTGCTCATGATTTTTCTGTTTCTCATGATATTTTTGTAGATTATGTGGTGTTATTTTCTGAGGCTGATCCTAAATCTATTGAGGGGGTTAATAAAGTACTCCATGGTTTTAGCAGTGTTACAGGGATGAATATTAATCTAGAGAAGAGCATTGTCATTTGTAATTCTACTACTAAATCTCATGTGGTGAATTCTGATTTGAAGGTCAAGATTGGTAGATTGTCTTTGAAGTACTTAGGCCTTCCTTTGTTTATTGGTAGGCTCTCTACAACTCTGTGTTCTCCTCTTATTGATAAGGTGAAAAGTAGATTAGAAGGTTGCAAATTTCATCACCTATCCTATGCTGGAAGATTTGAGCTCATTAACACAACTCTCTCTTTTTTCCATCTGTATTGGGCTTCATCCTTTCCTCTTCCTACTACTGTGTCTGAAGACATTGATATGTTGTGTCATAATTTTGTTTAGGGAGGTGCCTCTGTTGATAATTCTACTCATTTGGTCGCCTGGAGGAATATCTATAAGACAAAGGAGGAAGGGGATCTAAGTGTGAAACATACCTCTGATATTGTTTTCACATGTGTTGGCAAGAATCTTTAGAATATATCTCTCAAGAAGGATTCTATGTGGGTGAGATGGATACATTGTAGATACCTTAAAGGTAACTCACTATGGAGAGTGAGTCACACATCTAGTGCTTCTTTGATGTGGAGTTATCTATTGAGGATCAGGAATATGGTTCTTAGTAGAGTTTCTATCTCTACTGGGTTGTCTACTCTCATTTGGAGAGGTCCTTGGATACCTGATGAAAAATTTCTTGATGACCTTCTAGATAAAAGGGATACTCTGAAGCTGGGTGGTGGGGAGTTAGCCAAGTTGGATTGTCTTCTCGAGAATGGACAGTGGATTTGTAGTAGATCAAGACATTATAGTAGAATTGTTGGGTTTATCAAAAAGTTCTTTATACATTCTCCTGGGTTGAATAGCTCAGTTTTCATAGTTAGAGTCTCTCCTATCAAGTTGAAGGACTTCTGGAATCTAGTGCGTATAAAGTACCCTCATGTTCATTGGTTAAAATGGGTTTGGAATTCTGGTGCTCCTATTAGATATAGGGTCCTAGTTTGGAGATTCATGTTAGATAAGTTTCTTACTCATGACCACTTGAAGAATAGAGGGTTCTGTTTTGCATCAAGATGTGAATTCTACAAATTTTTTACATATGATACTAATCACATTTTTGTTAGTTGTGTTTTTGCTAAAGAGATTTGGAGCAGTGTCCGTTCTGGGGGTTATATCTCTGTGGTGCCTATCTCTATCTCTGATCTAATTTCTTTTCTGATAGGAAAATTAAGATTACTGTGTATATGGTTATCCATGTTTTGTGGAGTGATAGGAACTAGAGAATTTTCCTTAACTCTGATTGCTCTACTACTCAGAATTGAAGAAGGATCAAGAAAGATATTGATACTTTGGTATTGATCATTGAATAGATATGGCCTTCTTTTTCTTTCCTATCTTTTATAAAGCTTCCTTATTTTTCTTTGGTATATAGTTTCAGGACCACATCTTTTCTCTTTCTATTTGAAATTTCTTGGAAAATGAAAAAAGGAGCCAACACGCTTTGGGAGACAAAAAAGAACATGCAGTTTCATTGCATATTCTTACCCATACTTGAAATGCTATCTTAGGTGTGACCACTGTCCCTCAAGGGTTCATGTTAATCACCCTCGATACATGTCATACTAGGGTTTAGGATATGATATATTTATTTATGTGATACTCACAGTGGCATCCTAATTGAACAAAATGTAAAAAAACACTCCACTATTTATTCAGACAATCTTCAAGAAATGCTTGAAAAACCTCGACTATTGATATTACGGGTAGTAGTCATAATCATAACAACATAGATCAATTGTTAACTATACAAACCATGCAGTACATACTTGAAATACTTTAAGCATATCATGCAATCAATCAATAAAAATGAATCCAAGTAATTCATTTTTTGATATATATGTATGTAAATCCTAAAATGTCTCCATCATATTATTAAAAGTAAACCCTACTATGATGCTAATATTGGGTTTAGGGTGAAGCTAGGGTTTGTATGAGGAATAATGACACAAACCCTATTTCCATCACATATAAAACATCAGGTGAAACCTTAATTGTCATATCTACAAATTCTTTCATTATGGGCACTTAGATCAGATTGGGATCATTAAGATTATAACAAGTTATGATCTTTAACTTAAAAACCCTAATTCATCATGTATATGGTTATTTACTCTAGAAACCCTAATTATCATCATTATTATCATGATCATGTTATCATTATATTCCACATTATCATTTTACATCTCTAAGAAACATATATAACATGATTAATACACAAATCTAGGATTTTATTCTTTAATCATTACTTCAACACATATTAACACTCTTTTTGAAATGGGATTAGAACTAAGTACAAAATCCATTTTATTCATATTCCTTTTATTTATATTTTAATTTCCATATATTACTTATCTCAATCTGAGTTACCAATTATATTCTAGAATTATCTCAAGTTATCATTACATGGACCAATGGCAACATGCAATTCACCATTATCATTTTATCCCATTTTGCACGTGCTCCAGTCCAGCCAATCAACATATGCCACCTTGGCACTACTCAGAGTGACATACTCCTTAAAACTATGGAAATGTCATAGTTCTTCCCTTGAACATTGACAAAAATTGACATACAATCTGAGTGTAGAATCGCTAACTTATAGAGTGGATTCATCCCCTTCCCCGCTCCATTGCTCTCTAGAGAAGAAGAAGTCACAGTCAATCCCATGGTTGAGTCTAGGACCTGTGCTTCAAGGTCGGTAACCAAGGTGCCCATCGACTCCAGCATGACTAGCTGAACCAGGACCAACGCCACGGTTGTAGAAGAGGTTGTCAGAGGGGGGTTTCCTAGAGAGGTTTTATGATATTATGAAAACACAAAGGAAAGAGGTTACCTACTAGAATTGAGGCAATCCAATGCCTGGAAGAGCTTCTTGGTTGTCTTAGTAGTTGCCCCCACCATTCGTGAGGCATCGTGGTGCCCTAGAATGTCATGTCTAGTGAGGAACTTTGACATGGAAATGGACATAGTTCATAGACCTAGTCTGAGTGTTCTACATCCTTTTTTGAGAACTAGAATCCCTCACCGACTTCCTTCAGTGCTCTAGGCCCAAGGAATTGACCGAAGACTACATGCGGCCCTAAAGTAGGGTGGTGGTCACCAGAGATCAGGGTCTTGGTCGCCCGTGAAATGCAGGGGCTCCCTCAAGCAATTGAGCATGGGTTTTGGTTTTTGTCCATCTCAATGAGGTATCTGGCCCCTTATATACACAGGGGATAGCAATTATGAGGGATCCCTATCCATCCCTATATTTTGGAAGAGAAAGGGATGTAGGCACTTTCTATACACATCAATGTAACCATCAAGTTATGTCTTACTAGAACCAACTTTTTCCCGATACCTTTGGGACAAAAATCATGGAAAGAGATCAAGATGGGAGTGATTATGAGGTGCGATCATGGTGTGGATTTTGTTGATTCTTTTTGTTTTTCGACTCAAGGTAGGGGGCGTAATCTGGGGCGTCAATTCTGTGATTTGATGACCACCACTCGACATGACATGTTAAGTAGCACGGGTATCCATGCTAAAGTTGGGTTACTAACTCAATTTCCAAATATGGAAACAAGTGTATTAATTGTAAATAAAACCCTCTACCTTCTTAGATTTCCCTATCCCACTAGAAAACCCTTTTTGCTATGAAACCTTAAAGGAATTGTTGGGTGTTGTGTGACAAAACAAGTAGAGGAAATAAAAAAAATTATCTAACCACAAACCCATAACCAGCAGATCACATCAACAACTATGAAATAGGAAAGATGGTTTAGCGAGTTATACTTGGTCCTGAGGCTTGCTCAATGACAATACCTCACAACTAGTGTGACCTTCAACCACCTAGTTTTTGATGGCATCGGTGCAGCTCCTGGTCTTGACCCAGACAATGGTTGACAGTCGTCCTCCTGAGCGGCTAAAATCTCCCACCTCTATAGATAGTGCACACAGACTATCGAGAATTATAGTCATCCTGAAGAACAAACTAGGAGTCATCCCCTTCTGTCAATGTACTAGTCACTGACACACTCTCCCACCACCAGTCACTTTTATGCAGTTGTCTTTCCCTCAATGTTCCTCCCGGGATGGGTAGAACTTACTTGGGCTCTCTCAGTTATCACAACCAGAGAGAACAACAACTTTGCAGAGCAAATGATGTTCTGAGTTGTGTGTTCTGAGAATTCCCCTATACCCTTCTATTTATAGTAGAGGGCAGGGTTAGGGTTCCCAGACTGTGTGGGAGTAGAAGGGTCCATATTTTCCACAAACTGATTGCACTGCGACCGGTGAACCGATCATTTCACAACTGAACCAATCGTTTGGGTAGGTGATCAGATCGGTTCACCAAGTGAACCAGTTGTTTCACTTCCAAGACTTGCCGACAATTGACTTTCCTTATTCATTTTTTTATTAATGCAAAGATTAATTCTTGTTCCAATTGAATTGAACAAATGAAATGAGGATCTTTTCTCATGAACCAAGAAACCCAACATATGCTCATTTGGTCCATGTAAACCGATCGGTTCACTAGAGTGAACCGATCGTATCACTGACCATGAGCTGATCGGTTCACCTAGTGAATCGGTCAGTTGGTGGTCCAGGTTGTGTATAACTCAGTCAATGCAATTCTTAATCAATCTGACACTCTAATCAGTTGGTTCAACACTTGAGCTTGATGATTCTGAGTCAAGTCTATAAATTGAATGTTTAATTGAGTACCTAAACACTTTAGCAATCAATCTAATCATCATTCATAGATAAACTCCTCTTCCTGGTTAATCCTATGTGTGTGACCCTATACGTTCCATTTCACATTGGTAGTGAATGTCCATAACTATCTTATGACATCACAAGAAAATAGTGGTGCCTAGTCACACATCAGTGCTGCCCAAGTGAAAAGGAAAGTTGGAGAACAACATCAGTGAATGTATAGTTCCTTTGTCGTTGATATCCGGATTGAACTTGAGGCATGGACTTGTCATCCTCTACAAACGTTCAATCCATGTTTCTTGATTCAGAGTAGACTATTTGAGATATAAGTAAGCTCAATATCATATATAGACTTACATGTGCATGGCCATGCATTTCTCAGTCTCACTCCTCAAGTGGATAGGATATCAAACTCCCTTATGAGTGAAAAATTCCATATCTATCACTCATAGTCAAGTCCCCATGTGTCAAATTCACCCAATCATCACCGTTATAACAACCCATGTTTCAGGACTGTGTTTGATGATGTCAAAGTGTACCCAACCACATGTGATGAGTGTAGTGATTTTAGGTCTAAGAACCACAGTCACCACCAATACTATAAGAGATGATCCTGACTAACCATGTGTGGTTTCCATGCATCACTCTTATGGTGGGTCTGTTTGATACATTGTTCTCTAACATGTATCTATGTGCTTTGTTTGATATCATATATCATGACTGATGAGATTCTGTCATCAACCAACACACACTCTAGTCTTTTGTGTTATTGATGTCTATGGCTATTTCCACAATAACAACTGACTAGGGACATAACAAGAATGCATACTCTTAACATCTGTATGATCTCATTATTCAGGTCCTTAACCTGAAGACATACATCATTGAGTATTGTCATTCTCTAGGCATCTAACATGTTATACTATTATCTCAAAATAGTTAAAACATGTAGATGGAAATTACCTTTATTATTATCAAATTAAGTATTACATGCCTCATTGCAATCATCATATGATTGGCTCTCTGGCCATACTATACCAACAAGAATCTCATTAAAATCTTGCCCAACATACGTCTAATTTTTGGGATTTTCTAGAATAAGTTTAATAGACAAAACTTTCTCCTTTAGCATATACTTAAATTGACCCACACCACATGGAAAGTCCTTTTTCTTTCAAATTCTAGAATTCTCTTCTTTTCCCTTTTATTTTCAATTATACCAAAAGTCAGAATGAGATAACACTGGTTGATGCCTCAAATCTTGTGTTGACATTCATGGCTATATAATTACTCTTTAAATTATCTAAAACACCATATATCTTATTTACTTTTGTAAACTTGCATTTTATCTCACATTTAAGTCATTTAATAATTCACAAAGTCACTACCCTTTATTTATGCATGAGATATCTTATTTTCTTTTCATTGTGCCTCTAGGACCTATCTGCAAAAGCAAATAGTCTCATTGGTCTCTCTTGGGCCATGGGTTGCACCTATGCCACTAAGGATAAAATTACTATTCCATCAATAGTATTTAATAAATTTATCTATCAAAATGGGTCTTATATTTAAATATTTCAAATTCACCAAAATTTGAGGACATTACAACAGTGATGACTGTGATCCTTAGACCTTAAGTCACTACAATAACACATATTAATCTATGTACTTTGATACTAGACCAACATGATCTGAAATATGAGTTACAAAAAAGGTGGAATTTGTCCCTCCTTTGTAGTGAAATCCCGAGCCACTTGATAGGAGAGAATACGAAATGCATGGTCATGAACATGTGAGTCAATATATCATATTGAGAACATGATATCTCAAAAAGCCTACTCTAGTTCAAAGAATAAGATTAAATGACTAGGAGGATGTCATTCCATGCCTCAACTTCAATATTGATATCTGAGACAAAGGGATTATACGATCATGGTTACATTGATCACTTTCGATATTGTAATTGTTCTCCAGCTCATTTATTTTTCTAGGGTGGAAATGATGTGTGGCTAAACACCAAACATTTCTTGTGTTGTTTTCACCATCATGGCCAACATAACTAGGAACCTATTGGGTCACACACATAAGTATGCATAAGGGAATTGGTGTTCACAATCAAAATATGATCAAAATGGTTATGAATCCTAAACAAGCTAATTAACCCTCTAATCAGATGATTAGATTGTGACTGATTAGATGATTGAGTGAATGGATCAATTGACTGACTAAAGTTTCCCCACTACACTTCTAAGATCAGTAAAACTTCTTCAAATATTTGGCGACCACAGTTCAAAAGGGAAGTTTTAGATTCAAGTTCCAGAATTCATATTTAGAGTTGAACATTCATGATTGGGAGATATGATTATGAGAATAGGAGATCAAGGACTAAAATCTAGTGATCTTTAAATAAGATTGGGTGATCTCAATCATGTCCAAGTTTTTTAGTGTTGTACTATTTTTTGTATTGTGATAAGGGAAGGGATTAAAATTAGATTTTTCCAATCCCATGATTCTCTTATATAAAGCGTGCACATACCAAACGGTTACACAACACTTTCAAGAAAACTTATGAGTAAGTTGGTTGATAAACTTCTCTCTCTAGCATTACAAGTCACCCTAAGGTCTTTTGTCCAAGATAGGAGAAGAAAGGAAGTTCTGGGATGCCTAGCATGTCAAAAACTCACGTTCCTCTTTGACTTGGTGGCATGCTGGTGCACAACATTCTCCCTCATTTGCGTGAATGAAGTAAAAGCTAAGACACACGTGTGTAGGTTCTTAGAAAACACATTTCTACAAGACAACAAGTTGCTTCTTGGTGGGAAATCTTGATCTATGGAAGTTTTATACATATTTCTTGGGGGTTGTTCTAGAATCTTGATCCAAAATATTGAGTTCACGGCCAACATGAGACAATTCTACTTGTTGAACAAGTAGTGTGTGAAAGGTATCACCTTTACTTTTTTTTATGTCTTTATCTATTAATGTTTTAAAGGTACTATGGATCCAACAACTTGGGTAGAAAGGGAAAAGTTTATTCCTCTGTGCCCCCTTTGTTAAAATTACCAGTAACTACATCTGACTTTTTCACAATTAAGCTAACCTTTTAACATTGATAACTAATTTGAGACAATTTTTGAATCTTAATAAATCATAGTAATTAATTCATGTAAAAAAAATTTAAGTATAAAACCTATTTCTTATTAAAAAAATCCAATGCATTTGATACAAATAGTTAGTAAGACTAAACATGACCTCATGTTTTTTATATTATTATAATTAACATATTAGTTAATTATTAAAATTATTGAATACTTAATCTTGATTATTGTTATTCAAGACCTTGGATTTTAATATAGCAGTAACATGATGATTATATTCGAGAAGATATGATCACTATAGATGTTTATTATATAAATTTGGATATGATATGTAGAGGTGGCATGGAAATTTAATCCAATCAACTACTATTGATCACAATGGTAGTAATGTTAATAAAATATAAGAATCATCAAAATGATGAATTAATATGAGTTACATCTTGAATCTAAGGATAATGTCTGATATGCTTTTAAAAAGAGTTTCTTTAGTAAGACTTATTCTCCATCTTGATTAATCAAGAAAAAATTGAATATGGGACTAGTATGACGAGGTCAAGGGTTTGAAAACACAAATTTCAAGGATTTTCTTGAAAATAGTATTCAACATATAGAAATCTTGGAAATCTATCAAACCTAAGATTTACCAAACTTTAGACCTTATATCCTAAAACTCTAGATGATGTTTTGTATGGTTTTTGTAGTAATTTGTTAGTGATTTCTTATTCATGAAAATTAGATTAGTTGATTGATACTATGATTAGGTAATGCTTGCGCAAGACAAGGTATCTATGATACTTGTGGTTAATCACTTTAGTCGTGCTCTATTTCTGGCAGTTTTCTAAAGTTTTACTTAGTCTTAGAAATGTCTTGATTTTGTTCAACTTCTACAAATGTTAAGATCCTATGTGTGTCATTTAACTCTAAATTATTATTGAACCTAATAATCATAATCTCATTAGGGTTTAAATGATCCCTAAGAGGGTTAATAAAAAATAGTACTACCTTAAAGTAGATCCATGAAGGAACACAAAAAAGGAGAGGACTTATTTTAGGGAACATACACTGGTTCACCTTGTCAGATATATAAGACCCCCTTGGTAAAGATATGTTGTTCACCTGGTGGAATTTTAACAATCCTTCAAGCGAACATACACTAGTTTACTTGTATGATATCTAAGAGTTTTTTTAGGGAACCTTCACTAGTACACCAAGTGAGATATCTGATTTTGATTTGAAAACATAAATTAAAGTTATTTACTTGCAAATATTGGGTAATTTACTATCATATCATTGTTATTGTGATGTATGTTATTTTAGCTAAAACCAATACACAACACAACAACATGTTGACTCATTGTTTTCCAATGTATTAAGTTAAACTCATGATTCTAAATGTGAAATTGTGGCAGATCGAAAACAAGTAAAAGAATGAAATTATATCAAAACCATAAAGATTATGTAATGTCTTTGGATCTCATTTTCCTAGAAAATTTTAGGTTTTTAATTCCAATTTTAAGATTTCTAAGTTATGTATCTCCATCAAGAGTGGAATGCGGTAAGAAGAAATGCATACAAAAAAAGAAGATGAGACCCCACCACCCTCCTCTAGATGTTTTATTCTATCTCTATGGTAGATGCAATCCATCATGTGACATATCGACATCTTTCTTTAGTTAAGTAGTGATCCACTAATTAATTATTCCCAAAGATTAATTGCTTGTGCATTATAGGAAGTAATGATTGGGTTGTTGATTTCATAGAAAAAAGCTATGGAATGTTGTTGAACATCTTTTATCTTATCACTAGAATATCATTATTGGTTACTTTTAGTCATTTTTGTGAATATTCAACTCGTAATTCATGGTTAACTATCCATTCTTCTTTTTAACTAATTTGTTGGGATAAAGGAAGGAGGAGTGTAACATCCCTGACCTGGGTTATGAGATAATCCTAGGTGTTTTGCTTAATTATTTAATTAAGATACTTGTGATTATCTTTTGGTCTGTAATTAAAGCTCCTGAGGAACATATGTTTACATTTCTGTCCCTTTTAAACAATGTTTTAGTATTGTTTCGTAATGCAGGGACCTATGTGCAATTTACCCAATTAGAGGGGTTAACTTGCAATTTACACATGTTGATATGTTCCTTTAGTGTTGGGACATAATAAGAGTGGATATGATGAAGTATGATGGATTTCTCAAGCTTGGGCACTAAGATGCAGCTTGTGGGACCATCCCTGTGCTTAAAACCCTAATTTTGGTGTAAAGTGTAATTTACTCAAAATATGGGGTGCAACTTGTAAAAAACATTCTCTAGAGTATCTTTTGTGACCTTGACATCATTTAGAGTAGAAATGATGAAGGGGGAACTTCAATTAAATAATTAGATAAGAAGAATGATCTTTGTAGTAGAATCACCTAGTATGAGTAAAGAGACCCTTTATATATGTGTACCTTGGTTTGCAGGTTGGCTTTCTTTACCCTTATATCTTGAGTTTTGATGGTCTTTGCTTAAGTTATGATAGATTGAACGTGCCTTAGAAGTTAAGGAGGGACCTAGATGAGAAACACATAAATTAGAGGTCCTTATGTTGAAAACTAACCCAAGCTATATAAGCTTCTTTCTTTGCAAACCAAGTAAACGTATTCCCTTCTCTTCTTCACTTATCATCTTGTTCAACTGACCAAGGCAGAGCTATGGAGCTCAGGGAAATGACCAACTTGTTCTAAGGTGAGAAGAGACCATCTTCTAGCTCGGATTCATGGAGGAATTCCTTGTATAAGGTTGGTTTTATGGTTATCTCACTTAGGTTTCTTGTTCTAGCCGACCTTCCCCAACCTTTTCTTGGAGAAACTCCTTTGGCCAACCTGTGGAGCTCAAGATGCCATTAAAGGCTTGAATATTGGAAGCTTGGAGCTCTAGGAACAACGTTTGAGGTGGGTTTTATAACTCTAAACGTCTTTCTTTAGTATGCATATCTATGTTCTTGCAAGTTAGTACTTAGTTTTTCTTCTTCCCCATCTTTCTTTGATTTCTTGCAAGCAAATCCACAAAATAACCGACCTGTCCCAAGGTTGAAGATGATGGGCATGAATTCCTAGGTAACTTTACCAAATGAACTAGGACCATTTGGTCTAAACGGTTTGCAAACCGTTTGAAATCAAACAGTCTCAAGACCGTTTGATCTCATGCGGTCTTGCAAGACCGTTTAGATTCAAACGGTCTCCATGACCGTTTGGTAGGGTTGACCAAGTAAATACCATTTAGAGGTCTGTTGTACACATGTTGAATTAATCAAATATAAAGAATCATGATCTAATTGCAAACCAATTACAAGTTGAAGGCACTTCAACCTTCTAAAACCTAATCAGGTTCAATTGATGATTTCAAGGATAGATTTTGGTGAACTTTGGGTTGAAGGGCCCAAACGGTCTCAAGACCATTTGAGGGTTCACTCAAACGGTCTCAAGACCGTTTGGTGACAACCCGAGACCGTTTGGAGGTCTAGGGTTAAAGTAATTTGATGAATTGGAGGTCCAATCATGATAGGTTGATGAATTGATTAAAAGTGCTGCTTTTAGACCTAATTAGGGTTCAACCCTTATCAAATCAACTTAGATTTTGATGAAACTTTGGGCAAACGGTCTTAAGACCATTTGGAGGGTTTCCAAACGATCTCAAGACCGTTTGGGCCAAGTTTGGGCCCAATTGAGTGTCAATAGATGGGTTCAACTTCAATTTGATTCACATTGATGAATGTTGATGGTTAACCGTTTGCAAACCCTAATTGAATTGGTTTCAACCCTAATTGGCTTTCAATTGAGGGTCAATTAGGTGTCCAATTGGTTAAGGTTAATCCTAGTTGGCTCAATTGATAAGTGATTAACAAGGGTGTGGCCAATTGAGGGCTTTAACATAGAAAACCCTAATCGATTATAACCTTTGATACACCTTTGAGGTCCATGCGGTTTTGAGCCCATTTGGACCAAACGGTCTCAAGACCGTTTGGGCTCAAACGATCTCAAGGTCGTTTGGTCCAATCGATCTCAAGGTCGTTTGGTCCAATCGATCTCAAGGCCGTTTCATCCAAACGGTTTCAAAGTCAACACTCTCAAACGGTCAACACACTCAAATGGTCTTGAGTGTCATGTGGTCTTGAAGTCAACTATATCAAATGGTCAACCCATCCAAACGGTCTCAAGACCGTTTGGAGGTTGAAAGTATGGAAACGTTTGGAGAATTTAGGGTTGTGATTGCTTAATACCTTGAAGGCTTAATTGGTTCAATGGTGGTCTAATACAAACCCTAATCATACCCAAAGACATTAAGGGGTTAAGTGATTAAAATATTGCCCCATGATGGCAATCATTGGTGTACTTTACCCATATGCCCTTGAAGGGTTCAACTAGATGACACCTTGTTTTAATCAAACCCTAATGACATGATAGTGGTGACTTAGCTTATGTTAATCAATGAGGTCTTGACCTAACCTAATCTAGAGTGATGTAATCACCATCTATTAGTAAGAGAAGAGAGAAGGTTCCATTTATGGTTGAAACTCAAGTAAAATACCTACAATGTATATGAATGAGCATGATTAGGGTATGATCCACCTATGTGAGATCATGAAAACCCAAATTGTAATAATTGATGAATCTTAACCTAACTGGAAGGCATCAATGATGATATTTCTCATACATGATGATGCTATGAGCTCTATTCACTATGAAGTGAATAGTAAACCCTAATTCTAGGGTAATAACATGCAATGTGAATAGTAAAACCTAATTTAGGTTGATCTAATAAATGGAGTAATTTAGGGTTATGCCTTTGGGCATGAAACCCTAATTATAAGTTATAACATGGGAAATCCTTATGCCTTAAAAGCTAAAAGGTTCAATAACCCTATGTTGAAGTGAATGAGATCTAAACCTTAGAAATCAATAATATATGTTGATCTTAGCATGCCTGTGCTAAGGAGCACGACCGTGGTAGTTTGCCTTTGCACGACCGTGCAAGGGAGCACAGCCGTGGTGCTCCACGAATAAATTGAAAGGTTTTGATATTGTGTTAGTATTGTTATTTATGCATGTCCTCAATTATACTAATCATGCAGGTGGTCAGCAAAAGGTAATCATAGCCAGGTAAAGGTTATGATATCATATTCATTGAAAGCATGTTATTAGCTTTATGAATAGTGCCATACTATGCTGCCTAGTTTAGTAGCATCATATGAGATTGATAGGCTGTAAGAGCCATGAGTAACATCAAAGTCATGCTAATTAGATGACTTATGATGAAATGATTAAGATATGATATCTAAATGATAACTGATGTGAGTTAGACTTGATACATTTAGTATTCTACTTTCATAGTTGTTGTTCTAATGATTAATGCTTGGAAACATGCTTGATGATAAAAGGATGCTAAAATGAACCTAACTAATCAAGTATAATCATATCATGTAGATCCCTTATCATAGATCCATCATTGTCAGAAGCTAAATGATGGTGAGATAGGTTTTCCTAAGGGAACTCCTGGATCACATACTTTTGAGTATGTGGGGGAATATGGATGTGAATATCCTTACATACTAGTGTAGGAATTGATGTAGATGTACCTTAATCTATCAACCCTTCACTATATGTTTATGCCGGGGTGATGTAACACTAATCTCCCGAGGAAATCTTTTATATCGCATCGATGAGAGATAAACAAGAAATCTTTCGATGGCGAAGAGAGTACAAAATGCCACTGTAACTCTAATAGCGAAGTACCACAGTACTCTGGTGAGCTATAGTAGTAGAGACATTAGATGTCCTGCATGTTGATCCTCACTCTGACTGAGGAAGATGAGGTCATAAGAATCTGGCTCTTTTGATGACCTAGGTATGATACCGATGCGACTTAATAGTGATCAGTTGGAGTATGAGTGGTATACCTCATCTCCGCAGGGCATAATAATGTTTGTAAAACATAATCAGCCGCGTAGTATATCTGCTAGTGTTGAACTACGAGACACAATGATTGATGTTACACCGTTCATTTTTTTAGTATACATGTACTTCTTGTTCTTTAAATGAAGTTGCTTTACATAATATCCACTCTGCTGTTGAGTAACTTAGACTACTTGCTCATGTTTTACTTATATGCTATAACAAAGCTTCTGGAAGAGCGTTATAACTCTCGCTGGGACAATTATTTAAAATTGTCTCAGTCCGTAGATTTCAACTTTTTAGGTGGTCGTCGAGGATGAAGGAACCAGTCTACAGGTGATCAGTATCAGCAGCAGCAGCACCAGGAGTAGCAGTGAATCTCAGGTGGAGATACTGACTGCTGAGTCATGTAGTTAGTTAGTCCTATGTCGTCTCTGTACTCTCAGGTCCTTGGAGTTTGTTGATCTGAGATTTTGGTTTTGAATCTTGAGATTTTGTATTTGGTTGTGTATAATCACTCAAGAAGTGATTTAACAGAGATGTAAACTGTTTATCTTTTTTCTATAAAAGAAGTTTCATGTTTTCAAGATCTTGTCTTGAAAAGTTTTAATTTTTCGTGATTTTTCATATTCCGTCGTTGATCAATTGCTTCCGCTGAGTTTATATCGTGTTTTGGAGATCGGAGCCCACAATGAGGTTTTTATCAAAACCAACCAATACAATATTACTTATCACTCATGAATACTAGAGATATTTGTTTAAAATAAGATAAATTGAAATTATTCAATTCCATTTTCTATATTGATTAGCCTTATTTGACTTGGTTTCTTTCCATGTATAGGATAAGTAGGTGTCCAGATACTTTAACAAGAGTTGATTATGCTAATTTAGTGATGAGTGTATATCAATGTAATATCATGATGTCATCCCCAACATGAATAGTCAAGATGAGCTACTGCAACTAATATCCCATTACAAATAAAAATCACCACAATTTTTTGTTCCTATAATATTTTTAGGTGTGGCACTAATGCTGCTTCCCTACATCTACATGCCAACGGTTGGGTCACCTACCAACTTGCAATGTAAGAAGTGCTTCAATTTTTATCTTGATGAATTCCTATCATTTTGTGGGAATCCTTTCTAAGGCATAAATATCTGGAATATATACATTTATGAATCTCTGTAAATTCCTTCTTCTTCCTAATATAGACTCATAGTGTGTGTGTCTATATATATATATATATATATATATATATATATATATATATATATATATATATATATATATATATATATATAAATGGATAAAAGATTTGTGCACTTAAGTACATGTATCATGTATGTATCCATCTTGATTATGATCACTGCACAACTCTACAAAATAATCTAACCTTATAGATGTGGTGTATACTCCTTACATAATGTGTATCAAAATCACGTCAATTTGACATTTCTATTTAATCTAACAAAATAACATGTATATTTATTTATAAAAATAATTTGCAAAAATATTAGAAATCGTTGGATAATATATTTTTATATCTCATGATAATAATACATGGTTGTGATTTTCTAAACACATCTAATCTAAACAATACCGATTCAATCCATATGGTTGGAAATAATTAATAGATTTCACATATACTATTTTAATGGTCACTAGAAACTTCCTAACCCCTCTCTCCTATATATACATATATATATATATATATATATATATATATATATATATATATATATATATATATATATATATATATATATATATATATATATATATATATATATATATATATATATATATATATATTGTGTACGCATGTGTGCGTGTACATGTGCGTGTGTGTGTTTGTCTTATCTTTAATACTCGCACGGGTAGCCTGGAATTTTCTACCCATGCTGCCAGAAAAGTAACTATTCGTGCTGGACAAAAAAGTAACTATGTTAACCAAAAATTATATATTTGGCTAAAAAAGTAAAACTAGGCAGACTGCATAGTAACAATTCAAGAATAAATATGTAATCATATATTTTCTACATCAGTTACAAATGTAACTATCTATACATGAAAAGTAACACTTTGGAACGTAAATTGTGATAGAATGAGTTTTTATATTATTATTTCCCTTACAATTTAAATGATATAAATAAGTTCTCCATTTATTGCCTAAAATACCCTCAATCCCTTCTCTCTGCTATTCAGATCATATGGATACACAAATTTGAAAATAATGCAAACGCTATTTCACTTTAAAGTTTATTCATGTACACTTGTAACATAGTGAAATTTCAACTGTCAATATTCGAATTTGAATCTCAAAGTTCTAGCATGATAAATAAATTCATCATGAATCTCCACCAAAAATTCTTTACATTTGGACATACCAATTGGGAGATATGAACATTTTAATTTAAAAGCATATATTTGATTCATTAAAGGTCCAAGATCTAAGATGAGCAATTAAATACCTCGGTATGACATATAAATGTCATGCAAATACTATTAGGAAAGGGGGAGTGGGATTTTTTAGATATAATATATCATGGCCGTCTAAAGGAGATCTGATGGATGGGATTTCATCTTCAACCTCCCACAAGTAGCAAGTTGTATCCCAAATAGCTGCCACCTAGTGCTGACTCCACACACCTAACCTAGGAACTATCTCACGATATCGGTGGGATATTTCTTCCACCCTTCCATTCGTGAGAACAACAACCCCCTCCAGGTCACCCCTCCATGCTTGGATTAAGGAGAACCAAACACCAGTCCCCCTCAACTCTCGCTAGCATCTCTTGCTAATTTGGGCGTTTCAAACCCTAGTCATCTCCCTTCTATCTAAGGCCCTCATCACGTCCTCCAGTACTACTTCAGTCATCATCTTCCCTCATTTCCTATAGTGGACATTTCAGTTGCTTCCACCAACCCTGACTCCCTCCCATTTCTGCTCTACTTCTACTACGCCCTAAGAGACAACCTGTCTCCCAATCAAGTTTCTAGAACCTTTCAGAATCTTAGGCGACCCTTTGTGAAGCCTTGTCAAACAACTCCTTTCTCCTTCCCCTTGTAACCTCCTTGACTCTGGTGTCCTCTCTATTCACCTCAATGACATTGAGCTCTAGTGGGAGTCGTGGGTTGGGGCACTGTCGGCATAGCATAGGGCTACCCCAAAAAGTTTTCCCACTCACAACACACTAGTATCGGGACCCTTACACCCACCAATCCTTGTTGGAGCTAAATCAGGATGCTCAAACATGTAGTAACAGTGGGAGGAGAAGAACACGTGGCTCCAACAAGGAGTTGAGGTGGTCCAATCCCAAGCAACCAACTCAGCTGAGAGGGCGTGAGTCAGTAAAGGAAACTGACTACTAGGATCAATCTAAGCCCTTGATCCCGTCAAATTCTGTTGTTGACCCAAGTAAGTTATTTTCTTTCTCTCATTTAATTACTAAAAATACTAGAAATCTATATTAACTTAGAAAAATCATAGTAGTTTATAGGAATATCATGTAGTATCGATACAATATATCAAATTCATCACAAAATTACTAGGAATGTGAATAAAATATTACCCTTACCTAAATTGAGCCCTATTCTAAAAATCATAGCAAAAAGCTTACTTTATTATATAGATATCTTTCCTCATCTCAAAATGATAAAATGACATGATCTCAGTTAATTTCAATTCAAAACCCTAGATCCATCTCTGATACTATTACATCATACAAACCTTGAAGAAGTAAATCAATGATGACATTAACTTTTTGGCAACCCTAATTTTAATGTTCCTCTCTATAAATAATAAATATATTTATGATACAAGTTCAACCCTAACCCTAGACCTGACATTATGACTCTCAAATGAGATGGACTTAACAATAATCTCTGATCTAATCATAAAGAACATGATTTAACCAAAACCCTAGTCTTGCATCATATGGGCTCATAATAATAATGTACCCTTAACTTCCTTTCACGGTGATCCATTCACATTAGCTCTACACTCCTTTGGAATCCAGATCTAATACACTAGGTACATGGGATTATAAGTATATGACTAATTTTGCATTATGTATTAAATATGAAATATTGAATGCCTTATTTGTGTATAGTTCTTGGATGTATACTATTTGTACTATTCTTTCCGCCATAACATTAAGAACATAAATAAAAATATGGGCTTTAGATACTAGGTGTGATACTCTCTCTCTCTCTCTCTCTCTCTCTCTCTCTCTCTTCTAAAACTAAGGTCAGCACATCCCCATAGCCCTAGGGACGGGAATGCCCATAGCCCAAGGGGTGGGGAGGGACTAACATAAAAGTATAGTGGGTGCTGACACATTTAGTAGTATACTCACATCAAAGGTACATTTTAAATAAGTGGTTTACCTTATTCCCACTCTAGATAATGTTTTCCTTTTTATTTTCTTCTTTATCATATCTTTCAAGTATGCAAGTTAATATGCATGTATCTTTCACCCACGTACACAAGATATTATGTTGATCCATTGTTTTTGTATTTCATAGGTGTAATTAAATGAAATAAAAGTACCGAAAGCATGTAATAAAGCTCCTTGGAGGATATTAGAGTAGATGGATGTTCATTTCTATTCCTTATAGCTAGTTTACATTCCCTTTTCCTAGATGTTGTGAAGGATGACATATCCTATGTACATTCCTGATTCTTATAGATAGTCCTTTCTTCTATGAAAATATTGTAAACATTACTACTTACCTATTTGTATGGATTATGTTTGATGTGGCAATAATATGATTTTGTGGACATGATCTGTCTTTTGTATATTATAGGTTATAACCACAATTCTGTGTATATTCCCTCATGACATATTATTGATATGAGTGCATGCATATCAAGGGAATATCATCAGGGATAGTATGTAGGAATTGGTGTTGTCACATTTTAATGCACAATGTGTTTCTTGTATCTAATTTGAAGCCTTATGTCAAAGATCCTAGTTGTATTATGAATCATTAGCCTCTTAATTTGAAAGATGATCTATCTTATGCTGAATCCCCAGTAAAAATTTGCGATTTCATAGTAATTAGAGCACTAATATGGTAAAGTTCTCTGGTGATACCATGATCAGACTAACACCACTTGGGAGATCAAGTCTGAGATCGAGAAGAAGTATGCACATCTCCTTCAAGAATTCATAAAAGGTGGGGAGAATGTGACAAAGTGAGTTTTTTACATTATTATTTCTCTTACAAATTAAATGATACAATAAGTTCTCAATTTATTGCCTAAAATAACCTCAATTCCCTCTCTCCTCTATTTAGATCATGTGGATAAACAAATTTCAAAATAATGTAATCCCAAATGCACTATAAAGGTGATTCATGTAATTTGTAACCTAGTGAAATTTCAATGGTCAACATTTGAATTTGTACCTCAAACTTCTAGCATAATTAGATAACTTCATCATGAAGATCCACCAAACATTTCATTACATTTGTACATACGAATTGGAGATATGAACATTTTAATTTACAAGCATATATTTGATTCATTAAGGGTCTTAAACCTAAGATGAGCAATTAAATACCTAGGTGTGACATATAAATGTCACACATATAATGTTAGGAAAGGGGGCACAGGCTTTGTTCAGAGCCATTATATTGTGGCCGCCTAAAGGAGATCTTGCGATTGAGATTTCATCTTCTACCTCCTACAAGTGGCAGGTTGTGTTCTAAGCACCGTCACCTAGCACCGACTCCACACACCAAACCTAGCAACTATCTCACTTAACCGATGGGGTATTTCTTCCTTCCTTCTTAGTGTGAACACAACAACCCCCACCATGTCATCCCTCATGCTCGGATCAAGAGAACCAACCTCCCGTCCCTCACACCACTCACCTAGAGGCACTTGCAACTTTGGGTGTTTCCAACCCTAGTCACTTCCCATCTATTTAAGGCCCTCATCACCTATGCCACTACTACTTTAGTCATCATCCACCCTCATTTCCTCGTGAGCACATTTCAATTGTTTCTACTGACACCCACCCATCTCCGTGCCACTTCTGCTATGCCCTGAGATACAACCTTTATCCCAATCAAGTTTTGTTGATCCTTTAGGTACCTTAGGTGACCCTTCATGATGCCTTAATGAACCACACATTTCTCCTTCCTCACATCATCCCCTAACTCTGATGACCTCTTCGTTCACCTCGGTGGCATTGAGCTCCAGTGGGAGCCATGGAAAGGGGAAGTGCTAGCCTAGTGCAAGGCTACTCAACAATGGTGATCCACCCTCAACACACTGAGATCAGGACCCCTGTACCCACCAGTACTCACTGGAGATAACTTAGGATGCTTGAACACACATAAACAAAGTGAGGAGAAGAACACATGGAGCCAACAAGGAGCTGAGGTGGTCCCATCCTGAGCATCCAATTTTGCTGAGAGGGCATGAGTCAGTAAAGGTACCCGGGTGCTGGGATGTATACAAGCCCTTGATCCAGTCAGACTGGGTCGTTTATCCCCGTAAGATATTTTCTTTCTCTCATTTATTTACTAAAAATATTAGAAATATAGATTAACTTGGATAAATCATAGTAATTGATAGGAATATCATATTATATTGAAACTAAATATCAGATTTATAAAAAAATTCCGACGAATGTGAATAAAATATTATCCTGACCTAAATCTGAGCCCTATTCCAAAAATTATAATATAAATCGTACTTAATTATATAGCTATCTTTTATTATCTCAAAATGATAAAATTATATGATCTCATTTATTTTTTATTCAAAACCCTAGATCCATCTCTAATACTATTACATCATATGAACGCTAAAGAAATAAATCAATGATGACCTAAACTTCTTAGAAAACCCTAACTTTAATGTTCCTCTTTCTAAATAATAAAGGTATTTATGATCCAAGTTTAACCCTAACCCTAGACCTGACGTTATGACCCTAACATGAGATGGACTTCACAATAATCTCTGATCCAATCATAAAGAACCTGATTTCACCAAAACCCTAGTCTTGGGTAATATGGACTCCTAGTAATAATGTACCCTTAACTTCCTTTTAGGGTGATCCATTGATATTATCTCTAGACTCCTTTGGAATCAAGATCCAGTACACCAGATATGTGGGATTATAAGTATATGACTAGTTTTCCTATTTGCATTAAATATGAAATATTGAATGCATTATTTATTTATATTTCTGGGATGTATACTATCTTTACTATGCTTTCCTCCATAACATCAAGAGCATAAATAAAAAGATAAGTTATAGCTATTGAGTGATATATACTCTCTCTCTCTCTCTCTCTCTTCTAAAACTAAGGTCAGTACATCCCCATAGCCCAAGGTGCGGGGAGGGCTCAACATAAAAGTGTAGTAGGTGCTGACACACTTGGTAGTACAACCACATCAAAGGTACAATTAAAAGAAGTGGTTATTAGGTTCTCTCTCTAAATGACATTTTCTCTTTGTTTTCTTCTTTGTAAAATCTTTCAAGTATGCAAGTTAATATGTATGCATCTTTCACCCACATACACAACATATTGTGTTGGTCTGCTATTTCACATATTTTATAGGTGTAAACAATCCTTAAATGAAGTATAAGTACCAGAAAGAGTGTAATAAAGCTTCTTAGAGGATATTAGAGTAGATGGATGTTCCTTCCAATTCCTCATAGCTAGTTTACATTCCCTTTTACTAGATGTTGTATACGATGCGATATCCTATGTACGTTCCTGCTTCTTACAGATAGTCTTTTCTTCTTTACAAATAATATAAACATTATTGTTTACCTCTTTATATGGATGATGTTTGATGTGGCAGTAATATGATGTAGTGGACATGATCTGGCTTCTGTATATAATAGATGATAACCACAATTCCTTATATTTTCCCTCTTGACATCTTATTGATATTGGTGCACACATATCAAGGGAATGTCATCAGTGAGAGTATGCAGGAATTGGGGTTATCATAGTTCAATGCACAATGTGTTTCATGTATCTAATTTGAAGCCTTATGTTAAAGATCCTAGTCACATTCGGAACCATGATCCTCTATATTTGAAAGATGATCTATCTTATGCTGAATCTCCAGTCAAAATTCTTAATTTCAAGACAAAGGAGCTTCACAATAATCAACACACTGATATGGTGAAAGTTCTCTAGTGCCACCATTATCAGACTGACACCACCTATGGGAGATCAAGTCTAAGACCGAGAAGAAGTATCCACACATCCTTCAAGTTACTTGAATTTTGAAGAAAAAATTTGTAAAAGGAGGGGACAATGTGATAAAGTGAGTTTTTACATTATTAATTCTCTTACAAATTAAATGATATAAATGAGTACTAAATTTATTGCCTAAAATACCCTCAATCCCCTCTCTCTACTATTTAGATCATATGAACACACAAATTTCAAAATATGCAAATCCTAATGCACTATAAAGGTGATTCATGTACATTTTAAACCAAGTGAAATTTTGATCCTCAACATTCGAATTTGAATCTCAAATTTCTAGAATGATTAGATAACTTTATCATGAATCTCTACCAAAAATTTCATTACATTTGGACATACCAATTGATATATGAACATTTTAATTTACAAGTATATATGTGATTCATTAAGTATCTTAGACCTAAGATGAGCAATTAAATACCTAGGTGTGACATAAAAATGTCGCACAGATACTATTATAAAAGGGGGAATGGGCTTTGTTCAGAGGCATTATATCGTGGTTGCCCAAAGGAGAGCTAGCGACTGGGATTTTTTTCTTCTACCTTGAGCAAGTAGTGGGTTGTGTTCTAAACAACCGTCACTTAGCATCGACTCCACACACCTAACCTAGAAACTATCTCACTTAACCGGTGGGATATTTCATCCTTCCTCCTTGGTGCGAGCACAACAACCCCTACCACGTCGCCCCCCCTCCCAAAGCTCAGATTGAGAGAACCAACCTCTCATCCCTCACACCTGTCACTATGGCATTTCCAACCCTAGTCACATCCCTTCTATGTAAGTCCCTCATCACCTCCTCTACTACTACTTTAGTTATCCTTCACCCACATTTCCTCGTGAGTGCATTTTAGTTGTTGTCGCTGACCCCAACTACCTCCCATTTCTACTCCACTTTTTCTATGCCCTAAGATACAACCTTTTTCCCAATCAAGTTTCCATGAACCTTTAGGAACCTTAGACAATCCTCCATTATACCTTACCAAACTGCACCATTCTCCTTCCCCTCATAACTTCCCTGACAACGTTGATCTCTCCATTCACCTTGATGAAATTGAGCTCCAGTGGCAGCTGTGGGCTGGGGAAATGCCGACCTAGCATGAGGCTACCCCCACAAAGGTGTTCCCGCCCTTTTCACGCTAAGATCGGGATCCTTGCACCCACCATTCCTTGCCAGAGCTAACTCAGGATGCTCAAACAAACATCAATAGAGGGAGGAGAAGAACACATGGCACCAAAAACAACAAAGGTGGTCCAATCCTGAGAAGCCAACTCAGTTGAGAGGGCATGAGTCAGCAAAGGCACCTAGCTACTGGGATCAATCCATGCCCTTGATCCAATCGAATCGGGCTATTGATCAAGGTAAGCTATTTTCCTTCTCTCATTTAATTACTAAAAATACTATAAATATAGATTAACTTGAAAAAATCATAGTAATTGATAAGAATATCTTATGGTATTGAAACTATATATAGAATTTATTAGAAAATTATGAGGAATGTGAATAAAACATTTTCCTAACCTAATCTGAGCCCTATTACAAAAGTTATAGCATAAAGCCTACTTAATTATATAGTTATCTTTTCTTATCTCAAAATGATACAAATGATTTGATCTCAGTTAATTGTGATTCAAAACCCTAGATCCATCTCTAAAATTGTTATATCATATGAACTCTAAAGAAGTAAACCAACGATGACCTAAAATTATTGGAAACCCTAATTTTATTGTTCCTCTCTCTAAATATTAAAGGTATTTATGATTCAAGTTTAAACCTAACCAAAGACCTGACATTATTACCCTAAAATGAGATGGACTTAATGATAATCTCTGATCTTATCATAAAGAACCCGATTTAACCAAAACCTAAGTCTTAAGTCATATGGCCTCATAGTAACAAGTACCCTTAACTTCCTTTAAGGGTGATCCATTCACATTAGATCTAGACTCCTTTGGAATCAAGATTCGATACACTAGGTACATGGGATTATAAGTATAATACTAGTTTTTGTGTGTGCATTAAAATATGAAATATTGAATGCCTTATTTGTGTATAGTTCTTGGATATATACTATTTGTACTATGCCTTCCACCATAACATCAAGAACATCAATAAAAAGATGGGTTATAGCTACTACTTGAGATATACTCTTTATCTCTCTCTCTCTCTCTTCCAAAACTAAGGTCAACACAACCCCATATCCCTATGAGAGGGGATCCCCATAGCTCAAGGGGTGGGGAGGGCCCAACATAAAAGTGTAGTAGGTGCTGACACAATTAGTAGTACAACCACATCAAATGTACATTTAAAATAAGTGGTTTACCTGATTCTTGCTCTAAATATTGTTTTCTTTTAATTTTATTCTTTATCAAAATTTCCAAGGATGCAAGCTGATATGTATATATCTTTCACGCACGTACACAACATATTATGTGGATCATCTATTTCACTTATTTTATAGGTGTAAAGAATCCTTAAATGAAGTCAAAGTACTAGAAAGTATGTAACAAAGCTACTTGGAATATATTATAGTAGATGGATGTTCCTTTCTATTCTTCATATCTAGTTTACATTCCCTTTTCTATGATGCAGTATAGGATGCACTATCCTATGTACTTTCCCGCTTCTTATAGATAACCTTTTCTTCTATGCAAATATTGTGAACATTACTATTTACCTATTTTTATGGATGATGTTTTATATAGAAATAATATGATGTTTTGGACATGATCCAGCAATAGATGATAACCACAATTCGTTGTATTTTCTCTCTTGACATCTTATTGATATGAGTGCATGCTTATCAATGAAATGTCATCAGGGAGAGTATGCAGGAATTTGGGTCATCATAGTACAATGCATATTTTGTTTACTATATCTAATCTGAAGCATTATGTCAAAAATCCTAGTTGCATTATGAATCATGAACCTCTAGAGTTTAAATATGATGTATCTCATGTTGAATACCCAGTCAAAATGGTTGATTTCAAGACAAAGGAGCTTCACAATAATCACTGCATTGATACGATGAATGTTCTCTAAAGCCATCATGATCAGACTGATACCGCCTAGGAGCTCAAGTCTGAGATCAAGAAGAAGTATCCACATCTCCTTCAAGCAACTTGAATTCCGAGGACACAATTCTTAAAAGAAGGGAGAATGTGATGAAGTGAGTTTTTACATTATCATTTCCTTTACAAATTTAATGATATAAGTAAGTTCTCAATTTATTGCCTAAGATATCCTCAATCCCCTCTCTCTACTATTTAGATCATATGAATACAAAAATTTCAAAATAATGCAAACCCTAATGCACTTTAAAGGTGATTCATGTACATTTGTAACCTAGTGAAATTTCAATGGCCAACATTCAAATTTCAATCTCAAATTTCTATAATGATTAGATAACTTCATCATGAAGCTCCACCAAAAATTTCACTAGATTTGGACATACCAATTGGAGATATGCATTTTAATTTATAGATGAGAAATTAAATACCTAGGTGTGACTTATAAATATTACGCAAATACTATAAGAAAAGTGGTCACAAGCTTTGTTTAGAGCTATTATATTGTGGTCTTCCAAAGGAATTTGATGACTAGGATTTCATCTTCTACCTCCCACAAGTAGTGGGTTGTCCTCTAAACAATCTCCACCTAGCACTGACTACAGACACCTAGCCTAGAAACTATTTCAGTTAATCGGTGGGATATTTCTTCCTTCCTTATTAGTGCAAGCACAACAACCCCCACCATGTCACCCCCATGATCGGATAAGAGAGAACCAACCTCCCTTCCCTCACACATCTCACTAGCAGCACTTGCTATTTTGCGTGTTTCCAACCCTAGTCACCTCCCTTCTATTTAAAGCCCTAATCACCTTATCACTACTATTTTAGTCATCCTCTGCCCTCATTTCCTTATGAGCCCATTTCAATTGTGTTTCTTACCCTGACTCCCTCAACATCTCCGCTCCATTTTTGCTATGCCCTGATGCACAACCTTTCTCCCAATCAAGTTTCCATGAACCTTCAAGAACCTTGGGTGAATCTACACGACGCCTTACTGAATTGCACCTTTCTTCTTCCCTTCATAACCACCCTTACTCTGCCGAGCTCTCTATTCACCTCGGAGGCATTGAGATCTAGTGACATTCGTGGGTTGGGGCAGTGCCAGCCTAGCGTGAGGCTACCCCATAAAGGTGTTCCCACCCTTAACACATCGAGATTGGGACCCTTGTACCCACCAGTCCTCATTGGAGCTAACTCAGGATGATCAAACACACAGCAACAGATGGAGGAGAAGAACACATGACGCTAGCAAGGAGTAGAGGTGGTCCAATCCCAATCAGCCAACTCAGCTGAGAGGGTGCGAGTCATCAAAGGCACCAGACTGCTGGGATCAATCCGCACCCTTAACCCAACTGGATCGGACCCGTTGATCCAGGTAAGCTATTTTGTTCATCTCATTGAATTACTAAAAATACTAGAAATCCAAATTAACTTGAAAAAAATCATAGTAATTGATAGGAATTTTATATGGTATTGAAACTATATATTAGATTTATCAGATTATTACGAGAAATGCTAATACAATATTATCCTAACATAAATCTGAGCCATGTTCTAAAACCATAGAATAAAGCCTACTTAATTATATATGTATCTTTTCTTGTTTAGAAATGATAAGAATGATCTGATCTCAATTAATTTAAATTCAAAACCCTAGATCCATATCTGATACTGTCACATCATATGAGCCCTAAAGAAGTAAATCAACGATGAACTAAACTTCTTGTAAACCCTAATTTAATGCTCCTCTCTCTAAATAATAAAGGTATTTATGATACAAGTTTCACCCTAACCCTCAACTTGACCTTATGACCCTAAAATGAGACAAACTTAACATTGATCTCTGATCTAACCATAAAGAACCTAATTTAACCAAAATCCTAGTCATGGGTCATATGGACTCGTAGTAATAATATACCCTTAACTTTCTTTTAGGATGATCAATTATCATTATCTCTAGACTCCTTTGGAATCAAGATTTGATACACAGACACGTGGGATTATAAGTATATGACTAGGTTTCCTGTGTGCATTAAATGTGAAATATTGAATGCCTTATTTGTGTGTTGGATGTATACTACAAGTACTATGCCTTCTGCCATAACATCAAGAACATAAATAGAAAGATGGTTTGTAGCTACTGAGTGAGATGTACTCTCTCTCTCTTCTAAAACTAAGGTCAGCATATCGTCATAGCCCTAAGGGTGGGGATCTCCATAGCCAAAGGGGTGGGGAGGGCCCAACATAAAAGTGTAGTAGGTGTTGACTCACTTGGTAGTACAATTGCATTGAAGGTACATTTATAACTAATCAGAGTATAATTAAGCTTCATGTTCCAAAAGTATATGCAATATGTGTTGTAATATGATTAATAGAAAGTAAGATCTAGATTTGCTTTAACATGATGCTTAATAGAGTAGATTTGTTTAGGTTGAGCTAATACCTGATCTTGTTATGTATAATGAAGAAATTGATGATAATGATGAATAATTGATGTTTCTAGATTGATAATAATGTTCATACTGATTTAGAGTTTTGAAGCCAATATGGACATCTTGATATAGTCTTAATGCTAGTAGTATGATCTAGGTATCATGGATAATATAATATGCTTAAAATGATGATTCATGTTTCACTTAATATGCATAACTAAGTTTTGTAATCTTAGAAACAATGATATGATGGAATTAGGGTTTGTAACCCTAATCCCTAGTCCAAACATGAGATAGCCCTAAACCCTAGTTTAGGATCGCATCTAGATCTGTTTAATGTAAGGTGATTACATGGTGACACATATGTAGTATGTATATTTCAGATTGAATTCTTTGTTTCTTGGATATTTGGATACACTCTTACAGTACATGTGATATATCCTGCATGGTTTCTACAATGGCATAAGGTACGTGGTTACACTTATGAATACATGTATTGAATTCTGAGTTTGCCGAGGTTTCTCGATGAGATTGAATGAATGATAAATTGCTTGCTTGTTTATTTAATTCTTGTAGATTATAAAGTTCCTATGAGTATCATGTAAAGTAAATAATAATATTCTCAACCCTGGGTTAGACTAATCTTAAGGGTAATGCACAAGAGCCCAGGAGGGCAGTGATTACACCTAAGGTAGTAGACCAGATATGGGTTAGAATATGAAAGGAAGTTTATGTTCTTATGTTCAAATAAAACATGTTTTCTTATATGAGTACTCGTGATTATTAGATGAACCCACGTACCAATATAGAAATATACTGACCGCGTATTTGTTTGTTGGCATTTTAGGTATCAGGTATACTTGATTCATGAACATAAGGTTACAGATAAAAGATGATGAAGAACTAAAGTAATTCATGAAGGTTTAGTCATAGTGGTATATCTTCACACATGTACAAGTTAATTCTTTCTCAAATTTATGTAACCCCTTATAGGAGCTTTATATGCAAACATGTAATTATTTGTTCATTAATAGATATTGTTTACTATTTTGTATTATTTTTTGAATCTGATCATGGAATTTATGAGTAATGATCTATGACTTTAAGGTCTTTTAAACACTCAAATGTCTGGGTCATTACATTTGGTATCAGAGCCCAGATTCATCAAGTTATACTTAATAGTTTATAATTTCAAATCATCCTTAGAAATTTAAGAGAAAAATCAGTATAACATAATGTATCTTTTAGGTTTCGTATCTCACATTTTTGTTTACTTCTCATCTCTTTGCTTAATAAGCCTTGGAAAGAAATTGTTAATTAGAGAAGCAAATGTGAAACGATATAAGCTTTTGTGTAGGTCCCTCTAGTGAGGGTAAACACTAAAAAGATACAAGTATGGGTAAGCCCTTTCATTGAGGAAGGACTTGGTTTGAGATAACCCTTTAGGGTATGAAAACTCTAGTGGGTCAAGGGATATGAAAACTCTAGTGGTTCAAGGGATATGAAAACTCTAAGAGGTAGAGTATAGTCCCTAACCCTAACCCTAACCCTAAAACCTTAATCTTAAATAATGAGAATGGCATGGTGGTATGGGACATCACCTATATGAAACTTGAAATTAGGTATAAGAAAGTTAAAGGGGTTGGTTTAGGTGACCCAAAATCCCATGCATATGTGCACGAGGAGCATACAACTTATGTAAGAGGTCTTAATAAATATATGAACCCAATATATATATATATATATATATATATATATATATATATATATATATATATATATATATATATATATATATATATATATATGAAAATGAAAGTTTGAATATAACTTGCTAAAACCCATCATGTTGTCTCTAGAAGTTTGGTGATGGTGGCCAAGCCCCTGGAGGGGAAGGCTGAGGTAGTACCAAGCCCCTAGAGGGGAAGGTGACCCAAGTTCTGAATGGACAAAAACTTTGAGGGGGTATTCCAAAATTTCAGCAAACATGGGTTGATAAGTTGTAATGATAAAAAGTTATGCCAAATGAAAAAAGGGGATATATATGAAACACTTAGGGTTAGTGTGCCAACCTGGGGTGGGTCAACCCAAGAGTGGGAAGATGACCTAGGAGGGAGGAAAAACCTTAGATCTTGGGATCATGTTGTGGCTAGAGAGCCTAACCCCCTCCTATGAGCCAAGAAGGCACCCTAGGCTAGGACATTCCCTTATAAGGTAAGTGAATAAACACATTTATGTTTTAAAATAACCTTAATCCTCACCTAGAGGGGTGAAGAGTTAAAGATATAAAGATGAAAAAACTTATATTTTCTGAGACCAATTATACCATCTCTGAGTGACACAACTGGTCAAGCCTAGGATTGGGAAGACCAATAAGGAACCAAGCCTAGGAGGGAAGGTGGCCTGAGTGGATGACCAAGCCCAAGAGGGAATGTCATGAAATGGTCATGCGTAGGATTGGGAAGACCAACAAGGCACCAAGCCTTGGAAGGGAAGGTGGCCCAAGTCCATTATGTAGTTGTTTAGGATCAAGCCCCTAGAGGGGAAGATCACATAAGGTCAAGCCCAGGAGGGAAGACCGACATGCACCAAGCCCTGGAGGGAAGGTGGCCCAAGGACAATGTCGTTGGGACTACACTGAATAATGTATACTCAAAAGAGAGAGATGAAGGCAGTCCAGGTTAAAGAATTAAATAAGAGAATAATGTTCTTAAAAGATGTGACATCTCAAAAGAAACCCTTAGGGAGTGTAGAGTCTGAATGCAATCCTAGGGTCAAGTAGGATGTATTAGAGGTACATAGGACCGATGAGTTGGGAGTTGATATGACCTAAATGCACATGACCAAGTGGTTTGGAGATAACATTTAGGTTGGCCCTAGGCCCATGTCTCAGGAGGTTGGCCACCTTCATGATGTTCATGTGGCCTAAAAGGGTTAATGTGAAAGACACTCCCTTGATGAGATCACTCCAAAAGTACCTATATCCCTAGAGACCTCAAGGAATTGGCTAAGACTCATAAAACATGAGGTGTAAATATAAAAGATGTAATGAAGTCATGAAAACTTGGGAGAAGTTGTGCCCTAACTTAAGAGTAAGAAAAAGGACTCTTGACTTCATGAAATATAAGACTGCTATGAAATTAAGAACAAGTATGTTTAGAATCATATCGAGTATGATTCAACTTAAAATGTGAAATTTAAAGATAATGTGTGGATAGGCCATCTATGCTCTTAGAATGGAATGAACTTTGTGTTTTGGCTACAATCAAATGCTTATTTCAAATCATTATGAGGGAGAGAGATTGGGTAGACACATGTTATGCTTAAAATTGAGATATGAGGGTAAATTTCTTATGTTGAGGTTAATTACATGATCTAGGGTTAGAGGTGTCACCTCACCCTTGTGTGGAAATAATTAATCATGGGTTGGAAACCTATGTTAAAAGAGAAATCACCAAGTAATAATGAAATCACAAATGAGAATGAAATCATCAAGAGATGATGTGGTGTGAGTACTAAAGATGTGGATATACTTGAATTTGAATTCAAGTGCCAATCTTAGTAATAGAATATGAAATTCAATATACTAAGGAAAAATGTTAAAGCCATCCAAGTAGGGTGCTAACCCTAAGTTTTGAAGATAATATGAGTTATCATTCACCTAGGCTTAGTAGGCCTGAATTTTGAGGACAAAATTCCTTTTAAGGAGGGGTGAATGTTACATCCTTGAAATTCATAGATTTCAAGATAAAATGAATTAGGGAACATATAATAATGAAGTGTTTTGTTTGATCTTGGTTGAAGATTCCAAACCCTAGAAATAGATTAAATGATAAATTTAAGGAAATAATGTGCTTTGAGCATATGTGATCATATGCGGCTAATGTAACATGCAATGTTTACCAAAGCCTCAAGTTTGGTAATTAGGAATGTATATAACCTTATGGAACCTTTAGAAGGCCCAAGATGTGGTTCATGGACCTTAGGGACACTAAAAAGCCCAATTGGTTAATTATGTATACATATGGGTCCCTGAGATATGTTTTGGATATTTTGGATATTCATGATCATAATAGGTATCAAAAGTATTTTTTGTTGATAGATAATCATAATATAAGATAAAGGAAGAATTTCTAGAAAGTTCCAAGATAATATGTGGCTTGGATAATTAGTTAAAGAATTATCCAGTTTATGCTTAGAGACTAAGTTTCGAGGAGCAAACCAACGTTACAAGATCATAATTTGGCCGAAGTCTACACAATGCTTAGATAGAGAATATCCCAAAGTTTGGGATCAAATGGAGCTATGAATTGGCCTATGCAATTACTACTAAGATTAGGGTTTTTGTTTTAAAAAAAGGAAAAAGGTTGAGAAATCCTGGACCATGGAGAGTCTAGTCGGACCTAGACCCTGGATCTGGGTAATAGACTGTCTCCTTCACCTGCGTGACCCAAGAAAAGTCTAGAATAGAGTCTTGATGGTTCCCAGACACCTCAGAGTCTCTCTGACCCCCCTTAGCTCCCGATTCCGATTCCTTTATCTCCGAGAGTCTGATCTGGATCTAACCAACCCCTAGGATGGCCTAATCATGGAGAATCTAGAGAATGCCCAAACTCCCATACAACCAGGCTTTTGGAGCTGAGCCTCACCCCCTCTTCTCAGTGTCTTGCATCTATTTAAGATAGAAAGAGACCTTTGGACTAAGAGAGTCATCAACAAACACCCCACTGTGATGTGATAGCCGTAACTCTCTAGCGGTGCCCATCTACAAGGTTGGAACGACCAACTTGGTGCTCTAGACTTAGGGAGCCACTGGCCAATGCATCGGGCATGAGTCTTCGTTGGGGAGTGGTGACGAGGTACCAAGGTTTAGGAGCGAGTGAGGGATCACCAACTACTGTAGTCCCGAACCCCTGTGCCTGCCCTATTTCTAATAGAGGAGACCAGTGGGGCGTCCGTTTTAGTCCATCAAAAGCCATGCCCGAGGCATTGCTAAGTCCGAAGGGGGTAGGATGAGATGAGGCCAACAAGACCGAGGCTCATGAGGGAGGTTACCAAAGAGTCAACTGGGCAGTTGATCATGACAGTGGAACAACGAGCAAGGGACCGTGCGACGGGTTAAAGATAACCAGTAGGGAAAGGACCCCTTTGCCCCTGGGTTGGCTGCACAAGGTAAGGGTCTTTTCTGACATTTTGCATTCTTTTTTTGCCTTAGCCACGTGGGCGCAGGGAGCCAGGATGGTGAAAGGCCATTGGCTGGACTCGACTATGTGGGTAATAACCGAGATAACAGAAATGCTGGCCTGGCGTCATTTGATTCGCAAGCAAATGCATTAACTTGAAATAATTATAGAAAATTATTGGTTTTTTGAAATGTGCGAACTTGTATATCAAATTGATAAGAAAAATGAGAGGAATCCAAAGAAAATATAATCACAGTATAATTAAGCTTCCTATTCTAAAAGTATATGCAATATGTGTTGAAGCCAATATGGACATCTTGATATGATCTTAATGCTAGTAATATGATCTAGGTATCACAGAGTATTTAATATGCTTAAAATGATGATTCAAGTTTCGCTTGATATGCATAACTAAGTTTTGTAATCTTAGAAACCATGATATGATGGAATTAGGGTTTGTAAACCAAATCCCTAGTCCAAACATGAGATACCCTTAAACCCTAGTTTAGGATCACATCTAGATCTATTTAATGTAATGTGATTACATGGTTACACATATGTAGTATGTATATTTTAGATTGAATCCTTTGTTGCTTGGATGTTTGGATACACTCTTAAAGTACATGTGATATATCCTGCATGGTTTCTGTAATGACACAAGGTACATTGTTATGCTTATGATTACATGTATCGAATTCAGAGTTTGCCGAGGTTTGTTGATGAGATTGAATGAATGATAAACTGCTTGCTTGTTTATTTACTTCAAGAAAATTATAAAGTTCCTATGAGTATAATGTAAAGTAAATAATAATATTTTGAACCCTGGGTTAGACTAATCTTAAGGGTAATGCACATGAGCCCAGGAGGGACAATGATTACACATGAGGTAGTAGACCAAATATGGGTTAGAATATGAAAGCAAGTTTATGTTCTTATGTTCAAATAAAAGATGTTTGCTTATATGAGTACTTGTGATTATTGAATGAACCCACGTACCAGTATAGAATTATACTGACCGCGTATTTGTTTGTCGGCATTTTAGGTATCAGGTTTACTTGATTTGTGGACATGAGGTTACAAATAAAAGATGATGAAGACACTAAAGTAATTCATGAAGGTTTAGTCATAGTGGTATATCTTCACACATGTACAACTTAATTCTTTCTAAAATTTATATAACTCCTTAGAGGAGATTTTTATGCAAACATGTATTATTTGTTCATTAATGGAAATTTTGTACTATTATATATTATTTCTTGAATATGATCCTGGAATTTATGAGTAATGATATGTGAATTTAAGGTCTTTTAGACACTCAAAAGTGTGGGTCATTATAGTAGTAAGGGTTCTAACTAGGGAGACAAATTGAAATAGTCAAGATTCTGACTACCATGGTCTCTAATACCATGTTGTAAAGAAGCAAAACCACCTCTCTACTAATAATAATTGTATGCAAAAGACCAATAAATAGTAGCAGAATAAAATAACAATGACTGTATTCAATTATATAAAGGGTACATCAAAATTTTCCCAATAATGGTGTACATGATATATACAACAAAATATTGATATTAAGATAGAGGGAAACTAAATTTCATCAATCTATCTCTAAGAAATAACTTATGGGATAGGTCCAAGATGAAAGGATGAACTCCTTTTCCTAATCTTAGGCTTGTCACCATGCTCCTGGTGCACACCCTGATCCTAAACCTGGGTGGTTTGGATTACCCAGTAAGAGGAGAAATAAAGTATGTGTCAATTAAAGGAATAAGGACAATTATAAACCAAAATATTTCATGATAAAGATTTACTATGATAAGAGGGTCAAAAGTATGAGGCATGTAATAAATAAGAATTCTTCCATGATGAACACTAACAAAGTTGCATGCATGAATAATAATAAGACTACAAAAACTAATATAGGGCTAAGGCACCTACCTAACCTCAACCAATAGGCGAGGGAGATTAACACATTCTGAAACACCTAAATATATATAAAAATGGGGAGAGTAATCACATTCCCCTGGGAAAAATAATACATGCCAAACTATGGGTGGTTGTACACATGTACACTACATTATTTATTTAGTCAATAAATCATCATGTTGAATAAATTAAATTTGTTGAGTGGAAATAAAAGCAATATAGCGGTTAGGTTCAAAACCCAATAAGTAATTTGAAGTAAATGTGCCAAAAAAGGTCAATATAAAGATTCAAAGGCTAAGCATATGCCTCATTAGGAATATTAGGGTTGGATAAAAACATGCGCAACTTAGGGTTTAGAATGCACATAGACATACATAAATATGATTGCACATACATAGGATTGCACATACCTTAATGTAGAGTCTTAATTATTTCTTTCACCAACTTGGTTGTATCCAAGACCTATTTAACCTAATTACAATAGATATGTATGCATTAGGGTTCCATATATCATAAAGAGTAAGTAAGTCCTAATTTTGGACCTTCTAGGAAAATCTTCAATTTAGGACTCAAAACTTAGACCAATCGATCAATTGGATTCTCCTGATTAAGAAAATCTATTTATTTATTAAATTTGGAGTTAAAATGAATTAGTTATCAACTTTAGGGCATTTTGTATAAATAAAATGGTATTTATAATAAATGTCCAAAAGGGACGCAAAAAAATACTTAGAAACCCTAAAATTGGATTTTACTCAAAAAATGCTTTCCAATAAGTATTTATATGCATTTTTCTGATCAAGCATCGATTTATTATGAATTTCCAAAAATCTGACCAATAGGAATTTGAGAAAAATCCACATTAGGACCCTGACCCGGGTATCCATTCGTGACCCACTTATCCAATTGGCACACTGGAAGATTGCCCATGTCAGCATCATGTTCTCAAGACAGATTGGTGAGTGGTGACATAAAAACTTTAAATTACCCTTGTGATATTAATCAATTGATCGAAATGGTGGGGGCACCTAAGTCTTTTCAAGACCTTCCTCTTCGCGAGCCATGACCAGGGCATGAGCACACTGTCTGGAGGTGGAAATCTGACCAATAGCTCGAGGAAAATGTCCTTTCACAGGAAGTAAAGACTTCCATCACCTTCCTCTCTCCAAGATGAGGCCAGAAACCAAGTTTTGGGGTCAGGCGAGCACTAGGGCTCTATGTTGCTACTATCAAGAAACTGGGAGGAAGATGAGATGGCCAAAACTCATTAAAAGTGTGGGTGGAGGAGAAGCACACATCCACAAGGATTCCACAAAGTGGAAGACATCACACAAGGAAAATGGAATCTATGTTCACAGTTCATCAGAAAGCATCTAGAAACAGGGGAAGAGTAAACCACAATCAAACCCACTGAAAACAAGGAGCTAATCCCATACTATTTTTTGTAAAATTGGGTAAATATATACTAATCCCATACTAGAGTCTCCAAATCATTCTCAGAAACAATGTCAGGTCAACGAGTGAGTTTTAGTGATTGGAGAAGTGCCAAAATGATGAGGCACTTAGTCACTGTCGAGGGCTCAAAGCTGAGTTATAGGTTATGATGATTGGGTTCATCGCGAGCCGAAACAACAATAAGGAAACAAGTAGTAAGGTCCCTCGATGCTTACCCGGTCGTCAATTGCAAACGAGATGGTGAGGAGAATGGAACGGAATTGAGGTCATCGGAAATTGGAATCGAGTAGGTCGGGGACCCTGAGGGTGCTAGTGGCCGAATTGGGCAGGGAGGAGAGATGAGTGATCTCCAAGGATCATGCTCTACCTCTTAAATAGCTGCGGGATGGCCTGTAGCTCGCTCTGTAAGATGGGGCGGCGAGAAGAGCAAAGCCCTAAATGGGAATTTCTCGGTTAGGGTAGGAAACCCAAAAAACCAGGGATGGTTCGAATCGTGTGAGTGCTATGGTTTCATTGGAGAAGGAATTTTGAGAAATGGAATTGAAATGAGGGAGAACCAGATTGACGAAATCATTCATTACAAAATTGTATCTGTCTTGCGACTAATGGAGGTCGTTGATGATGTGGTGACCGTTGTATCATGGATCAGATGGTCCAAAAGATGCATGCAATAGCCGATTAGTGAATGTAACCTGTAACCCGTGACAAAGAAAATAACTAAAATTTAGGTTAAATGTGGCATATAAATGAAATGTTATTCAAACTATATTCAAATCTTATTTAACTCGTTTGGAGGATCAAACATTGACCAGTTGACCTCAAATTTAGGCCATAGGCTAATATTAATGTCTAGAATAATGCTATGGAATTATATTTTCACTTTACACGATCTTTGACCCTTAACCACTATATTGGCCATTAATATATATGTTAATGTATTAAAGAGGGTGAATTAATATGACAAGGTTTTCTATTTAAATCTTTGGGTGAATATTCAAGACATGCAATATATATAATTTCAAGAGTCATATCTCACCACATTATTCTCTTTGTATATTTTATTGCCATGTAGGAGGAGAGAGAAAGGGAAAGAGGATTATTCTCTCATTAACTAACTCAATACCACATTATTTCTCATTTCTTGTCCCTAAAGCCATAAAAACTCTAAATTAACATAATCTACTAATTGTCTCTCATTAGTGGTGATTTTGCATTTTTAGACTCAAATTAAAACACTAATTGAGGTATTTGTGCACAAACCCATTCATTGTTATAAATCTGAATCAAATATAATTCAAACCATTAAGTATTGCTCAATTTCAACTTTGAGGAAAAAGAGCATAGAAAAGATAGAAAAATTTAGGGAAAAAGGCCAAAAACGATATAAAGGAAATGAAAAGCTTGAAAATGGGTTAAATTGAAAATGAACCCAAGTTTCAGTATGTTACAAATCAACTCTAATGTGCCTAGGCTGAAAGTGAAACTTTCCATAAGAAATTTGATGATGTAATGAACATCAAGTGGCTTATGCTATAATATATGAATGATGAGATTCAGAAGGATCATGAGAACAAGGGAATTGTTGAGATGATAACACATCTTAGAACATGTACCTAGAGCAAGGAAGGGAAGAGAGGTATGATGTCTCCAAGGCATTATATAAGTGTCAAATGCAGAAGGTGATCCAGTTGAACCCCATGGACTCAAGTTAATTGGGTATGTGGAAAGTCTGGAGATACTAGGGTTTCCTTTAGGCAAAGAGTTGGCCACATATGTGATCTTACAATGTTGGATGGATTCATATAAACAACTTTCCATGAATTGCAACATGAACAAATTTTTAAATCACTAACAGAGCTACTTGGCATGTTAAGAACAATGGAGGGTCAAATGAAGGACATGCCCAAATCCATTTTGATGGTCAACAAAGGAAAAGAAATATCAAAGGAAGGCAAAGCCATTAAAGGTTCTAAGGCTGGCCAAATGTCTAAGTCTTCTCCATTTAAGGGGAAATAATGAGTGGATTGTGAAGGCAATTATCACCATTGTCACCATCACATTGGAAGAGAAATTGTCCCTCTACCTAGATGAACTGAGAAGAAGAATTAGGGATAGATATATCCACTTTAATTACATATTTTATATAGGTAATCTAGTCTACTCTTTTGAATGGGTATTAGATACCTGACGTGGATTTAATGTATGTGCTCAAAAATACATGATCTAAAATGTATACTCTTAGAGGAAGGGGAGGTGGAGCTACACATTGAAAATGGAGCAAGACTTGATTATTATTCTTTAGGAACCAACTATTTTATCAATGCCCATTTGCATTGTAGTATATTTAGAGAATTGTTATTATGTACTTTCTATAAATAGGAGCGACAATTATGTTTCATATTTGAGAAAGAATGCTTTTGAATTTCATTCCAAAAATGGTCGATGTTTTTATTTTTAAAGACAAGATCATTTATGAAAGTTTTCCTATATCTTATGGTTTTTATTTATTAGATCTTTATATAAATGTCTATAACATAAATATTAATAAGATTAAACTTTATGACTCAAACAAAACTTAGTGGTGACATTGTCGTATAAGTCACATAAATGAGAAGTGCATTTGGAGACTCCATAAAGATGGATATCTAGACTCTTAAGATATATAAATCATGTTCATTAAGAAAGATGATAAAATAACCCTACACTAGGAGAAGTGATAGGGAAAGTGCTTAACTAGAACTCATACATATTGATGTATGTGGTCCTTTTAGAACATAGGTGAGTAACAATACTTCATAACATTTAATAATGATCTTAGTAGATAGGCTATATGTATCTAATGAAACACACGTTAAAATTCATTAAAAATACAAGGAATTAATGAATGATGTATAAAATCAATTTGGTAAGAGTATTAAACCACTATGATCAAATTGAGGTGGTATATATTCATGTTTAGATTTTGAGGCCCATCTGAGGGATTGTGGGTATTATATCACAATTGAATCCACCTGAAATACCACAACATAATTGCATATTAGAATGAAGGAATCACACCCTATTGGATATGGTATGATTTGTGATGAGTTATATTGTTCTTAGAATTTCCTTCTAGGGACATACTCTAGAAACTTTAGCTTTTAACTTAACAGTGTAAGTTGTAAATCAGTTCCAAAGATACCGTATTAGATGTGGAGTGGGAAATGTCCCAGTATGTCTTTTGTGAAGATTTGGGGAAGTGAAGATTGTGTCAACAAAAATATTTTCTAAAAGTTTGAACCCAAATCTGAAAAATTTCATTTTCTTGGGTATCCTAAGGAAACCAAGGAAAATTAGTTTTACATTCCAAGTAAAAACAAATTATTTTCTGTCAAAACTACTGTATTTCTTAGAAAGGGATTTATTTCAAGAGGAATCTGTGGTATGTAATAAAACTTGAAGAAGTTAGAGATCAACAAGATAACATTGAGCCTATTAAGGTCGATAAGGAACTAGAGTAGTCACAAATTATTGTGGAATCTTAAAAGTCTCATTCATCATGTCTTAATACAGAGAGATATGGATTTTTTGTGACTCAAAAATATGATGTGTTGGTTATTGATGATGATGAAAAAACAAGCTACAATGAGGTTATTGAGGGATCTGATTTTGAGAAATGGATTGAAGCCATGAGATCTGAGTTGGACTCCATGTATACCAACAAGGTACGGGATTTGGTGGATCCACCTAAATGGGTAAAACCCATAGGATGCAAATTGGTCTTAAAGAGAACACTAACATGGAATTTAATGTATAAACATACAATAGATGATTGGTAACAAAAGGTTGCAAACAAGTTCAAGTTGTTAACTGTGATGAAACTTCTTCACCAATTGCCATGGTTAAATACATTAGGATCATGCTTGTCATTACAGCTCATTATGACTAGAAAATCTAGAAAATGGACGTTGAAGCTGCATTGTTAATGGGAATCTACTTGAGTATGTTTATAAGACACAAACCAAATGTTTTTTTGCTCCAAATGAAGCTAGAAAGGTTTGTAAGCTAAAAAAGGTCAATCTATAGATAGAAATAAGCATCTCAAATATGTAGTCTTTGTTTTGATGAGACATTCAAACAATTTGGATTAATCTAAAACAAAGATGAACCTTGTTTTTATAAGAACTCTGGTGTGAGCATAATTATATTCCTCATATTGTATGTAAAAGATGTACTAATGATGGGGAATGACATCCCTACTCTATAGATAATTAAAACATTATTGAAAAACACCGTCTCATATAGGACTTAGGAGAAGCATCTTATATACTACGAGTAAATACATGTAGAGATAAATTTAGAAAACTTCAAGATCCAATTAGGATATAGACATTAACAATGTGTTGAACAGGCTCAACATCTAAGAGCCTAAGAGTGAAAATTTTCCCATGTCTCATGGAATACTTCTCTCTATATCTCAGTGTCCCAACTCTTCTAAAGAGATAGAATGCACGAATAAAATCTTATATGGATCTATGTATGTGATGTTACATACATATCCCTACGTATCATATCCTTTGAGCATGATGAGTGGGTACTAGTCAGATCCTAGTGAAGGTCATTGAACTTATGAAAAGAACATCCTTATGTACTTGAGAAGAGCTAAGGAATAGTTCCTTATTTATAGTGATGAGGAAGAGTTGGTTTTAAAGAGTTACCCCAATGGAAGCTTCTGAACTGACATGGACTAGTACCAATCATTATCAAGTTTTTTGTTATGCCTCAACGACAAAGCTACGAGTTGGAAAAGATTCAAGCAATATAAGGGCTGATTCTACAACATAGGTCAAGTACATTGCTACCTCCAACACAACAAATGAAGTTGCATGGATCAATAAGTTCAATGATGAACTAGGAGTAGTTCCATTAATTGATGATACAACAGAGCTATACTATGACAATAATGGATCCATTGCACAAGATAAGGAACCCATATCACATGAGAACTCCTAATATATCTTTTGAGTAGCCATTAGTCTTGAGGATGATGTATGTGAAATCCTATTTTGTGTTGTTCATTATCATGATTGTGATCTAAATTCCTATATTGAGGCATTTACTTGACTACTATCATTTTTGGAAATCCAAAGAACATCCTTATTTACTAATTTGAAATCTTAAGAAATGTTGTGGACATCGAATTATTCTATTTAAATGGATCCTTTGACCACTCTTTATGTGCTTTTAATATCTAATGTGAATTATGACTAAAATACTAGTCTTGCAACACTATTTGTGCATTCTAAATGTTTGACTAGAATATCTAGATTAGTGTTACTTATGTACAACTGTACTTATAAAGGGCATGTGTATTCTTCCTGGGGTTTGTGTTTCCACCCTTACTTCGTAAGCCATTAACCTATGGTGTTATGGCCCTATTTTGAGGTATATTTATTTTATATTATTCATGCTTGAAAAAATATTGTTTATTTAGAGATTGTGAATGTTATTTATGGGCAGACATTTCTTATATTGCAAATATTGCCCTCTATAAATATTATGCATCTATCTCTTGATTTGACTCTTATTAAACTTACCTACTTTTATAAGGACCCTTTTAAAAAGAAAATCCTTTTATACTTGTAAAAAAATTTAATGCCCAAATGTTTCTTATATGAACATACTTAGTGTCAACTAATACATGCCTTCATTTCATGCTTTTGGGGTGATGTACTTCTACCACTCAGGTGTAGGTACATTACAGGTTGAGGACTCAAGAAGACCACATTCAAGAACTTGAGGATATTATGGAGTGGCTATGTTTCTCTCTACATATGGGTCTTTTGTATTATGAGATTTATTATATGTAAAACTTTTTACTTTCCTATAACACCTTTTATGGTAAGGAAAGTGTGTAACAATACACTTCTTAACTTTGTTTTAGTTATTCTTGCACCGCTTGTTCATTATATTGCTCTATTCTATATACCATTTCTGAAATTAAAAAATTCCTTATTTCCTCAATTTTCGAAATAGGATGGTTTTATTTCTTAATTTAGTGACGAGTGGATCCGCTCTGGGATCTCACTCTTTAAAAAATGATATCAGAGCCTAAGCAGTCAGTGACTTGACTATTTCAAGTTATCCCGTGTTGTTTCTTAATTAGGTAGCTAAGAAACCCTATTTTGGTTGAAAATTGTCCTATCCTTGAGTGGTGGAATACCAATGTCATAGAACTATTTGTTACCCTCATCCTACCACCTCTAACTATAGAATCAGTGGTAGTAGGGTTTGGGTGTTTGTCCATAGAATGGAACAAATATTTCACACATGCAATATATATGTAAAAGCCCTAACAACAAGATATAATAAGATACTCAATGGGATAGAGAAACATGTACCCATTTATATATCAACATAACCCAGTTGTGTTTCTTTTTAGAGCTTAAAGTCTTGAGTATAATGGATCGTCATTTGGCAACTACAAATTTATAAACACAATATATCATTGCGAGTGCATTGAGTATGCTATGAAAAATATGTAACCACAATTTAAGGGTAGTATAAAAGTTGCTTGCATAGAAACATCATAATAATCAAGAAGTATAAACAAGGCAAGAACACTTAACAATATTATTTTACACAAAGCATGTTTTAAGTTTCTTTATCCATTGTATAAATCATAGGCCTTATGACTAACTTCCCATTGGAAGAGACTATAAGGGTGCTACAGATTAGATAACCCTATCCGTAAGGGACCTCAAGACCATCACCAAGAGAAAACCCTTATATCATGATGGTCTTCCTTATCTTGACATATCAAGTAAGACACTCAACCTAGTGTCCTTACCCTAAAACTCTAGGCAGGTACACCAGGATATATAATGGATTTCTCTAAATTATGTGCAAGGTTTGTCAACATAGTATAATCAAACATGAAAGTAGTATATCTAGGAAACAAAATCTCAAACAAGTAATTATCTAGCCAATCATTCATATGGTCATACATACAAACAAGCCAATATTATAGTATGGTCAAGAGATTACCTTGTGAGTAGTGTGCAAGTTACGATAAGATCTCTATAGAAGGTCATGCCCAAGGGGACATAAGATGTGAAAGATATAACATGGGGTCTTATATAAATATGATCTTAATAATCTAAACATTGTATGATTTGTTTGGATGTTCCCTCATACCTAGGTTTCAATTAGATCAAACATCATTTCCAAGGTTCCAAACATGCATGTATCGATTCAACATAGCATAATTATCAACATTAAGGCCTAGGTCTAGGCAAACCATCCTCATTATAATGATACAAGATAGAGGTAAGGTCTGATCTAGAAATGAGGAAGTATGAGAATGATATTATCAACATAGTCTATTCTCTCAAGATCATATTTAGTCATATAAGATCCATTTCAAGCACATGCATCATATATATAAGTCTTATGATCATAGAAGAACACAAATTGATAAAGTTTGTATCTTGTGCTACTAACATGATAATATTGATTTGAGCAAGATAGAGCATGGAATTAGTATAACAATCATATTTCAACATGTGGACACAACTAGGTCAACTTAGTCATTTTAATGCACAAACTAGGCACTTAAGGCCTTAAGAGATAAACATGAAAAGTGGCATGAAAGCTCAAACAAACATTTCACAAATCATCATGAAATTTACTGATTTCAAGATTAAAAGATTAGGTGATGAAAAAATAAGCCAAACTCCCAAATTTGGTCAAGTCGTAATGTGTATGCACATAAATGGGCCATGTTTAGGCAAGGATAGCCATATGAGTCAAGATTGTCATTAGAATGCATTTATATGGTCAAAGACGTCAAGAATAGTAAAATAGAAACTAATATTGTTGGTTTATGGGATTGTAGTAGCTAGGGGCCATTAGCAGGAGTCTGTAATTGTAATGGAATAATTGTATTGGAATAACACTAGAATAATATAGGAGAATACTTTGAAGTCAAAGAATTCAAAGGAGAGAGATCTCACCAAAATGTTGATACATGCACAAGATTAAGATTGGTTATTAGTCAAAAGTTCATAAAGGAATCATCTTTACTAATACAATGTCGAAAGGTGAAAAACTAGCAAGAGACATTATCATAATAAGAAAGGAAACATTTTCTTGAATAGAATGGTATATTACATCATAGGATTTGGTTTAAGGGCAAAGGTGATGGAGGTATTTGAAGTTTATGACATATAATATGCATTTTAGAAGTGATTTACCTCAAATGGGCCAAGAAAACTGGTAGGGTTGTAAATGGGTAGGGTACGGTAGGTAAAGACATACCCTTACTTGCATTAAATATATGGGTAGCAGGTAGGGTAATTACCCTTTGTCTAAAAATCTTTACTCTACCCTGACCCGCACCCTTTTACCTATAGGGTAAATGGGTAGGGTAAGGGTGAAGTGGGTAAAAGAACATGAAGATAGTATAAGATAATTTTAACAAAAAATTCGTATGATATTCCCTATATGAAACACAAGACACTCCTAAAACTAATTTTGGATAGTAATAATTATATTTTTTTTGTGATACACAAAAAAATTACAAATATTTAACTTGATCTTTTTTACTAAAGACAAAGTCTAGCATTTTCAATATATTATGTCTTGTTGGTATCCATTTTTCTCTCAAATATATGACTATAAAAGGTAGTTTCATACTATCCATTTCCTATTAACATTTTGGGGATCATAATAGCACAAATTTAGAAAATAATTGTAACACCCAGACCTGCTGCCCTAGGCTCTAGTAGAGTTTTAGGAATGATGACTGGCCCCATAGACCAATACTAGCCTTAACTGCGCTCTTTGTCCTAACTCACGTGCAAGTCGGGGTCAACTTCCAAACTGGTCACCCATCCCAATACTACTCCAAGCTGAGCATGCTTAACTATGGAGTTCTTAGTGATGGGCTCCCGGAAAAGGAGGTGCACCTTGGTGATATGGGTAGTCCAATCATTCCTTTTAAGATCATTATATCTGAGGCCTCAAATCCTAGGATGTTACAATCTCCCCCACTTAGACTCTTGACGTCCTCGTCAAGGCTCAACTATGTGGCCTCATAATATTTCCCCATTTCAGTACAGACCCAACATGGCCCATGGACACCTAGATCCCAATCACGGAATACCAGCGCAAGGGTGGCTACATCACCATGGATAGCCCTTTCCTACATGCCTGGACCATACGACTTAAGACTAGCATGCCACATGCCCATATGGGACCCACTTACTGGAGGGGTTATGGCTCTGATACCATTTGTATGAAGTATTCTTATGTCAATTAAATTTCATTAACTTAAGTATCTCAAAAGTCTAATATATGAGTTTTATAAGAAAAATATCATTTTTCTGAGTCTAGGGGTATTTTTTCGGGAATTTTTAGGATAAGGGAGCTATTTATTAGGCATTTTATAAGAACAAGTCATTTTCTGGATATCAAAATGTTTTACCTTATGGTATGGGACCCAACTTCCTGAGATGGCAATTTTTGATTGGCACACACTGGCCATCAGGTGAGGCGCCACATCATAAACATGGGATCACGATCCTTTGCTGGTTTAGTCCTGAGACAGGCGGCTGCTATTGTGAACCAGCCCAGATAAATTCTTGTGAACCAGATGCCACTCACCATCCCTTTACTCGCATTCATCGCCCCGATGCTACTTGGGATCTTCCTCTTATGCGAGATAGAGAACATGGAAGCAGGGTGGACCTCCGGCAAGCTTCAAAGGTTAATCCTTGTTTCTTTAGTGACCTCAGATACCATAGCTAGGCGCGGCTCAGCCCTTCTCTTCTCGAAGGAGATCGCCATCATGCAGAGGAGTCGCTCCAGATCACAACGCCTCTGTATCGGAGGAAGTAATGGGGAAGAAGACTATGCTCCAGATCACAGTGATTGCGATGATTCCTATCATCAATCTCTCAATGACTGAAGGTCTAAATCCTATGTTGTTACTGATCTCGACCTGTTGCTGTAGTGGAGCTACCGCCGCTGTTGTTGTGTGGGAGGTCTGTAGCGAGCTAGCTCCTCTCAACTCAACCTCCTCTCCAGAAGATGATGGTGCCATTGCAGCCCTAGGTGTGGGAGCACATCGACAGAACAGCTTGGAGAGGGGACGAGACCTCCGCTAGTGTATGTACATACAACAAGATCATCGTGGGTTCAGGATACTAGGTTGGTATTGGGTATTAGGATCAGCTGCGTCAAGGTCTAAGGAGGCACCTCTGACAGCAGATCAGGCACTCGAGATCGAGCTTGGAGTTTTTCTATTGTAGGAACCAACCTTCCTACCCGACCAAGGAACCCTCAATAACAAGTTGTAACTTCTCTAAAGTCCGGGACTGGAGCAGTGGTTGGGTCACTGTAAAGCATGGGGGAGGATCTCGATGGCATGGAGATAGCAATGGCAGACACGATCGTTGTCAAGGTGCATAACTGAGTACACTACTGCTCGCTTCACACAATGTCAAGGAGCCTCAACTATTTCCACCACTTGTGAGCTATAATGGAGAGTAGAGAGAGGTCTGGATCTAAACGTTGCCCATGAGAGTTACTGAGATCGTAGAATTGTGGTGGATTCAACCAATTAAGTTAATAAACCCAAACTCCTCGCACTGACTAATTCCACTAGATCTAGAAAAGAGTCACTTGCTCCTATGTTCTCAGAGGAAAGCCAGGTCTTTGGTTTCTCAAACCTTGGCCAAACATGCGCCCCAGCCAGGTTGGTTTATAATGTCCAAACATGAAAATTGAAGCCTGAAGTATATGATAAACCTTACTTTGGGATTTGAGTAACTCCCTAGCCATGAATTCAAATAAATTGAAATTTGAAACATTGATACCCTTTGTCTAACATTAACTAATAATCATAATAAGACCAAAATAAATGTTTGTTCACCCTTCAGTTAAGATAACCCCAATTGATACCCATACTAAGATTTTGAAGTTAAGTATGCATTAAATGAAATCTAAAAGTGTCTACACAAGTTCAACTTAATTTATTCGATCACATCACACCTCAAGCAACACTAAAATCATTTTATACCAATATGGCTTCAAATATTATATTGGATATTGAATCCTAAAATTGAGGTTATCACATTCACCCCATCTTATACAGAATTTTGTCCTCGAAATTCAACTAGTCTCATTCTTAAGCTGATATCAAGGAGTGTGGATGCCTCTAGGCCACCACTTCTAAGTGCTAAGAGTATCATTATACGGTCATGTTAGGATATTTAATCATGTAAGGTGTACCCACCCCACCTTATATAGGTTGAAGCGTCATTTTTTTATAAGGAATTGTAGCATCCCTTAGTCTCTTAGTCATCACATGACATTCTTACATTTTAGGATTTATATCCTTATAGTCACTTAAGGATAAGGATTTTATTCATACATATGTATATAAGATGGTATTATTCAAGGTTCAATCTTTCACTCCACTAACGCATGTAAGATGATATCAAGCATCATTTACTAGAATGTTGGAAATTAACATCACTAGTCTAGCTTTATGATCAACATCATATCATAATTTCATCATGTGAGAGGGTCTTAGTTGTCATGCTTGAATATTAGGGTTTCACCTCATGGTGTAGTTAATTCTCAAACTATAAGCTTGGATTTAGAAGGATTAAGGTTAAGCACTATATTATCATGCAATATATGATCCAAAGGGACCTTTGTGTGAAGATCATGCTTTTGTAACATTTATCTTTCATATATGATAGAAGGGGAATGAAAATATACTAGGCCAATCTTATCATGATTTCAATCTTAGATATTGAATGTATAATATAGGAAGGGAATATAGAATAAGTCAAGTTATACAAGTGACTCGTCATATATAAATCATCTATATAGCTCAAGCGAGGTTTCTAGTATCATATATTAAGAAGGAGAAGATGAAGGGAGAACATGTATTTTGAGTATCCTTTGCACAAAGAATCATACTCTCATAACTAGTGTTCATATATTACCTCACTTGCAACTAATGATGAGATTCACAAAATATGTCACTCAAGCTAGGACCTAACTCATCCAAAGGATTGAATTTATCATATGGGTCATCTACCCATCCTTTCTTTTTCCCAATTCTCACATATAGATTTGAATCATGCATAAGGACTCAACTCAACACTCAAGAGTAATCTAGTTTAGGACATATTTTTTTAACACATATCTCATATATTGGAGGCTAGGTCCTATTACCATCTCCCTGTGGGTCTTACTCTCTCTAGAGTTCACCACATATCTCATCCTACCACTAGACATCCTCCTTGTATAAGAGCTTGAGGCTCATGCATACTCATCTATATCTTAACTTAGCTTATCTTAAGATGGAAAAGGGAATGTACTTTCATCATCACGACTTAGCATAGATCCTCCAAGAGTGGATTCGGCTCATATACAACTCAAATCTTAATAAGGAAACTTATACCATCATGGATCACAGTTAGATAAGATTCTATATGCTTATTTCCTTTATCTTTTTTTGTCTATCTATCTATCACATAACCTTATGAGGCTCTAGACATCTAATCTAGATCTATTCTCTCTTCTAGACTGATGTCACTCCCTTTCACTTAGATTGAATGAACACCCACTACTCTCCTGTGTGAGGGACACATTTTGTTAATTTACATATATCTAATAAAATATTATATAGTTTTTCTCCAAGAAAAGGCATCAGAGAAAACTGTCGAGGTGTGACCCGATTGGGAAACAAAGCGAAACCAGCAAACTTGAGCATCCCACACACAGTAGATAGTCCAGTTCCATGTCACCTAGTGAAATGGTGAGAACATGGTGTAGATTAGTGTAGCTACCCAATACATATGATCTCTATATGGAAAGGGTTTCTCACACTTGTCTAAACCTAGTTCTTGAACATCTTGGTTCTAACTTAGAGGCAAAGTCAAACCTTATTCCAATAGAATAACTTACTAAGTTTTTAGGGTTTAATGTGGAAGGTGAAATTTAGTTTTTATGTTTCCTGGTAAGTAAGTTGTTAGGTGTAGCTATTATTCATGCTCTGATACAATTTGTAACACCCGGGCCCACTGCCCTAGGCTCTAGTAGATTTTTAGGAATGAATATTGGCCCCACAAACCACCACTAGCCTTAAGTGCACGCTTTGTCCTCACTCACACGCAAGCTGGGGTAAACTTCCCGACTGGTCACCCATACCAATACTACTCCAAGCTGAGCACGCTTAACTATGGAGTTCTTAGTGATGGGCTCCCGGAAAAGGAGGTACACCTTGGTGGTATGGGTAGACCAATCATTCCTTTTAAGATCATTATATCTGAGACCTCAAATCCTGAGATGTTACAATCTCCCCCACTTAGACTCTTGACGTCCTCGTCAAGGCTCAACTATGTGGCCTCATAATATTTCCCCATTTCAGTGCAGACCCAACTGGCCTATAACATCCCTGACCTGGGTTATGCCTTAACCCTAGAAGTTTTTCTTAAGCAAGTTAATTAGATACTTAATTTTATCTTGTGAAAAGTAATTAAGGTTCAAGAGGAACTTATGTTTCAATTTTAGTCCTTTTTGAACAATGTTGAAACAATGTTTTGCTTGTTTTGGACTAAAGTGCAAATTACGCAAGTTGAGGGGTTAAATTGCAAATGACACATGATAATATTTTCCTCATATGTTGAAGCATCATGAGGATGAAGATGATTCAGAGGTATGGCTCGAGAAAATCCTGAGCTCCAAGAAAGAGCTGATAAAGCAATGTTTGTGCATTAAAACCTAGTTTTGGTATAATATGCAATTTACCCAAAACCTAGGGTTCAATATGCAAATTATCATTTCAAAATAGTCTCTAATGTTTCTTGACATCATGTAGATCAAAGAAAATGATAGGGGTGTCTCATTTGTATCATTTTGGAGGAGAGAGAATCTTGATATTAAAATAATCAAGATTTAAGCATAATTGAAACCCTAATTCAATTTAATGCAAAAATAAATAAAAATAATTGAAGGGCCTTCAACCAAAAATGAGATGGTTGCAATTTCTCAAGTGTGAAAGTTATTGTTCCCTGTAAAGGCAACGAAAATATCCAAGGGAATGAATAACTCACTCACATTATTAAAAGAAAAAGTATTATCCACTAAAAAGGGGATATTAGTATAATATGTTTAAGGTGCTTAATTTCTTTTCTTTTAATTCTTGGATAATGAAGAAGTTTTGCAAGGGGATGAATATGCATTCGTGGACAAGTAATTGAGGGGGAAGAGGCAGCACAAATTTTTGGAATTAAAAGATTTTTATAAAGCATTTTCTCTCTCATTGAATTTCTTATAAAAACACCCTTTCCAACTCAATTGAGAGGCTTTTTTGAATCCCCTTCTTCTCTTTGCTTGCAAAACGACCAAGGGAGCTAGGATCAGCAGGATGAAGACCCCCAACTTGTAGGTGAGCTTCTTGATCACTTTCAACCATAATTCCATGGTGGAAATAAAAAATAAATGATGGATTTCTTCTTTTCCTCCATCAATCTTCCTTTCTAGCCAATCCTTTCATCCAAAAAGCTTGAGAACGGATCCTGTATAGTTGTTAAAGCTTCCTCCACCATTGTTGACATGAATATCCAAGCTTTGAAGCTCAATTGGAGGTGGGTTATATAACTCAAACCCTTAAATATTGTTATTGCATTCAAATCTCCATTATTTGTTGAACGTTTTGTTCTATTTGAAATTCCCATGATCCATTGCTGTAATTACCATCAAAATGGCAGTAGCTTTTAAATTAATGAAGGTATATAATAATGATATCATCTTGGGCACACAATCCAACAAGTTTCCCTTGCAAATGGTTTTGAAAATCTTGGTCCAAACGGTTTCACCAAACCGTTTGGAGACCAAACAGTTTGCAAACCGTTTGGAGTCTTGAACCCTAAACCGTTTAGAAATGTTGACCATTTGGATGGGTTGACCATTTGAGGTAAGAACCCTAGTACATGTTGCATGAGGAGCTAATGCTTCTAATTAATTGAATAAATGAATGGACAATCATCTAATTAGAAACCCTAATCAGGTTAAGTGCTGATTTTAGAATTGAATAATTTAATTCTTTGGGTTGATTAACCCAAATGGTCTCAAGATCGTTTGGAGATCACCCAAATGGTCTTAAGACCGTTTGAAGGTCAACAAAGACCGTTTGGAGGTATAGGGTTGAGTATGGTGAAGTAGTTGAAGACCTAAAGATATCAAATGTTAATGCAATCAATAGCTAGTCTGATGAGCAATTCAATGATGCAAACCCTAATTGAACTTCACCAATTTTGATGATAGATGGGGCAAACGGTCTCAAGACCATTTGGAGGTTATCCAAACAACCTCAAGACCATTTTAGGTCAGGTCATGCCCAATTTGAATGATGGACCAATGATTTCTAAGCAATTAATTCCACAATGACTAATATTGAAGGTTCATTAATTTCAACCCTAATTCAATTGGGTTTAAAACCCTAATTGATGATCAATTGAAGGATGAATCAATTGAAAGATGATTTATTAATGTCAATTGAAGTATGGTGCTTAGGTTCGATTGATGAGTAATCACATGGATTCAATTGATGAGGAAGTTAACCTTGGAAACCCTAAATCGATGTGAGAGGTTGAGACCCTTTTTGGTCCAATCGGTTTTGAGGAGGTTTGGACCAAATGGTCTCAAGACTATTTGGGACCAAACGATCCCAAACCAATTGAGACTCAAACGGTTTCAAGCACCTACTTTAGAAAACGGTTTCAAGCACCTACTTTAGCAAACGGTTTCAAGCACCTACTTTAGCAAATAGTTTCAAACACTTACTTTGGCAAACGGTTTCAAACCATTAGACCAAGACCATTTGAAGGTTATCCATGCAAGAACGTTTGGGGTCTAGATGGTCAAGACCTTTGAGGACTAATTGACCAAAACCTTTTGGAAAGTAATTAACCAAAATTGTATGGACACTTAATGTGGCATACAACTCATAAAACAAGATCAACTAAAGTGGAAGCGTATTATTAGAAGTGGAATTACTGAAAATCACTAAAAATTAAAACCATTTATCAAGAGATCCATTCACAGGAAAACTCTTTCAATTAGAACCAAAGTAAAACATTACATCCTGATTCATACATACATAACATGCATCATTGCACAAAATCTCATATCTAAGTATCAAAACACTAACTCCTAGGACCCGAGAGCACATAGACGACTATAGGACTATCTACACAAAACTAGACAGCCAATGTCTCCACCTGTTGGATCACTGTTGTCCCTATGACTGCTGCTACTCTTCCCATGCAGAAGAATTTCTGCCTTGTCATCCGCGTCTATCTAAAAACATTGAATCCCACAGGGGTGAGACAATTATAAAAATTACCCCAGTGGGAGATATAACTCTTCGCTAAAACATTGTCATTGCAGTTCAATAGAAATAAACTTAGCAGTGGGATAATATTAATTAGTAGCAGATGAATCAACGTCTATGCAGATTAGAGAAACATTCATATGCAAGTATTTTAGTTATCAAATGATAAAGCAACATGTCTCATATTCAATATGAATTAAAGGAACATAATTAATATTTATGTATCAAGGGCATGCTAAGTAGTATATCATCAACCAGTGGTTCTCGTATTTCAATCTTAAGCAACTACGCTGCACGGCTGATTATATTTCACAAGAAGATTTAAGAATTGAGGAGATGAGGTATACTGGTCATACTCCAACCAACCATTTCTAGAATTGAAATCGGTACCATAAATAGGTCAATGGAAGAGTCAGATTCCCATGACCTCCCACATCCTGGTCAGTACGAGACCACAAGCAGGACTGTGTCGACTACTCAAATAGCTTTCCAGGGTATACTAGAACTTCGCTATAGAGTTATAGTGCCAACTGCACTCTCATCGGCAATATAGAGCTTTAATGTTTATCTCCATCGACCTGACATAAAATAACATTGGGAGATTAATGATACATCCATCCCAACCATCAGGAGATTTATGATACATCTATCCTGACACATGAAGGATTGAGAGGTTTAATGTTTACCTTCACTCAATCTCTTCACCCAGATGTAAGGATATTTTCACCCATTTACCCCCACAAATTTAAAATATGCAAATTCCAGGAATTCCATAGAAAACCTGTTTCACCATCACCAACTTATGACGATGATGGATCTATGGTCAAAGCACTACATGAATAGATTTCACTTGATTAATTAAGTACATTTTCATATTCTTTTAGCATCAGGTAAGTTCTCAAATAAAACTTATTATGACAATGATATAAAGAAACATGTACTATTTTCATCAAATACTTAACAGTCTTTAAAAGGCATTGGGAAATCAATCCCTTATTTCAATACTGGAAATTCTCATCCCTTCACAATTTCATCACCATAATCATATGGCCCTGGGTAATTAAACCCTTGATTCATCATTAAGCATTGTTACCATTTTCCCAGGTAACCATCACCTTCAGGTCAATTGACCAAGGCAAACATGATACTTGCTATTACAAGCATCACACATGGTACTTGTGACCCATTAACTCTCTTGTTACCTTTTTACTAGGCAACAAGGTATATTATGGCACTCAAGGCACAATTACAATAATGAATTAAACGTCACAGCTCATTCCTGGCCATGATCATCATTTCAACATATCTGCATGGTTAACACAGATGATAACAGTGATATCAATTGCATATCAGAACAATGTACAACAAATATGAATTCACTATTCATGGATAACACCACTATTCCCTTACCAGGGTTAGGATTTCCCATTTCATGTCATATAAGGATAATCATCCCATTATCACATCAAAGTTATGGTTTATCACCATACTGCCCTAGATTAGGGTTCGTGAAACATTACATAGAATTACCCTGGATTTGAGCTTCACAGCACATTAAGCATCAGGGTTTCTCATGAAACAATTCTTAATTAGGGTTTCACACAAATTCACCCTAAGATAGGAACTATATTCAATAATCCACAACTAGGGTTTACTATTCATTCCAATTAGGGTTTCATATTCCATTACCCATAATTAGGGTTTAATATTCATCCCAATTAGGGTTTCATGTTCCATTACCCAAAATTAGGGTTTACTATTCATCCCAATTAGGGTTTCATGTCCCATTACCCATAATTAGGGTTTACTATTCATCCCAATTAGGGTTTACTATTCATCCCAATTAGGGTTTCATGTTCCATTACCCATAATTAGGGTTTTAGATCACATTACTCTCAATTAGGTCTATACACATCATCATCCTGAATTAGGGTTACATCCATACCCTGGATTAGGGTTTCAATTATAATTGCCCTAGATTAGGGTTTAGGTTCATGATTAGGGTTTCATGATATATTTTCTTAAGGATCATACCCTTAATCACCAAATGAGTCATACTCATATATGAATTCCATGCTATCATTCCTCTAAACTTGATTAGGTCATATCAACCCTTAGTCAAGTTCATACAACTACGAATGACGTAGTGTACCAAGCCATTGCTCTTTCAAGCAGTTAGGGTTCCTTCCTTAATTGACACTAATCACGTAGGTACTATTAGGGTTTTAAACTTTGTACCTTTATTGATTAACATTACTAACCATCATTGGATTATTGGAACTATCATTACCTTCAATATCCAAATAATTGAACCACCATCAACCTCCATGCGGTGTTGAAGTTTCATCACCAAATGATTTTGAAACCGTTTGCCACCAAACGGTTTTGAAACCGTTTGGCCCCAAATGGTTTTGAAACTGTTTGGCCCCAAACGGTTTCAAGACCATTTGGTCTCAAACAGTCTGAAGACCGTTTGGGCCAAATTAGTCCCAAAACCGTAAGGGCTCACTAGGTCATTTCTCCATCAAATCGATTTCCAATTGCACCATTGAATTGACTGTTGATTATTCAATTGAAGGTTTCATCAATCTAAACCATTATATCATCATCCATGGGTCAAGGATCAACCACTAACCCACAAAACAGTTTTGAAACCGTTTGGTCCCAAACGGTTTTAAGACCATTTGGGCTCAAACGGTCTCAAGACCGTTTGACCCAAGTTGTCTTGAAATCATTAGGACCAATAATGGATTCTTCAATAAACTTGATTAGGGTTTCCACTTGAGGGATCGTGCACACATTGAATCAATCAATTGAGTCGATTGGATCATCATCCAACCTGTGATTAAGTTCAGACCTCAAACGGTCAACTAAGCCAAATGGTCAACTCCTCCATGCGGTTTGGAGTCCAAGACACCAAATGGTTTGCAAACCGTTTGGTCTCAAACGGTTTGATGAAACCATTTGGGCCAAAGGTCCAAGACCGTTTTCTATTGATTTTTTGATTAAGGTGTGTTCTTATGAATAGATTATCATCTTGAACCTTTAGACTCACGGAACTACTGCCATTTTCCATGGTTACTCCATTAATCAAGCAAGACTATTGCGATAATACCAATTAAATCAATTGCATGAAGAAATCGAATTCAATGACAAAGATTAAGGGTTTAAGTTATATAACCCGCCTTCAAATCTGATCCCAAGCTCCAAGACTCACAACTCCAATGGTGGTTGAAGCTCTAGCAACCTCCCAAGTTCGTTTCTCAAGCTTTTGGAGTGAAAGGATCAGCTAGGGTTGAAGATAAAGTGAAGAAATGAAGGAATCATATATTGTTTTATGATTTTCACCATGAAATCAAGAAGAACGAAGGTCAAAGACTTACCAACAGTTTGGGGGCGTCCTTCCTACTGTTCTTATCTCTCTTGGTCAGTTTTGCAAGTAAGGAGAAGAAGTGGGGTCGAAAAAGGTCCTTAGGTGGGTTGGAAAAGAGAAAATGTTTTATAAAAACCAATTAATTCCAAAAATGTTGCCACCAACTCCTCCTTGGTATTCTTTCACGCAAAGGAAACTCAATCCCACCGAGCTCCCTTCCATTATCCATGGATTAAGGGAAAAGAAATTAAGCACCTTAACCCATTATAATATTAATATATATTTTTGAGTGGAAATTCTTTTCCTTATAATAAGGTGAGTGGAATTTCACCTCCTTAGGATATTTTTGATCCTTTCAAAGCTCAAGGACGTCCACACACACATATGAATTCCACCATTTAAGTTTTGGTTGAAGGCCCTTTAATTATTTTATTTATTTTTGCATTAATGTTTCCATTATGCTTATATCTTGATTATTTTAATATAAAGATTCTCTCTCCTTCAACTTAAATCAAATAAGGCGCCCCTCTCATTTTATTTTCTCCACATAATGCCAAGAAACATTAGGGACCTTATTGATGTGGTAAATTATATATTGCACCCTAGGTTTTGGGTAAATTGCACATTACACCAAAACTAGGTTTTCATGCACAAACATTGCTTTATCAGCTCTTTCTTAGAATTCAGGCTATCACAAGCCATACCTTTGCATCATCTTCACTATCATGATGCTTAATCACATGAGGAACATATGATCATGCACAATTTGCAAATAGACCCCTCAACTTGGGTAATTTGCATTTTAGTCCAAAACAGATAAAATATTGATTTCAACAATATTAAAAAAGGACTAGAATTGCAATATGAGTTCCTCTTGAGCCCTAATTACTTTTCAAAAGATAGAAGCATGCATATAATCACTTTTATTAAGCAAAACACCTAGGGTTAATTCATAACCCCGGTCAGGGATGCTACAAGTTTATCCACCCCTTACAATGATTTCGTCCCAGAAATCATCAACAAAACATTAAGAGAAAAGAGTAGGATATTTCCTTCTCATCTCATCCTCGAGTTCCCATGTAGCTTCTTCAATGCCACAGTGATTCCAGAGGACTTTTACAAGACTAATGTCTTTCTTCTTCAACTTCTTGATTCTTCTGTCAAGAATCAACACTGGCCCTTCAACATAAGATATGTCATCATTTAGTTCTACCTCCACAGGTTGTAGAACTAACTCAGTGTCAGGATGACACTTCCTCAACATAGATATATGGAACACTGCGTGCAATCTATGCAACTCAGGTGGTAACTCCAGCTTATAGGCTACTTTTCCTATCTTTTCAATGATCGGATAAGGCCCCATAAATCTAGGAGTTAACTTCCCTTTCTTTCTGAATCTCAGGATACCTTTCCAAGGTGAGACCTTAAGGTACACCCTGTCTCCGACTTGGAATTCTAAGGGTCTTTGACGCTTGTCAGCATAGGATTTCTGTCTATCCTGGGATATTTTCAACTGTTGTTGTATGATCTTTATCTTCTCAGTTGCTTGTTGAATCAGCTCAGGACCCAAAAGTTGATATTCACCAATTTCATACCAACAAAGAGGAGATCTACAACGTCTACCATACAAAGCCTCATATGGTGCCATGTCAATACTGTGTTGATAGCTGTTATTATAAGCAAACTCTATCAAGCTCAGCTGTAGATCCCAACTCCCCACAAACTGAAGGACACATGCCCTAAGCAAGTCCTCTAAGGTTTGTATCGTCCTCTTAGACTGTCCATCTGTCTGAGGATGAAAGGTTGTACTGAACCTCAATTGGGTGCCCAAAGCTTTATGAAGTCATTTCCATAAATGACTCATAAACTGAGGACCTCTATCAGAAACTATTATAACTGGTACCCCTTACAAATGCACTATCTCATCTATATAGATTTGTGCAAGCTTCTCAGCTGTATAGGTTGTTTTGACAGGTAAGAAATGTGATGTCTTTGTCAACCTATCAACTATTACCCAAATGGAATCATGAATTTTGGTTGTTCTAGGCAAACCAACTACAAAGTCCATAGTTACATGATCCCACTTCCACTGTGGTATAGGTAGGGGTTGCATTGTTCCTGCGGGCTTCTGATGTTTAGCTTTAACATGCTGACACACCGGACACCACATAACAAACTCTGCAACATCCTTCTTCAAACCAGGCCACCAATACATATCCTTTAGGTTATGATACATCTTGGTGCTCCCTGGATGCATAACATACATCAAAGAATGAGCCTCTTCCAGAAGTAACTTTCTTAAGTTATCAACGTCAGGTACTACCATCCTACCATGGTAACAGACTACCTGGTCATCAGGATCATGGAAACCGTCTCGTTTCTCACTGCCATATTTTGACCTGATCTGCTGAATCATAGAATCAGTCTATTGTGTTTCTTTGATCTGGTGTCTCAGAGTTGGCTTTATGTGCATCTTAGCTAACAACCCGGCTAACAATGACACTTTAAGCTGTATATTATTTTGCCTCAAGGATATAAACATATGCCTCCTAGAGCACACCAAAGAATTCAACTGTGCTTTATCTAGGGCTGGTGTTGCTGATTTCCTACTTAGTGCATCAGCAACCACATTGGCTTTCCCTGGATGATAATCAATTGTACAATCATAGTCCTTGATTAACTCCATCCAGCGGCGTTGCCTCATGTTTAGCTCACGCTGAGAAAAGATATACTTTAGATTCTTATGGTCTGTGAAAATTTGGAATGTTTCTCCATAGAGATAATGTCTCCAGATCTTCAAGGCATGGACCACAACAACTAACTCTAGATCATGTGTCGGATAATTCTCCTCGTGTTTCTTAAGCTTTCGAGAAGCAAAAGAAATCACTTTCTTATCTTGCATCAACACACATCCTAAGACATTATTAGATGCATCACAGAAGACTATGTACCCCTTTCCTTGCTCTGGTAGCACCAACACAGGTGCACTGGTTAACCTTTCCTTTAGCAACTGGAAAGATTGTTGACACTTATCATTCCAAACAAAAGGAATCTCCTTCCTTGTCAACTTGGTCAGGGGTAAGGCTATTGAACTGAAGTTCTTAATGAACCTCCTGTAATAGCCTGCCAGTCCTAGGAAACTTCTTATCTCTATCAGTGTCTTCAGCTATTCCCATTGTAGGATAGATTCTACTTTCTTAGGATCAACAAGAATACCTGAGGTAGATATTATGTGTCCAAGAAAGGAAACCTCTGGCAACCAGAACTCACATTTGCTAAACTTAGCATATAACTTATGCTCCCTTAGCAAAGTCAGAGCTTGGTGAAGATGTTGCTCATGTTGTTGAGCATCTCTACTGTAGATCAAGATGTCATCTCTGAAGACAACTATACACTAATCCAGGAAAGGTCGAAAGATTCTATTCATGAGTTCCATAAATGCAGCTGGTGCATTAGTTAATCCAAATGACATAACTGTGAACTCATAGTGACCATACCTCATTCTAAAGGAAGACCTAGGTATGCCACCCTCCTTGATATGTAATTGATGGTATCCCGACCTCAAATCTATCTTAGAAAAGATAGTTGCACCACACAACTGATCAAACAAGTCATCAATCCTTGGTAGAGGATACTTGTTCTTTATAGTTACTTTGTTTAACTGTCTATAGTCAATGCATAAATGCATAGACCCATCCTTTTTCTTAACAAAAAGGACTGGAGCACCCCATGGTGAAGTGCTTGGTCAGATAAAACCCTTCTCAAGCAACTCTTGCAGTTGTTTCTTGAGCTCTGCCATCTCAGCAGGCGCCATCCTATACGGTGTTTGTGCTATTGGTTGCGTGCCCAGAATTAGATTAATCTCAAAATCTATCTCTTGGGGCGGAGGAACACCTGGAAGTTCTTTAGGAAATACATCTTCAAATTCCCTGACTATCGGAACTTCAGAAGGTTGAGGACTCTCCATTGTTGTATCAACCACATGGGCTAAGAATGCAAGGCATCCTTGTCTTAACAACTTCTCAGCTACCATAGCTGACACAAGACATGTTGGAAGAATCTTTCTATCTCCCTGAAAGATCCATGTGTCACCACCATCTGTGAACACAACATGCTTGGAACTACAATCCAAGACAACCTTATACTTCTCTAAGGTGTCCATCCCAAGGATTATATCAAACCCATGCATCTAAAGTGGTATAAGATCCACTTGAATGCGGTGATCAGACAAGAAAAGGTTGTAGGGAGAACACACTTTCCGCAACACTGTAGATCCCATCAAAGGTGTCTCTAACAACAAGCTATATGCTCTATGACTTACAATCATATTGTAGTCATCAATCACTTCTCGAGTGATAAAAGAGTGTGTAGCACCCAGATCAATTAACACAGATACGAAGCACGAGAAAGACATATTAGAATAAAATAGCTCCATCTGACCTATCACAACCCGCAGGTTGACTACTGCTTTAGGCTGATTCATAGCATACAATGTAGTCGTCACTTGCTGTTGACCCTATGCTCGATTATTGGATGTCAAAGAACTGGCTTGGGATACTTGTCCATGCCCTATAGCACCACTGCTAGGTTGTTGCCTCTGAGAGCCCTGCTGACTCTACCTCAGTTGCTGGGTCACATTCCTGACTTTCTCAGGACAATCTCTCACCATATGGCCTTCTTTTCCACATCTATAACGGGTTACATTCCCCCTCAGTAGTCTGGGTGGTCCTGTTACTGACATAGAAGTTGAGATGTAAGCTCCCTTCGCTGGTAAACTATGACCTCTACCTGTACTTGATGTCCACTACATCTGGGTATTGAACCTTGGTGGTAGTGTAGGCACAGAATACCTTGGCTTCTTGAAACTTCTAGCACTCTGTCTTGAAACTGTGGGTATTCCTTCTTACCCTTGGTTCTTTGCTTCTCAATTACAGACCTCTCTATGCATCATACAGACTCCACGAAAGTTGCAAACCTCTCTTGGATCTCCAAAGCAGACACCAGAGTGGTCAATTCAGCGTTCAGCCCCTTCTTGAACTGCCGAATTCTCTCCTCATCATTGGGTGCCATGTGCGGACAGAACCGCAACAACTCCATGAACTTAGCCTCATACTCGCTAATGTTCATTGGTCCTTGTTTAATTCTCTCAAACTGAGAGATCTTCTCATCTAGATACGTCTTGGGAATGTATCTAGCGATGAATTCATGCCTGAATTCATCCCATCCAATCGCAACTCTAGGTCGTTTGCCTTCCTCGATAGTCCACCAGTGGCCAACACTCCCTTTGAGGAGATATACTGCATGTCTGACCCTCTCATCACCAGGAATCATAAGGATCCTGAAGGCTTTTTCCAACTCAGTCAACCATAGATCAGCATCTGCTGGGTCAGCTGTACCAGCATACTCTAAGGCTCCTACCCTCTTAAGTCTTTCTGGCACCATGTATTTCATCATGGGATGGTTCCCTAGGTGCAGGTACTGGCATTCTATCTGTCATGTGGGTCATAGCTGCCATAAACTGCCTAAACATCACCTGGAAGGCTGGGTTCCCCATATCAGCTGGGTTGAACTGGGGCTGTTCAAGTATAGGTTCATCCCTGTCCTTATCTCTTGCACCTCTTCCCAGTGCAGCAACACTGCTTTCAGCAGCGTGTTCCTCGTGTGATCCAGACATCCTTAGTTCTTCTTCTCCTATATGAGCAGAAGACACTATTAGATAAACTGGAATACACTTAGAACAGACTCAACAACCTTAATCCTATGTGTTTGTAGACTCAGCGAATCTAGAGCTCTGATACCACTAATTTATGGCATACAACTCATAAAACAAGATCAACTAAAGTGGAAGCGTATTATTAGCAGTGAAATTATTGAAAATCACTAAAAATTAAAACCATTTATCAGGAGATCCATTCACAGGAAAACTCTTTCAATTAGAACCAAAGTAAAACATTACATCCTAATTCATATATACATAACATGCATCATTGTACAAAATCTTAGATCTAAGTATCAAAACACTAACTCCTAGGACCTGAGAGTACAGAGACGACTATAGGACTATCTACATAAAACTAGACAGCCAATGTCTCCACCTGTTGGATCACTACTGTCCATGTGACTGCTGCTGCTCTTCCCCTGCAGAAGAATTTCTTCCTTGTCGTCCGCGTCTACCTAAAAACATTGAATCCCATGGGGGTGAGACGATTATAAAAATTGCCCCAACGGGAGATATAACTCTCCGCCAAAACATTGTCATTGTAGTTTAATAGAAATAAACTGAGCAGTGGGATAATATTAATCAGTAAGAGATGAATCAACATCTATGCAGATTAGAGCAACATTCTTATGCAAGTATTTCAGTTATAAACTGATAAAGCAGCATGTCTCATATTCAATATGAATTAAAGGAACATAATTAACATTTATGTATTAAGGGCATGCTAAGCAGTATATCATCAACAAGTAGTTCTCGTATTTCAATCTTAGGCAACTAAGCTACACGGTTGATTATATTTTACAAGCAGATTTAAGCTTTGAGGAGATGAGGTATACCGCTCATACCCCAACCGACCATTTCTAGAATCGAAATTGGTACCATAAATAGGTCAATGGAAGAGCCGGATTCCCATGACCTCCCACATCCCAGTCAGTACGGAACCACAAGAAGGACTATGTCGACTGCTCAAATAGCTTTCCAGGGTATACTGGAACTTCGCTATAGAGTTAAAGTGTCAACTGCACTCTCATCGGCAATCGATAGCTTTAATGTTTATCTCCATTGACCCGACATAAAATAACATTGGGAGATTAATGATACATCCATCCCAACCATCGGGGGATTTATGATACATCTATCCCGACACATGAAGGATTGAGAGGTTTAATGTTTACCTTCACTCAATCTCTTCACCCAGACATAAGGATATTTTCTCCCATTTACCCCCAAATATTCAAAATATGCAAATTCCAGGAATTCCATAGAAAACCTGTTTCACCATCACCAACTTCTAACGATGATGGATCTATGGTTAGAGCACTACATGAATAGATTTCACTTGATTAATTAAGTACATTTTCATATTCTTTTAGCATCAAGAAAGTTCTCAAATAAAACTAATTATGACAATGCTATAAAGAAACATGTACTATTTTCATCAAATACTTAACAATCTTTAAAAGGCATTGGGAACTCAATCCCTTATTTCAAAACTGGAAATTCTCATCCCTTCACAATTTCATCACCATAATCATATGGCCCTGGGTAATTAAACCCTTGATTCATCATTAAGCATTGTTACCATTTTCCCAGGTAACCATCACCTTTAGGTCAATTGACCAAGGCAAACATGATACTTGCTATTACAAGCATCACACATTTACTTGTGACCCATTAACTCTCTTGTTACCTTTTTACCAGGCAACAAGGTATATTATGGCACTCAAGGCACAATTACAATAATGAATTAAACATCACATCTCATACCTGGCCATGATCATCATTTTAGCATACCTGCATGGTTAACACAGATGATAACAGTGATATCAATTGCATATCAGAACCATGAACAACAAATATGAATTCACTATTCATGGATAACACCACTATTCCCTTACCAGGGTTAGGATTTCCCATTTCATGTCATATGAGGATAATCATCCCATTATCACATCAAAGATATGGTTTATCACCATATTGCCCAAGATTATGGTTCGTTAAACATTACATAGAATTACCCTAGATTTGAGCTTCACAACACATTAAGCATCAAGGTTTCTCATGAAACCATTCTTAATTAGGGTTTCACATAAATTCACCCTAAGATAGGAACTATATTCAATAATCCACAACTAGGGTTTACTATTCATCCCAATTAGGGTTTCATGTTCCATTACCCATAATTAGGGTTTTGGATCACATTACTCTCAATTAGGTCTATACACATCATCATCCTGAATTAGGATTACATCCATACCCTGTATTAGGGTTTCAATTATAATTGCCCTAGATTAGGGTTAAGGTTCAACAACCTTGTCAATTAGGGTTTAGGTTCATGATTAGGGTTTCATGATCTCTTTTCTTAAGGATCATACCCTTAATCACCACATGAGTCATACTCATATATGAATTACATGCTATCATTCCTCTCAACTTGATTAGGTCATATCAACCCTTAGTCAAGTTCATACAACTATGAATGACATAGTGTACCAAGCCATTTCACTTATAAGCAGTTAGGGTTCCTTCCTTAATTGACACTAATCACTTAGGTACTATTAGGGTTTTAACCTTTGTACCTTTATTGATTAACATTACTAACCATCATTGGATTATTGGAACTATCATTACCTTCAATATCCAAGTAATTGAACGACCATCAACCTCCATGCAGTTTTGAAGTTTCATCACCAAATGATTTTGAAACCGTTTGACCCCAAACAATTTTGAAACCGTTTGGCCCCAAATGGTTTCATGACCATTTGGTCTCAAACAGTCTCAAGACCGTTTGGGCCAAATCAGTCCCAAAAACACAAGGGCTCACTAGGTCATTTCTCCATCAAATCGATTTCCAATTGTACCATTGAATTGACTATTGATTATTAAATTGAAGGGTTGATCAATATAAACCATTATATCATCATCCATGGGTCAAGGATCAACCACTAACCCACCAAAAGGTTTTGAAACTGTTTGGTCTCAAACAGTTTCAAGACCGTTTGGGCTCAAACGGTCTCAAGACCGTTTGACCCAAGTTGTCTTGAAATCGTTAGGACCAATCATATATTCTTCAATAAACTTGATTAGGGTTTACACTTGAGGATCGTGCACACATTGAATCAATCAATTGAGTCGATTGGATCATCATCCAACCTGTGATTAAGTTCAGACCTCAAACGGTCAACTAAGCCAAACTGTTTGCAAACCGTTTGGTCTCAAACGGTTTGATGAAACCGTTTGGGCCAAAGGTCCAAGACCGTTTGCTATTGATATTTGATTAAGGTGTGTTCTTATGAATAGGTTATCATCTTCAACCTTTAGAGTCACGAAACTACAACCATTTTCCATGGCCACTCCATTAATCAAGCAAGACTATTGCAATAATACCAATTAAATCAATTGCATGAAGAAATCGAATTCAATGAAAAAGATTAAGGGTTTAAGTTATATAACCCGCCTTCAAATCTGATCCCAAGCTCCAAGACTCACAGATCCAATGGTGGTTGAAGCTCTAGCAACCTCCCAAGGTCGTTTCTCAATATTTTGGAGTGAAAGGATCGACTAGGGTTGAAGATGGAGTGAAGAAATGAAGGAATCATATATTGTTTTATGATTTTCACCATGAAATCAAGAAGAACGAAGGTCAAAGACTTAAAAACAGGTTGGGGGCGTCCTTCCTTCTGTTCTTAGCTCTCTTGGTCGGTTTTGCAAGTAAGGAGAAGAAGTGGGGTCGAAAAAGGTCCTTAGGTGGGTTGGAAAAGGCTCTTTTATAAGAAAATTGATGAAAGAGAAAATGTTTTATAAAAACCAATTAATTCCAAAAATGTTGCCACCACCTCCTCCTTGGTTTTCTTGCATGCAAAAGACACTCAATCCCACCGAGATCCCTTCCATTATCCATGGATTAAGGGAAAAGAAATTAAGCACCTTAACCCATTATAATATTAATATATCATTTTGAGTGGAAATTCTTTTCCTTACAACAAGGTGAGTGGAATTTCACCTCCTTAGGATATTTTTGGTCCTTGCAAAGCTCAAGGACGTCCAAACACACATATGAATTCCACCGTTTAAGTTTTGGTTGAAGGCCCTTTAATTATTTTATTTATTTTTGCATTAATGTTTCCATTATGCTTATATCTTGACTATTTTAATATCAAGATTCTCTCTCCTTCAACTTAAATCAAATAAGGCGCCCCTCTCATTTTATTTGCTCCAAATAATTCCAAGAAACATTAGGGACCTTATTTAAGTGGTAATTTATATATTGCACCCTAGGTTTTGGGTAAATTGCACATTACACCAAAACTAGGTTTTCATGCACAAACATTGCTTTATCAGCTCTTTCTTAGAATTCAGGCTATCACAAGCCATACCTCTGCATCATATTCACTTTCATGATGCTTAATCACATGAGGAACATTTTATCATGCACAATTTGCAAATAGCCCCTCAACTTGGGTAATTTGCATTTTAGTCCAAAACAGACAAAATATTGGTTTCAACAATATTCAAAAAGGACTAGAATTGCAATATGAGTTCCACTTGAGCCCTAATTACTTTTCAAAAGATAGAAGCATGCATATAATCACTTTTATTAAGAAAAACACCTAGGGTTAATTCATAACCCAAGTCAGGGATGTTACACTTAAGTTATTAAAGGGCAATTATTTAATTGACCATTATATGATGTGAATCAAAAGTGATTAAAGTGATTGTACCCGTAATAAGATTGGGTGATTAGTACCTTTTGAATGATTAATACTTAATTATTAAGAAAGTAATGACACAATACATAGTGTCAACCCTTCAAACAAGTTGTGTTGATCTAATCCAATCAAGTCTGATATAAATATCATCTTATATAGGATGGGAGAGAGAAATGACTTCTTACATGAATAACTATCATGTAGTGATTAAGTCTCAACACTCCCAACATGAATGAATGTGTAATTAGGGTATGACCCTTGATAAAGAGATCATGAACCCTAATTAATAAGGTTAATGTACCCTAACCCTAATTGAGGGCAATGATAGGTGAAACCCTAATCTATGGTGATAGTATGATCCTAATCAAGGATGAGGTCATGAGAAACCCTAACCAAGGATGATGTCATGAGAAACCCTAATCAAGGATGAGGTCATGAGAAACCCTAACCAAGGATGATGTCATGAGAAACCCTAATCAAGGATGAGGTCATGAGAAACCCAAATCAAGAATGATGTCATGAGAAACCCTAATCAAGGATGATGTCATGAGAAACCTGAATGAAGGATGATGTCATGAGAAACTCTAATCAAGGATGATGTCATGGGAAACCCTAATTAAGGATGATGTCATGAGAAACCCTAATCAAGGGTAATGTTATGTATAACCCTAATGTAATAGTGTGATGTGAAATTCTAACCAGGGGTGATGCCATGAAATGATATATGAAGCCTTTGCATAAAACCCTAATCCTAATATAGGGTGAAGGAATGCGAAACTCAAATTTAGGTTTGTAAGTGCATGAGCCCTAATCTTGGGAAATATAATGGTAAACCATAACTCTAATATTGGGGCTATGAGTTGAGAAACCCTAATCTCAGATAATGCTATACGAAACCTTAAAATAAGGATGAAGTTATGAGGAATCATGATGAAGGGTGACATTATATGAAACCCTAATATAGGGTGATGCTATGTAAACCCTAATTGATTAGAATGGGAGACCCTATTCCTAATAATAGAATAGTGACTAAATATTAATAAGTGAAATACTTAAAGAGATTGGTAATGGACAACCTTATATAAATAATGCCTCAACTCAAAGGTGATCCCATATTATTGGTAATGGTTGCATATTCCAAATAAGTGACTTAGACAAAATACATTACATGTTAATATGATGATACTAGTGTATAAAGTATTAGGATGGGAAATACCCTAATACCAAACAAGTTGGTGAACTCAAGTAAGACAAAGGTGATGAGGCTAGTGATACATCAACATATGATAGATATCACATCTGGCACCTTAAGATAGATACACCTTGATGTATTCTAAATCCCATATATTTGGGGAGTAGCACATGAAGTGTGTCATGTCAATTGTTACATTATGAAGTAATGTTCTTTGATAAGCATATGCTAATACGCCCTATGAAAAGGTTAAATCAAATCAATAAAGCTTGACGCAATCATTTTCTGACAAAGTTGAGAGAGAAACTTATATCTTGTGATGATAATTCATTTGATGAAGAGTGATGAGAACAAATAAGTATGATCCAATACTTATGTTATCAATGTTGACTCCTAGCTATATGAAGCAATGACTTAGAGCTTGATCATTAATGATATGTTCTTGAGATCCTAAATGGTTAGCTATCGATAACCCTAATGGAGGGTGATGATATGTAAGAGAAATCCTAATCCTAAATAAGGGAATGGTGATGCTACTCTTACTTTGCATAAGGGCTGATATGTACTTGATATAACTATTTCTATGAAATGATCATACAGGTGGTCATGAGATGATGAGCATAGCCAAGTATGAGCTATGATGTGTTAATTATTTAAATGCCTTATGGGCTTTGTAATCCATTATATGTATTGTTACCTAGTAAGAGGTAACAAGAGACTAATGGGCTTTGACAGCCATGTGAAACACTTATGTAGCAGGTATCATGTTTACCTTGGTCAGATGACCTGAAAGTATTAGTTACCAGATAAGTGGTAACAAGTGTTCTTTGATGAACTCAGGGTTTGAATACACATATTCCATAATCATGATGATGAGATGTTAAGGGATGAGAATGCCCATGATATGACAAGGGATTAAGATCCCAATGTTCTATAAAGTTTTGAAAAGCACTTGATAGATGATTTATACTTTCTTTATAGCATTGTCATAATAATGTTTGAGAACTTGAATGATGCTAAAAGAATACAGTAATATACATAATTAATCAAGTGAAATCTTATCATGTAGTTCCATGGCCATATAACCATCAGTGTCGGAACATGCTAGACGGTGAAATGGGTTGCTCCGCGGCATAACTCGGAATGCATATTTTTTAATATGCGGGGGTGATGGGTGAAAATATCCTTACGCCGTAATGGAGGAATTTATGCGAGATAAACATCAAATCTCTCCAACCTTCATTATTTATGTCGGGGTGGATGTATCACTAATCCCCCAATAATGGGATGGATGTATCACGAATCTCCCAATAATATTAATGTCGGATCGATGTGAGATTATTATAGTCCCTCAATTGTGAAGAGCGTACAACACACCACTGTAACACTATAGTGAAGTTACCAGGATACCCTTGAAAGCTATTTAGCTGAGACACACGATGTCCTGCATGGAATCTCATACTGACCGAGATAAGGGAGGTCATGGTAGTCGGCTCTACCCTTGACCTTTTATGGCACTGATTTCGACTTCGCAATGGTCGGTTGGAGTATGAGCGGTATACCTCATCTCCTCATGGCTTAAGTGTGATTGTAAACTGTAATTAGCTGTATAGCATGTTTTCATAAGGATTGAATATGAAAATTATTGGCTGATGTTACATTTCTTTTATGCATCTTCAATTGATAAATGATATATTTATGATTCCTTACATTTCTTGCAAAGTGGATAGATGATGTATAATTCTACCATGGGTAGATGCAATGCTCTCCTTAAGAAAGGATATTTCCTATTTTGTTCATACAATGATTAATATTGCTGTTAATATGAAAGAACTCCTGCTTAGTTTTATTTCATCAATCTGCAATAATAATGTTTCTGGCGGAGAGTTATATCTCCCGCTGGGACAATTTTCGATTGTATCACCCCCGTGGGGTCCATCTTTTTAGGTAAACATAGAAGAAGAGGTAGGAACCCCTTTGCAGGGAAAGGACAACAACAGTAGTATCAGGGACAACAGTAATACCTCAGGTGGAGGAACAGGCTATCAAGTTTTGTATAGAAAGTCCTATGTGTCATCTCTGTACTCTTAGGTCCTCAGAGTTTATAGTTAATGTTTTAATGAATCGAACTGAGATTTTGGCTTGATGCCTCGAGGTTCTCATGTTGTCTGTATATAATGTTAATAGGGCAGCTGATGTGGTAACCCTCAAGAAGAGATGATACAAGTTATGTACTTATGAATCAGGATGTAAATGTTATACTTTGGTTCTTTATGAAAAAGATGTCCTATGTGTGGATATCTTTGTAAAAAGTTTTAATTTTTAGTAATTTTCAGTATTCTGCTGCAAATGATTCGCTTCCGCTTAACTAATTCTTGTTTTGTGAGTTTGATGCCACAATTAAGTGGTATCAAAGCTCTAGGTTTGCTGAGTCTATAGAGACATAGGACTAAGGTAGTAGAGTCTGTTCTAGTGTCTTCCAGTCCATTTGATAGTGTCTTCTGCTCATAAAGGAGAAGAAGAACTTGAAGATGACTGGGTCAAATGAGGAATATGCTGCAGAAAGCAACAATGTTGCACCAAGAGGAAGTGCATGGGATCAGGCAAGAGAGGAACAACTGCCTGAGAACCCTCAAGTTGATCCAAATATGATAAGAAATCCTTCCTTAGGTATCATTGTTGGGAAACTTAGGGAAACTATGATGCAGATAGTGGACCAGGCATTAGCAATGCAACCTAGACTGCCATCCCCTAATGATGAAGTCTTGGACTCCAATAGGATTCTTGCTCAACATCAGCCCGTTGGAGCAATGAATAATGATGAAAGGAATATGACACAATCTAAAACTAGGATCTGCCATAGGTGTAGGAATCCTAGACATATCAGACCTATTTGTCCAGAAAAGGAATATAAAGGAAGAAGAGAAAAGGCCTATCCAAATCCAGGAATAGAGGCCTAGTAGTTCCAAAAAGAGGAAGTTTTTGATACCATCGGTACAACCAGGGCCTAGTGCACTAAGGAAATGGTCATCTAGAAAGGGTAAAGAACCCTCTAGACCATATCTAGCACCCAAAATTTGCTACCAATGCAGACAGGTAGGACATATGGCAAGCGATTGTTCAGCCAGAAATGTTATGGTGAATCAACCTCTGAGGCAGAATCAACCTGAGGTAGTGAACCATCCACGAATTATGACAGGTTAGACAAAATAATGTCATTCTAATACGTCATTTTATGGTTTCCTAAGTTTAATTGAGAAAGAAATTGATTGAGCCTTCCTTGATTAGTCCTAAGAGGACTTACATTTTGCATAGTAAACAATATAAATGTTTTATATTGTTCTTACCTCTATGAAAAAGCATGAGGTATGGAAGAGGTGCCTGGATAAAATTTAGGAATGTTAAATCTTATGCGTGTGATAATATAGAAGAAATATGATAGTATAAAAAGTGCAGACTACTTGATCTTAGTATTTATATACCCTGGCCAAGTATACAACTATTGATGATAAAGTGAATATGGGAAATCTTAGATTGTTATCATTTTGATTGCTCTGATCAAGTAGTCATTATGAGACAATCGAATGAGTATCATGAAATTAGAAATATAGAATGGAAAAAGGTGTTATATCCTAAGAACAAGAAAGAGAAATCTGAGATTATTCCATATCAGTATGTGTGTATGAGGAAGTAAAGAGTATACTCCTCATAAGACAAGAATGAGAACAAGGGAGGTGATCCCTGTCCAATAAAGTTTGTAAATATAATAAAGATCTTTTCCCATTGTGTAGAAATAGGAAATGTGATGAAGATCACAAGATGCTCATGAGCATGTTAGATAATGACAAAGAAAGGAATAGTGTTATGTAAACATCCTTATAAATTCCTATGCTAAGGGCAAGGAACCTGGGATGAGATAAAGAGTAAATGATTCTTGAATAGTTGAAAATACATGAAATAATAAGAGGAATATGATTCCTTGTTTTCTTCCCTTTCAGGGACATGGCAATCAAGTGGGTCTTAGGACACTTGATGTGCATAAGATAAAAATGTTCATGTGATGGATACTTAGAAAAGTATCAGTTTATCTTGGACTTTGGTTCCAAGGTGAAGATATATGTGACAAGTAATGTCCCAAGTTGAAAGGAAGATAAATATGTGATGTGTTTTCAACACATGTGACAGATACCAAGGTAAGAGATGCTGGTATCTAAGAAATATCATATGGTTTATGTTGAATATCTGAAATGGTCAACCATGAAATCAGATTAATCATGTAAAATAGTATGAACATCACATGTTAGGGGTTTATGCTTTGCATAAACATAATAATTAAAGGTATCTTTAATATAAATTCTTAATTGATAAATAAATTCTCCTTATTATTATAAAATGTACAACTAATGAAATAGTTAGTACAAGTAATAAGGGAAGTGTTACCTGACACAGAATCAACTCTACAATCAATAATAAAAAGGACAATGGAGTATGTGTCTGTGTGAACCATTCCATGATAAACTCATGTGGAATAACTTGATGTTGATCAAAGACTTATGATATCTCCATAACAATGAAATGTTATGAAGAGACTTGATAGAATAATGAGTAAATAATATATGTCTTTCTTTATCTGGGATTTCGGGGACGAAATCCTTGTTAGGGGTTTATAATTTGTAACATCCCTGACTTGGGTTATGCCTTAACCCTGGAAGTTTTTCTTAAGCAAGTTAATTAGATCCTTAATTTTATCTTGTGAAAAGTAATTAAGGTTCAAGAGGAACTTATGTTTCAATTTTAGTCCTTTTTGACAATGTTGAAACAATGTTTTGCTTATTTTGGACTAAAGTGCAAATTACCCAAGTTGAGGGGTTAAATTGCAAATTTTACATGATAAGATGTTCCTCATATGTTGAAGCATCATGAGGATGAAGATGATGTAGAGGTATGGCTCGGGAAAAGCCTGAGCACCAAGAAAGAGCTGATAAAGCAACGTTTGTGCATTAAAACCTAGTTTTGGTATAATATGCAATTTACCCAAAACCTAGGGTTCAATCTGCAAATTATCATTTCAAAATAGTCTCTAATGTTTCTTGGCATCATTTAGAGCAAAGAAAATGAGAGGGGCGTCTCATTTGTATCATTTTGGAGGAGAGAGAATCTTGATATTAAAATAATCAAGATTTAAGCATAATTGAAACCCTAATTCAATTTAATGCAAAAATAAATAAAAATAATTGAAGGGCCTTCAACCAAAAATGATATGGTTGCAATTTATCAAGTGTGAACATTCTTGTGCCTTGTAAATGCAACGAAAATATCCAAGGGAATGGATAACTCACTCACATTATTAAAAGAAAAAGTATTATCCACTAAAAAGGGGATATTAGTATAATATGTTTAAGGTGCTTAATTTATTTTCTTTTAATTCTTGGATAATGAAGAGGTTTTGCAAGGGTATGAAGATGGCTTCGTGGAAAAGGAATTTATGGGGAAGAGATGGCACTAATTTTTGGAATTAAAAGATTTTTATAAAGCATTTTCTCTCTCATTGAATTTCTTATAAAAACACCCTTTCCAACTCAATTGAGAGGCTTTTTCGAATCCCCTTCTTCTCTTTGCTTGAAAAACGACCAAGGGAGCTAGGAGCAGCAGGAGGACGACCCCCAACCTGTAGGTAAGCTTCTTGATCACTTTCAACCATGATTCCATGGTGGAAATCGAAAATAAATGATGGATTTCTTCTTTTCCTCCATCAATCTTCCTTTCTAGCCAATCCTTTCATCCAAAAATCTTGAGAACGGATCTTGGGCAGTTGTTAAAGCTTACTCCACCATTGTTGACGTGAATCTCAAAGCTTTGAATCTCAATTGGAGGCGGGTTATATAACTCAAACCCTTAAATATTATTATTGCATTCAAATCTCCATTATTTGTTGAACGTTTTGTTCTATTTTAAATTCCCCTGATCCATTGCTGTAATTACCATGAAAATGGCAGTATATTTTGAATGAATGATGGTAGATGATGCTGATATCATCTTGGGAACACAATCCAACAAGTTTCCCTTGCAAACGGTTTTGAAAATCTTGGTCCAAACGGTTTCACCAAACTGTTTGGAGACCAAATAGTTTGCAAACTGTTTGGAGTCTTGAACCCTAAACTGTTTAGAAATGTGGACCATTTGGATGGGTTGACCATTTGAGGTCATAACCCTAGTACATGTTGGATGAGGATCTAATGGTTCCAATTAATTGAATCAATGAATGGACAATCATCTAATTAGAAACCCTAATCGGGTTAAGTGTTGATGTTGCAATTGAATGATTTTATTCTTTGGGTTGATTAACCCAAACAGTCTCAAGACCATTTAGATATCACCCAAACGGTCTCAAGACCGTTTTAAGGTCAACCAAGACCGTTTGGAGGTCTAGGGTTGAGTATGGTGAAGTAGTTGAAGACCTAAAGATATCAAATGTTAATGCAATCAATAGCTAGTTTGTTGAGCAATTCAATGATGCAAACCCTAATTGAACTTCACCAATTTTGATGATAGATGGGGAAAACGGTCTAAAGACTGTTTGGAGGTTATCCAAATGACCTCAAGACCGTTTGATGTCAGGTCATGCCCAATTTGAATGATGGACCAATGATTTCTAAGCAATTAGTTCCACAATGACTAATATTGAAGGTTCATTGATTTCAACCCTAATTCAATTGGGTTCAAAACCCTAATTGATGATCAATTGAAGGATGAATCAATTGAAAGATGATTTATTAATCTCAATTGAAGTATGGTGCTTAGGTTCGATTGATGAGTGATCACATGGATTCAATTGATGAGGAAGTTAACCTTTGAAACCCTAAATCGATGTGAGAGGTTGAGACCCTTTTTGGTCCAATCGATTTTGAGGAGGTTTGGACCAAACGGTCTCAAGACCGTTTGAGTCCAAATGGTCTCAAGACCATTTGGGACCAAACAATCCCAAACCAATTGAGACTCAAATAGTTTCAAGCACCTACTTTAGAAAATGGTTTCAAGCACCTACTTTAGCAAAAAGTTTCAAGCACCTACTTTAGCAAACGGTTTCAAACACTTACTTTGGAAAACGGTTTCAAACCATTAGACCAAGACCGTTTGGAGGTCTAAACGGTCTTAGAACATTTGAAGGTTATCCATGCAAGACCGTTTGGGGTCTAGAAGGTCAAGACCGTTTGAGGTCTAATTGACCAAAACCGTTTGGAAAGTAATTAACCAAAATTGTATGGACACTTAAGTGATTAAAGGGAAATTGTTTAATTGACCATTATATGATGTGAATTAAAGGTGATTAAAGTGATTGTACCCTTAATAAGATAGGGTGATTAGTACCTTTTGAATGATTAATACTTAATGATTAAGAAAGTAATGACACAATACATAGTGTTAACCTTTCAAACAAGTTGAGTTGATCTAATCCAATCAAGTCTGATATAAATATCAAATTATATAGGATGGGAGAGAGAAAGGACTTCTTACATGAATAATTATCATGTAGTGATTAAGTCTCAACACTCCCAACATGAATGAATGTGTAATTAGGGTATGACCCTTGATAAAGAGATCATGAACCCTGATTAAGAAGGTTAATGTACCCTAACCCTAATTGAGGGCAATGACAGGTGAAACCCTAATCTATGGTGATAGTATGATCCTAATCAAGGATGAGGTCATGAGAAACCCTAATCAAGGATGATGTCATTTGAAACCCTAATCAAGGATGAGTTCATGAGAAACCCAAATCAAGGATGATGTCATGAGAAACCCTAATCAAGGATGATGTCATGATAAACCCTAATCAAGGATGATGTCATGAGAAACTCTAATCAAGGATGATGTCTTGAGAAACCCTAATTAAGGATGATGTCATGAGAAACCCTAATCAAGGGTAATGTTATGTATAACCCTAATGTAATAGTGTGATGTGAAATTCTAACCAGGGGTGATGCCATGAAATGATATATCAAGCCTTAGCATAAAACTCAAATTTAGGGTTGTAAGTGCATGAGCCCTAATCTTGGGCAATATAATGGTAAACGATAACTCTAATATTGAGGCTATGAGTTGAGAAACCCTAATCTCAGATAATGCTATACGAAACCTTAAAATAAGGATGAAGTTATGAGGAATCATGATGAAGGGTGACTTTTATATGAAACCCTAATATAGGGTGATGCTATGTAAACCCTAATTGATTAGAATGGGAGACCCTATTCCTAATAACAGAATAATGACTAAATATTGATAAGTGAAATACATAAAGAGATTGGTAATGGACAACCTTATATCAATAATGCCTCAACTCAAAGGTGAGCCCATATTATTGGTAATGGTTGCATATTCCAAATAAGTGACTTAGAAAAAATACATTACATGTTAATATGATGATACTGGTGTATAAAGTATTAGGATGGGAAATACCCTAATACCAAACAAGTTAGTGAACTCAAGTAAGACAAAGGTGATGAGGGAAGTGATACATCAACCTATGATAGATATTACATCTGGCACCTTAAGATAGATACACCTTGATCTATTCTAAATCCCATATACTTGGGGAGTATCACATGAAGTGTGTCATGTCAATTGTTACATTATGAAGTAATGGTCTTTGATAAGCATAGGCTAATATGCCCTATGAAAAGGTTAAATCAAAACAATAAAGCTTGATGCAATCATATTTTGACAAAGTTGAGAGAGAAACTTATATCTTGTGATGATAATTCATTTAATGAAGAGTGATGATAACAAATAAGTATGATCCAATACTTATGTTATCAATGGTGACTCCTAGCTATATGGAGCAATACCTTAGAGTTTGATCATTAATGATATATTCCTGAGAACCTAAATGTTTAGCTATGGATAAACCTAATGGAGGGTGATGATATGTAACAGAAATCCTAATCCTAAATAAGGGAATGGTGATGCTAGTCTTACTTTACATAAGGGCTGATATATACTTGATATAACTGTTTCTATGAAATGATCATACAGGTGGTCATGAGATAATGAGCATATTGATGTATGAGCTATGATGTGTTAATTATTTAAATGCCTTATGGGCTTTGTAAGCCATTATATGTATTGTTACCTAGTAAGAGGTAATAAGAGACTAATGGACTTTGACAACCATGTGAAACACTTATGTAGCAGGTATCATGTTTACCTTGGTCAGATGACCTGAAAGTATTAGTTACTAGATAAGTGGTAACAAATGTTCATTTATGAACTGAGGGTTTGAATACCCATATTCCATAATCATGATGATGAGATGTTAAGGGATGAAAATGCCCATGATACGACCAGGGATTAAGATCCCAATGTTCTATAAAGTTTTGAAAAGCACTTGATAGATGATTTATACTTTCTTTATAGCATTGTCATAATAATGTTTGAGAATTTGAATGATGCTAAAAGAATATAGTAATATACATAATTAATCAAGTGAAATATTATCATGTAGTGCCCTGGCCATATAACCATCAGTGTCAGAACTTGTTGGATGGTGAAACGGGTTGCTCCGCGGCATAACTCAGAACACATATATTTGAATATGCGGGGGTGATGGGCGAAAATATCCTTACACTCTAATGGAGGAATTAATGAAAGATAAAAATTAAATCTCTCCAACCTTCATTATTTAGGTCGGGGTGGATGTATCACTAATCCCCCAATAATGGGATGGATGTATCATGAATCTCCCAATAATATTAATGTCAGATCGATGTGAGATTATTATAGTCCCTCGATTGCGAAGAGAGTACATCACGCCACTGTAACTCTATAGTGAAGTTACCAGTATACCCTGGAAAGCTATTTAGCTGAGACACAAGATGTCCTGCATGGAATCTCATACTGACCGAGATAAGGGAGGTCATGGTAGCTGACTCTACCCTTGACCTTTTATGGCACTGATTTCGACTTCGCAATGGTTGGTTGGAGTATGAGCGGTATACCTCATCTCCTCAGGGATTAAGTGTGATTTTTAAATGTTATTAGCCGTATAGCATGTTTGCTTAAGGATTGAATATGAAAATTATTGGCTGATGTTACATTTCTTTTATGCATCTTCCATTGATAGATGATATATTAATGATTCCTTACATTTCTTGCAAAGTGTATAGATGATGTATAATTCTACCATGGGTAGATGCAATGCTCTCCTTAAGAAAGGAGATTTCCTATTTTGTTCATACAATGATTAATATTGCTGTTAATATGAAAGAACTCCTGCTTAGTTTTATTTCATCAATCTGCAATAATAATGTTTCCGGCGGAGAGTTATATCTCCCGCTGGGACAATTTTCAATTGTCTCACCCCGTGGGGTCCAACTTTTTAGGTAAACACAGAAGAAGAGGTAGGAACCCCTTTGTAGGGAAAGGACAGCAGCAGTAGTATCAGGGACAGCAGTAATACCTCAGGTGGAGGCACATGCTATCAAGTTTTGTATAGAAAGTCCTATGTGTTGTCTCTGTACTCTAATATCCTCGGAGTTTATAGTTAATGTTTTAATGAATCGATCTGAGATTTTGGCTTGATGCCTCAAGGTTCTCATGCTATCTGTATATAATGTTAATAGGGCAGTTGATGTGGTAACCCTCGAGAAGATATGATACAAGTTATGTAATTATGAATCAGGATGTAAATGTTATACTTTGGTTCTTTATGAAAAAGATTTCCTATGTGTGGATCTCTTTGTAAAAAGTTTTAATTTTTAGTAATTTTTAGTAATCCGCTGCAAGTGATTCACTTCTGCTTAAGTAATTCTTGTTTTGTGAGTTGGATGCCACATGGCCCATGGACACCCAGCTCCCGATCACAGAATACCAGTGCAAGGGTGGCTACATCCCCATGGATATCCCTTTCCTACATGCCTGGACCGTATGGATCAAGACTAGCATGCCACATGCCCATATGGGCCCCACCTACTGGAGGGGTTATGGCTCTGATACCATTTGTATGAAGTATTCTCATCTAAATTAAATTTCATTAACTTAAGTATCTCAAAAGTCTAATATAGGAGTTTTTATAAGAAACATAGCATTTTTTGGAGTCTAGGGGTATTTTTGGGAATTTTTAGGATAAGGCAGCTATTTATTAGGCATTTTCTAAGAACAAGTCATTTTCTGGATATCAAAATGTTTTGCCTTATGCTATGGGACCCAACTTCCTGAGATGGCGATTTTTGATTGGCACACACTGGCCATCAGGTGAGGAGCCACATCATAAACATGGGATCACGATCCTTTGCTGGTTTAGTCCTAAGCCAGGTGGCTGCTGGAGTGAACTGGCCCGGATAAATGCTTGTGAACCAGATGCCACTCGCCATCCCTTTACTCGCATTCATCACCCCGACGCCGCTTGGGATCTTCCTCTCATGCAAGATAGAGAACATGACAGTAGGGTGGACCTCTGAAAAGCTTCAAAGGTTAATCCTTGTTACTTTGGTGACCTCAGATACCATAGCTAGGCATGGCTCAGCCCTTCTCTTCTCGCAGGAGATCACCATCACGTAGAGGAGTCACTCCAGATCATAGCACCGTCGTATAGGAGGAAGTAATGGGGAAGAAGACTCTGCTCCAGATCATAGTAATTGCGATGATTCCTATCATCAATCCCTCACTAACTGAAGGTCTGAATCCTGTGTTGTTCCTGATCCCGACCTGTTGCTACAGTGGAGCCACCACCGCTGTTGTTGAATGGGAGGTCTGCAACGAGCTACCTCCTCTCAACTCAACCTCCTCTCCGGAAGATGATGGTGTCATTTCATCCCTAGGTGTGTGAGCACATCGACAGAAGTGCTTGGAGAGGGGGTAAGACCTACGCCAGTGTCCGTACAGACAACAAGATCATCATGGGTTTAGGCTACGAGGTTGGTATTGGGTATTAGGATCGGCTGCATCAAGGTCTAAGGAGGCACCTCTGACTGCAGATCAGGCACCTGGGCTCGAGCTTGGAGTCTGGCTATTATAGGAACCAACCTTCCTACCCAACCAAGGAACCCTCGGTAACAAGCTGAAACTTCTCTAAAGTCTAGGACTGGAGTAATGGTTGGGTCACTGTAAAGCATGGGGGAGGATCTCGATGGCATGGAGATAGCAATGGCAAACATGATCCTTGTCAAGGTGCATAAGTAAGTACACTATTGCCTGCTTCACACAATGTCAAGGAGCCTCAACTATTGCCACCGCTTGTGAGCTATAATGGAGAGTAGAGAGAGTTCTGGCTCCAAAGATTTCCCACAAGAGTTATTGAGATCCTAGAATTGTGGTGGATTCAACCAATTAAGTTAACAAACCAACACTCCTCACACTAACTAATTCCACTAGATCCAGAAAAGAGTCACCTGCTCCTATGTTCTCGGAGGAAAGCCAGGTCTTTGGTTTCTCAAACCTTGGCCAAACATGCACCCCGACCAGGCTGGTTTATAATGGCCAAACATGAAAATTGAAGCCTAAAGTATATGATCACTAGTACATAACCGGCCTTTAGCATCCGTTTTAATGTGACACCTATGTGGGCGCTGCTAAAAGGCCAACCGTTAGGCGTCGGTTTCCAAACTGACGCCACAACCCTTCGCGTGCCACCAAAAATGTGCCAGCATGGGGGTATAGGAATCGGTTAATAGGTTTGAAATCGACGCCATAAACCTTCACGTCACAGAAAGGGTGCCATCTGGGGCACTATCAACGTTAGTTTATTAGTGATAACCGACGCCACCTCACCCACTGCCACAGTCGTGCTGGCCAGCACGGTCGTGTTGTCTGGCCTGTTGCCAAGGCCATGCTGGCCAGCACGGCTGTGGTGTCCGACCCACTACCACAACTGTGCTGGCCAGCACGGCCGTGGTGCCTGGCCTCATTAGGGAAATCGACGTCGGTTACTAGTAGGGAAACCGATGCCAGAACTATAAGTGTCAGTTTATTATTGATAACTTATGCCACATCACATGCTTTAGGCGTCGATTATAATTATTTATCTGACGCTGTAATCATTTGTCGTCGGTTTTAAACAACTAACCGACACCTATTTCATGTTTTTTTCTTATCAGTCTGCAGGCCTGCTGTGGTTGGTCGCATGATGAGAAACCTGCAGTTCAGTTATGAACTGCAGGTTTTACGAAATCCATTGATATCGGCCAACAACAGGCCACAAACCTGCAAAATTAACAACATTAATTTTCACACATTTAGCAACCTACAGTTCCATTCAATTTTCACACATGTAGATATATTCATGTAGCAATTTCTAGTTCCATTCATTTTCACATTCACACATGTAGAAACATTCATATTGCAGCCAGAATTTTCATTCATTTTCACATTCACACATGTATAAACATTCAGACACATGTAGAAACATTCACACATATTATAATTCAGAAATTCATTTACAAAATATCATTCTTTAGTCATTATTTGCTATCAACATCCCAAATATATGTTAAAACCCCCACTACTTGTATGGCTGTTGCCCATTCTTCTATTACATCGTTTAATTCTTTCGTCGTATAGGGAGCATGTACATCTGGTAAGGCCTTTCCTGTAGTGTGGTCAGTTTTAAACACCTACAAAGAGAATGATGTATATATATAATTAATAATATATAAATAAGATTGATATATTTCATATTATCTAATGAGACTATATATAATACATTAGGAATGGTATCGATGTCCACTGCGACATATTTGATAATCATGTGCATAAATCACATCACATAGTATGCACATGCCCATCCGTTGTCTTGTGTAGCACACTATAAATTGAAACATACACAATATTAAAAAAATACAACTAATTAAGCATTGTTCACATAAATAATATATACATTGCAGTCGGGAACTTACTTCCACGTTCTTCCAAATTATTGGCTGGTTCTTTTTCTTGGGGACCTTTTGTCCAACCTTTTTGAACTCATCTAAACCCCTACATGTTAATGTAACACAGTACATTGCATAATTAAATAGTAATGTAATGACATATGTTAACATATATGAAAATGAAATATTTCTCACCAGAATAATGCCATTTTCATTGTGTGTCCATATTTTGAATTCAATTTAGTCCCCTTAGGATCTAGATAATAGATAGTGAACGTCTCGGGGACAATAACTAGTAACTCCCAATGCATACCACTAGAGGTAAAAAAGTTCAAAATTAATAACTTAAAATCCACAATAAAAATATAATTTTCTTAAGTCCAAATTATAATAAGCAAAGTAAACTTACTCCACATTGAATGGAGCTATTATCACTGTCTTATTATTTTCAGCAAAATTTGTAAAAGCATCACAACAGTATTGTAGAACTGACGAAGGGTCTTTATCTACTAGACTAATCAAAGATGGAATAAAAAATCCTACATGTTCGAATGAAAAATCTGCACATATCTTGTCTAAGTAGCTGCAAAACATGTATTATGCATTCATTAATATATAAGAAACCAGATCACCAGATCCTACACAAGGTATATGGATGTATAAAGAAGATCTCACCTTATCCATAGCTCTATCATAGATGTATTCAGCTAATCATACCGAAACAACTCCAAAATATCTTGTATAAATAGTTGTCTTTCGTATGATTAACTTGGAGCATCCGCATCTATAGAAACAGTTATAGGGAAATTTATATCATGTTCGCCTAACCATATTGCCATACCCCTACAATTAGGACCTAATGGGACAGGTAGGTCATGTGGAACCCAACTTGGTAATGTAGGAGGTGGAGGTGGAAGCCTAGATGCTCTAGGTGGCTTCTTTTTAACCTATATATATATATATATATATATATATATATATATATATATATATATATATATATATATATAATTTCAGATCAATTGACATCATATACACACACTAAAAATTTAACGTAATGTAAATTTACCATACAGTTTCAGTATAGAGGACATCTGCTTTTAGCCACAATATCACTCCGCCTTCTGCCTCACCAAGCGTTTCAAAATCTCGGTGGGCATATGGCAATGGAAGATCCATCCAATTGGGGAATATATGTACCGGGCTCACATGAACCCAACCAATTGGTAATGGAGACCCATGAAACATTTCCCCTGGTAGGGATGGGTAAGCCGACGCCTCTGCAATGACAAATTCTTTACTTTTTAGACGACATGGCTTCAACCCCTACAAATTTTTGTGTGAAGAATGTTATATACATATATACATATCATCTTGAAAAGACTAGTTACTATGTCATAAAAATACTTATAGCGGATGTGCTAGGTGTTGGGTCTACATGATTACTCCCAACCTTTGCAGTAGGAGTAGAGCGGGATGCCATAGCGACTGTCTGCTGAGTGGCAGTCAGAGATGCCTACCACTTGCTCATTGCTTCTTTGATTTTCCTATCAACTATCTTATCTACCTATACATGGATAAAAGAAACATTACCATCTAATTATTGAATTCTATTTTACAGTAACATTATAGAGAAAGAATAGATTACCTCTTCTTGTGAAATTCCTGCTTTTGGGACATGTTTGCGCTGGGATGGCCCAAAGAACGTTTTGATGCCCACACCAGTGCCTGCAGCCCTAACACGTCTAGGATGCTCTGGGTTACCCAGAGCAACTATCAATTCATCCCTTGTGCCCATAGGGATGAACTTGCCTTGTTTCCTCAGCTCGTGCATCTCCCTCTAATCACCAAAACAAAAATTTGTAATTAAGTAAACACGACAAATAATCAATATTCGAACGATTGCTCTAAGAGTTGTATTTTACCATTTTTGCATCCGCCTCAGCAGTTGCGGGCTTCCTTATTTCTCCATTCTTATTTTGCCTCCCAGCTATCCACACATCATGGCGAGGCAGAGGTGTGGTACCTATAGTAGAGGACTCCTAAGTAGCAGCAGACTGAGCAGTAGACTCAACCTGTAGTCTTTGGCGAATGTCCGCATACCCCTTTGGACCCATTGTGTGGTCATGCACATTCAGTGCACACCTTGCTCTTTGCGCCTCACTGAGGGCCTAGTTAGTATGCACATTAATGATTTGGTTAGTAACACTAAATGTTAATATGGAATAGGTGAATACAACGTATATTAATTAAATTGGGAGTGACGCCTAATACCTTGAATTCATCAGTTTTTCTTGAAGCAACAAACGTGTCCCATTCTTCTTGGTCCAAGAAGTTCCACTGTTCAGTGGTTGTCTTCTTCCTCTTGTCACCTTCTTTAATGTATTCTCGGGTGAGATTTGTCATATAGTTCCTTAGGACTCTCCCACAACATTGCATCACGCATTTATGATGTAGATTTTCATCCAATTCAAATATACTCTGCAAAATAGAATTGTTATTAACTAGTATCCAAAAAATTAGTAATCTACAAAATAGAATTGCAAATTAATAATAACTCACGCATAAATCCTTCCATATTCATCTTTCTTCCCCTTAGGAACTTTATGCCAAGAATCTATCTTACAACCGCAATGGCTATGAGTAACATACCCAAGATATGAAACAAACAAATTGTGATTCACTCCAATTGCATTTCCTATATTATCAAAATCCACAACAAGTTTGGGTCCATTGCCCGTTTGTTCTATTAACTTCTTCATCATAGTGATGCCCCTTCTCTTGTAAACTTTTTGGTGCTTCTCATCAAGTGCCTCAAGTGCTTCAGAGGGTACATGTGCATCATCAACCTAAAATTTGACAAAATAAACACACTTACAGGATATAACTATAAATGGACATGTAGATATAAATATATGATATATTTTTAAAACTTACATTGTGAGGCGGCACATTGATGTCCTCACCCTCACGGTAATCATCAACACGGTCATCAGGAGAATGCTCAACCATCTGAAAGTTCACATTCACATTGTAAAGTTCACATTGTAAAGTAATTCACATTGTAAAGTTCACATTGTAAACTTCACATTCACATTGTAAAGTAATTCACATTGTAAAGTTCACATTGTAAAGTAATTCACATTATAAAATTCACATTGTAAAGTTCACATTCACATTGTAAAGTAATTCACATTGTAAAGTTCACATTTAGAAAAATAAAACATATAAAAATATATAAACATGCCTCTAATATTGTGAATTTTTATCAATTAACAATCCTTCATTGTGATCTCCGTGCACATACAAGTCATCATTAGCTTCAATATTTGCTAGTGTTGGCAACCCAAATGAGAATGGACTAGAGTCATCATACTTATCATAGTACTCTTCTTCATCTATAGGATCTTCAATGAACTGTCTTTTACCATGAAGAACAATCGACCATTTATCATTTACAGGATCATCGATATAAAATACTTGTTTCGCCTATGATTCCAATATGAATGGTTCACCCTTCTCACCAATCTTTTCAAAGTTCACTAAAGTGAAACCCAATTCATCCACTATAACTCCTTTGGTGTTATCAACCCAATTACATTTGAAGAGTGGAATTCTGAAATCTATGTAGTCAAACTCCCATATGTCTTCAATGACACTGTAATATGACATTTTAGCTTCACGTAGACTCTTATCCTTTGCACTTGCAAAAAACATAGTCGACGCTTGAAGGGTGACCCCCACTGTTTTGGATGACACTCTTATCATCTTGGCACTTTGTGTAATATGTGAATCCATTAATGTCATACCCTTCATAAGACATAACATTCAATTTTGGTTTAAAGGCAAGGCATTTGATAGTTTCAGTAATATCATCTGGTGTTTGAGATAGTTGATGTAAGACTTTATCTTCAAACCACTTAATAAATGTCTTGTTATGCTCTCTAGCAAGCCACATAGTATTGGCTCGAGGATATTGTCTCTTGATGAAATTGGTATGTTCCTCGATATAAATAGTCACTTCGTCCATGTTGTGTAAAATATATAAGTGACCTTGTTCCAACTGCTCACGGCTGATTACTTTCACCCGTGATCCCAAAATTCCTATGCCAAATTGCTCATCAATATTCTTGTCATTACCAGGAGTGTCATTACCACTGAGAAAGTCATTGCAAAAATCCATAACCTCTCTCGCCACATAACCCTCAATAATACTCCCTTTAGGCTGATAACAGTTTCGAACATCACTTTTAAAAATGCTCATGTATCGTTCAAAGGGATACATCCAATGCAAGAAAACTGGTCCCAACATTTTCACTTCCCTAGTCAAGTGGACAACAAGATGTACCATGATATCAAAGAACAATGGAGGAAAATACATCTCAAGCTGACATAGGGTAACAACCACTTCTCTTTGCAAATTATCGAGAGTATCAGGGTCAATAACTTTGTTGCACATACTGTTGAAAAAGAAACAAAGTTTTGTGATTGCAAACCATACATGCTTCGACAATATAGATCGAATTGCCATAGGCAATATTTGTTGCATTAGAATGTGACAATCATGAGATTTAAGACCTATCAACTTCAGATCTTTCATTGATACCAATCTACGGATGTTGGATGAGTAACCCTGTGGCACCTTAACATTTACCAAATATTCACAAAAAGCTTTCTTCTCCTTTCTAGACAATGTGTAACAAGCGGGAGGTAAGTATGTTCTCCGATTTCCCATTTCACGTAATTCTATTAATTCTGACCTTATTCCCATTTCATGTAGGTCCAGTCTAGATTTTATCCCATCTTTAGTCTTACCTGGTATATTCAACAAATTACTAATGATACTATCACATAAATTTTTCTCAACGTGCATGACATCGATACAATGCCTGACTGTCAAAGAACTCCAATAAGGAAGATCCCAAAATATTGACTTCTTCTTGAATAAAGATTTGTCACTCCGTGTGGCCATATTACATTGTGATCTCTTACCAAATTCATTGACAAAGTCTTTTACTCTTTCATAAACAACATCCCCTAGTATAGGTTTAGGTGCACTTTGTTCCTCATTCAATCCATTGAATGCTTTGAGCTTCCTACGATACAGATGGAATTTTGTAAGAAACCTTCGATGACCGAGATATATAGTCTTACCGCCATGTTTTAGTCTTGTTGAATCAGTGTTCTCTTCACATATAGGACACACTTTAGCTCCTTTGACACTATATCCAGACAAATTCCCATATGTTGGAAAGTCATTAATAGTGCAAAACAACATAGCATGCAAATGAAATGTCTCTCTTCGTGAATCATCATAGGTCATCACACCTTCACCCCAGAGTTTCTTTAAGTCATCAATCAGAGGTTCAAGATAAACATTGATATCATTTTTAGGTTGTTTAGGGCCCGATATCAACAACGACATCATTACATACTTATTTTTCATACACAGCCAGGGAGGAAGATTGTATATAACAAGCATGATTGGCCAAGTACTATGTTGTCTACTCAATGTCCCGTACGGATTCATCCCATATGTACAAAGCCCAAGTCTTAGATTCCTGACTTCTTCACCAAATTTAGGGTACAATAGATCAATCTTCTTCCACTGTGGGGAATCAGACGCATGTCGTAGGATCCCATCATTATTTTTCTTAACATCTGCATGCCACCTCAAATTCTTCGCATCTATCGGATTGGCAAACAAGCGTTGAAACTGTGATATTATAGGTAGATACCACATCACCTTGGCAGGAGAACCAGTTTTGGACTCCCCCAAAGTCGTCAATTTATATCGTGACGCACCACATTTTGGACAATCTTTCAAATCCACATATTCCTTTTGAAATAATACACAATCATTCGGGCATGTGTGTATCTTCTTGGCATCCATTCCCATTGGGCACAACAATTTCTTTACTTGGTATGTTGAGATTGGCAGCTTGTTTCCTTCAGGAAGCATTTCTTTCAACAAAGACAACAATGACGTGAAACTTTTTTCACTCCATCTATTATTAGCTTTCAGCTTATACAATCTCAACACAGTGCTAAGCTTCGTAAACTTAGTACAACCTGTGTATAATGATATCTCAGCATCATGCACAATGTTTCTAAAAATGGGAGGTGGATCGGTGTGCTCTACCCCACAACTATCCAGCATTGCATCAACGATGTCTACTAGAACTGGTTCATTCACATCGACGTCATCGGAGGCAATTTCTTCTTCCATACAAGAACTGCTATCGACATCCACTGGATTCGGGTTTGAAATCTCTCCATGCCAGTGCCATTTTGTACAGTCTTGTATAATCCCATTGCACATGACATGAGTTTTGATTTCGTCAGCAGTGCTGACTTTCAAGTTGTTACTGCAATGCCTACATGGACAATAGAACCTATCTCTAGGTTGTTTCCTATGTTCCTCGGCAAATCTAATAAATTGGTCAAGACCAGATATAAACTCTGGGGTGCAACGATTGCGAATGGACATCCATGATCTATCCATTCTATGATCAAAGAGAAAACAAGTATATATTACAACAAGATTAGGGTCTAGGGTTAAGAAATACATGTGATGTCATTCTTATATATAATAAATGTGTACCACCTATCCCATCCTTAAACACCTAATCTCACTAGTAAGTGTATAATGTGTATTGGGTTTTCAAAAAAATTTCAACAACATTTCCCTGCTGTTCTCTAAGTACATATGTACTTAGAGAACAAATGGGGAAATGCTACCGAACTTTTCTCAAAAATCCAATACACATTATACACTTACATCCTAAGTGAGATTAGGTGTTCAAGAACAGTCCCAAACCGGGGACTATCCATGATTTACTCCTAATGAGTAAATCTTGGATGGGTTTCTAGGCCAACAAATACATGTGATGTCATTCTTATATATAATAAATGTGTACCACCTATCCCATCCTTGAATACCTAATCTCCCTAGTAAGTGTATAATGTGTATTTGGTTTTCAAAAAAATTTCGGCAACATTTCCCCGTTGTTCTCTAAATACATATGTACTTAGAGAACAAACGGGGAAATGCTACTGAAATTTTCTCGAAAACCCAATACACATTATACACTTACATCCTAAGTGAGATTAGGTATTCAAGAATAGTCCCAAACTGGGGACTATCCAAGATTTACTCCTAATGAGTAAATCTGGGATGGGTTTCTAGGCCAACAAATACATGTGCTATCATTCTATAACATTGATTTCAACATTTCGAGTGTCCATGCATGTTCATCATCAAGATAAAGATTACACATAAATTAGTATGACCTAGGGATGGAGAGATTCATAATTGATTTCAAAATTTCAAACTAGCTCATGCATTATCATCAATCTACATCATACAATAGGGATTCAAGTAGATGCTAGAGTGACGCATCACTACAAAATCAGAGATTTAACAATAGGGTTTTAATATCTTACATAGATTAATCACAAGATTTCACCAATATACTTAATTCAAGATTATGGTGAAATGTGTATTAGGGTTTTAATATCTTAATTCAACATGCATAAAAATTTACAGAATTAGGTCAAGCATTAGTATTCAATTGCAAATGTATCTTCTTCTTCCTGCTCCCTCCTTACCAAATGGATAAAAGCAAGGCCACGATCGTGTGGGCTGGCCACGGCCGTGGCTGTGTTGACCTACCACGACCGTGCTGGCCAGCATGACCATGTTGCCTAGGGGCAGCACGGCTGTGCTGGCTAGCACAGCCATGGTCGGCCAACACAGCCACGGTCGTAGTCAACCCACACGGTCATGGCCTTGCTTTAATCCATTTGGTAAGGAGAGGGAGCAGGAAGAAGAAGAGGTGGAGGCCCACACGGTCGTGACCTCCTCATGTTGCTTCCAGGTAGAGGATCGGGCAGTAGAAATCCAAGGGTAGAATGGCGGGGCGAGCAGGTGTTGAGCAAGCAAAAGACAGGGAGAAAGTGAAGAGGGTACCTCCTCTGTCGAGCGGCGGAGACGGTGAGTAGGTGTTGAGCGGCGGCGAGAAGTGAGGGTGATCAGTGGGTATCGTGCGGTGACGGAGACCAACATGTGTCCAGCAGAGGCGGCGGCATGGCGGCAGTAGAGGCGGAAGCCTGAGTGGTGATGGCGGCAGGCGTGGAGGTAGTGGCAGTGAGCAGTGGCAGAGCAGTAGAATTGCCAGACTAAACCTCTCAATCGCAGAAATGAAACTGAGAAGGAAGATCCTGGCTAGGTCGCGCGGGTGCTATTAAGTTAATAATAGGCGTCGGTTATTCAAACAAACTGACACATAAACTTATAGGTGTCGGTTACAACACAAAAACTGACACCTATGATCAATGATAGTTGTCTGTTTTTCTAGTAAAAACCGACGTCTATCTACATATGCCAACAAAAACAAAATGTTCTCGCATTCTGACCATAGGCGTCGGTTTCCATAGAAAACCGACGCCAAAGGGGGGTGAAAATTATTGCGGGGATAGCGCGCGAAAATATATTGACGTCAGTTATTGCAAGCAAACTGACGATAAAAATGGGCCCAATTTCTGTCTCGCAAAAAACCTTTCATCGTCGGTTTAAGAGTTAATAACCGACTCCATATGTTACATTTTGGAGGTAATTTTTTTCGCTAGAAATTTTGGATTTGGCGGTTAATTTTAGGCATCAGTTTCTTAATAAGGAACCGACACTGAATAAAAGCGGTACTCGTGTCTGGTCGCCCTTCACAGATTGATGTCGGTTTTTTTGAACCGACGCTTTATGTGTTAGGTATTGGTGTATTTATACAATCGACACCTTTAAAAGTGACGTTATAAGTCATTTCTATAGTAGTGGATAAACCTTACTTTGGGATTTGAGTAACTCCCTAGCCATGATTTCAAATAAATTGAAATTTGAAACATTGATACCCTTTGTCTAACATTAACTAATAATCATAATAAGACCAAAATAAATGTTTGTTCACCCTTCAGTTAAGATAATCCCAATTGGTACCCATAATGAGATTTTGAAGTTAAGTATGCATTAAATGACATCTAAAAGTTTCGATACAAGTTCAACATAATTTAGTCGATCACATCACAACTCAAGCGACACTAAAATCATTTTACACCAATATGGCTTCAAATATTATATTGGATATTAAATCCTAAAATTGAGGTTATCACAATAATGGTGTTGTTTATTAGGGGTTTTGGTAGTCATTAATACATATATTAGAATCTAAAATTATAAATTCAACCTTATAGTAATGGGTAAATGGGTAAAGCATGTAGGGTAAAGCTTCTCCCTTACCCTACCCTCTTTTAAATGGGCATGTCGGTCGAGAGAGAAGTAGATGGACTGTGCTTTGTGACCTGGGGCATCTTTGAGCGGAAACAGGCATCTGCCACCGGCTAGAAGTGCACGTGAACTCAGGTCAGCCCATCAGTTGAGGATGAGAGAGGACCATCATAGGGATGTCTAGCCATCCATATGTGATCCAATGACTAAACCCACCTCTCCTTTGTGGAGAGAGACCTGCACCTGGATGCAATCTGACAACGGTAGGTCTTTCTAGAGTAGGTAGGTGGGGATGAACCAGGGAACCATTGAGCCTAAAAAGTGGTCATCTCACCTCACAATTCTTCTACAATCTTGGGGTTAGGCTATAAGTGTGAAGCCTGCCACTTCGCTATGGCAGCACCGTTGGGTGGAGGTGAAAAAAAGGTGTAGGAAGGGAAATATGGGGGTGAAAGAGAGGTCCAAACTAGGGGACAATGAATAAGTAGGTTTTGGAGAGGAGAATGGTGGTCATAATTGAAATAGAGGGGGTCTCAAAAGCTTGCCTTTGTCGGAGGCCAAATCGTCAAGCAACAATACGGAAGAGTTGGGCAAGGAAAAAGACGAGGAAGGAAGAGCGTTGGATTTGGCTATGATCCACGCCTATTAAATCCAAGGGACCAAAAGAAACAAGGCCTATAATTGGTCCACTCAAGGTGATTCAGATTGCCAAAAGGAAGAAAATGGAAGGGGGGTTAACTGGGGCGCATGACCCCCAAAATGGGCCCAATAAGGACCTTTTTCATCTCAAAAGAGTGAGGAGTCAAGTTAAATCAAGAATATCTCAAAAAGTGTATCTCTCTCATCCTAGCTCAGATCTGGGTAAAAATGGATGCATTAGAAATGGAAGAGAAAGATCTACAATTTGAGTATGATATTAGGGTATAGTGATGATCGAGGATGAAATTAAAATAAAAGGAAAATGAGGTATTGAGTGTTATAAAAGAATACTTGATTTTGTCGAGTATCACCAAAGTCATACGTGTATAATGGACGAGCCAACTACACATCACAACACATGAAAACATGAAATTGAGGGCTATAATTGGATATTGGTGTAAGGATGAAGTGCATAGCACATACATGAAGAGAGAGAAAAGTCTAGATTACCACAACCAACTAGGGATTCAATCCTTGACTAAGCTGGTCAGTGCCAATCCCCAAACTACCTATGTGGTTGAGAATCACTATTTAGTAACTCTAATCACCTCTACCATATCTATCGAAATGGAACAGATTGACTTGAATAACATATCGAGGCTCAAACTTAGTTCCCAGGTGGCACCCTTTCCTATCTTGTTTCTATAGTGTGCCCTGAATACATCAATGGAGAGGATTTAGCATGCACGGATGATAAATGTAAAACCTCAACATAAGTTTTAAAAGGGTAATGATTCCCCTTATAATAAGTGATAATGTAAACTAGAAATATTATGGATAGGCATGTTGGTATGTATGCCCATAGAGCAAGTCATATGATGATTGTAATGGGATACTTTGTAATTGATTTGAATAATAATAAAGGAAATTTCCAATCTATATGTTTAAACTATTTCTGAGATGATGGTGTAACATGATAGATGTCTAAAGATTGTTTTACTCAATGAAGTATGCTTTTGGGTTGAGGACCTAAACGATGAGATCATACGGATGCTAAGAGTATTCTTTCTTGTTTAGTCCCTAGTCGGTTGTTATTGTGGAAATAACCATAGACATCAATAACACTGAAGACTAGATTGTGTGTTGGTTGATGACAGAATCTCATTGAAAACTACTAGAGGGGGGGTGAATAGAGTTTTATAGAAAATTTAACAATTTTGAACTCAAACAACCACAATAATAATATTGGACAAGGAGACACAAGGTTTAGAGTGGTTCCAACTATAGCAAATACTATAGCCGTCAGTCCACTACCCGGTTGCTTACCCAACCGGGATTTGAAAAGAAATTTATTTTATTACCTCTTCAAGGAATTTACATAAAATACAATCTCTTTTCCTAAACCCTTCAAGCAGCCTTCACCTAGAAGTAATCGCCAACCTTGAAGCAGCCTTCCCTTGAAGTAGGTGCACCAACTCCCGTTGCACCAGCCTTCTGAAGTAGCTTCCCTTGCGATAGCCTTCTTGAAGTAGCTTGAAGTCCCCTTCTCCACCTGAGAAGTCAACCCTCTCCAATCCGCAGCCTCCAACCCTAGGATAGCAAGGAGAGTACAAAATATAAATAGGAACAAGAAAGAAAAAGGAAATTACAACTTATCCTTTAAGCCCAAGGCTTGATATGCCTAGATCAAGCGTAAGATCTCCTAGCCAAGTATGTGAACTTGTGATTGCTGTGGGTAGGAGAGTCTAGCCTATAGGACACGTGATTGAGCTAAGGAGAATGTAGGCCAATGATCACTGTGCTCAAATTGCTTGCAAAAGATTGCTCAAGTATGCTCAAATGTATTCTCAAGTGTAACAAGTGAATTCTAGTGTCCTATGGCTTGTCCTATTTATAGGAATGGCCTAAGTATGCTTAAGGACGTTCTAGACAACTTCTAGGGGTTTCTAAGTGCTTAACTAGCCGTTAGGTACAAAGTTGTTGCTTTAACAACGGCTAATTAATTTATTCTGCAGTTGCTGTCAGAGACCATCTCGGTCGAGGAATGGTCGACCGAGACACCTACTCGGTCGAAGTTTTGTCGACCGAAAGGCTCTCTGGATTAATGTTCATTTGCAACTGCCAACTACTTTGTCTGTTGTGTCTAACGGCTACTTTGGATCTTTCTCGGTTGAGAAGATGGTCGACCGAGAGTGTCTCGGTCGAGGAGTTTGTCGACCGAGAATGATCCTGTTTCAAGGTTTCAATTTAAGCATTAATTATATGTGTGAGTGTGCAAAGGTGATCCTAATTAACTGGGATGACATATCTAACTATGGTGTTTGGCTAAGGAAAATCTAACGCTTGATTTACATGCAAATCTAAGTACTTGTACATTATACATTTGTACAAGTTTTACAATATTGATTACATTGCATGAAAATATAACTAAGTAAGCTCTTGGATTTTCCCTTGCTACTTTGTCATCCTGCTTAGTCCTGCACACTCAAGTAGCTTATTAGATTAATAAGAAGGAAATGTTTGTCATCATCGAAACAAAGGGATTTATCATAATATCCAATTTATCCAACAATCTCCCCCTTTTTGAAGATGACAAACATTTCCTAAATATGAAATAAGGAAATATAAAGCATGTGAGTTTCATACCTGAAAATTTTCCTTTTGTAGCCATTTATGTTTTGCAAGTGAGTGCTGGCCAAGATGTGATGAAACTCATTTATATTTTTGATTTTTATATTCTTTCTCCCCCTTTGTCATTTCAAAAAGATATCCAAGTTGAATGTTTTATTTTTCTTCTCCCCCTTAATATAATGCTCCCCCTTAATTAGAGATCCTATTAGAAACATGGATTTTTATCTAATTTATCCACAATTTGTTTCTCAATCATTTGCAAAGGATGTTAAGCCTTGAAATGATATGAGATTCCTTTAAGCATATGATGAATGTATATTGATTTCTCATGTATCAAAGGATGTTAAGCCCTAGATTTAAATGAGAATCCTCTAAGCTTAGAGTACATAAAAATGTCTCCATCCAAAAGCAAGGGATGTTAAGCCCTGTTTTGGGTAGAGAGTTCCTTCAAGTACAAGATACCATTTTCAATGAATTCATAGATTTCTTGAAAATATTCAGCTACACATAGTGATTACAATGTTTTTGTAAGCTTCTTCAATCAAATGATCAAAGTTTTGATGATCTCTCCCTTTTTCTTATGCTTTGCTCCCCCTTAGATAGATATCTCAAATGAAAGTTTGAGTATTAAGCAAAAACTATAAAATGTTGTAGATGATCTCGATGATTAACAAAGATGTATGCAATTTATGTTAGTCTGGAAAGCAGAAACCCAGTCGGTCGACATCTGCTCGACTGACAGTGTTCTCGGTCGACTAGTTGCTCGACCGAGGAGATTTCTGGAGAACTGGTTTGTCATTTGTCAATTTAGCCACAATATCAATAGTTGCCTGTTTTAATTATTACTCCCGTTATTTGTTATGCTCTACAATAATGAACTTATAATCCATATTTTTGAAGATGTCTCATATACAAAAAAAATAAACATTTGAGTCAAGCAAAGATGACAAACTTCATTAAATAGCATGGAAAATATTACAATCATATAGAAATGACCAATTTATTACAACCATTGTCATTACAACTAGTACAACTTCAACACTTCACTGGAAAGATTTAAGAATTACATCGATGTCTGGATCTTTCCCAAGGAATGGCTCGGCTCCATAATATTTGACCAGAGTTTGCCAATCTAAAGCACCTGTCATAGCTAACGCATATGCTTCCAGAAATGTGGGAACTCGGTCAAATCGGAAGTGAGCAGCTATATCTTGCAATTGTATGGAGGAAAATTGAGTATGTGCAAGATCCATTGATGGTGGAGGTGGAGGTTGATAGTAGTTGTATGAAGGGTTAAATGGGTTGAGCATGCCAGGATTTAAGGAATGCGGATATTCATCGGTTTCGGCCGGAGAAAGATTTTGCATTCTTTGATTTAAGTATGTCATGGCATGATGGGTATAGTTGAGTTGGTTACTGAGATGATATTGGGAGCCAACAAGATAAGTGAGAGTATTTTGGATGGGATCAACAGAAAGATTAGTAGGAGGAGGGGGTGGTGGTATATCTTGATGTGATGATTCTCCTTCTACTCTTGCCCTTTTATGACCAAAGTCAATCCCCATCTTCTCTACGGTGTTCTTACTTATCTTTGGTGGTCTACGCTCCCATGTATACCCCATATCTTCAATTTGTAACTTAAGAAAATGTTGAGTGATCTGGCATACAAAATCGGCATATGGTGGATTGCCAGAAAACTCAAGCATGTTTTAAAGTATTATGCGAATGAAGTTTATAGGAATTTCTTTTATGATAGCATAAATTAGACACATGCGGAAAATAGGGACCTCAGATTTATTGGCTCTAGGATGTATGTTAGTGGAAACAATGAGGTTTACTATTCTACATGTAGGTTTCAGGTTTATTGCATAATAGGTTCCCCTATCTTCATGACAAGTGGTATTGGTTTGAAATATGGCTCTTTTTATATCACTAAGGCTAGTGGAGTGGTCATCATGGGAAAATAAATTTAGTGGATTGCCGGTGGTAAGGTCAAGGAAATCTTGGTATTCATCTATATCAATTTCTAGCATATCAAGAATATCCCCTTCGGAAAATTTAAAACTACGCCCATTGACCATGGTGTAGAAGAATGTGGTTTCATTTTCGGTGTGGGATAAGAGATTGGCATAGAATTCGTTGACTACCTTAGTGGAATAGATAGGAAAAGAAGGATTGATGAAGTCCTTCAGCTTTTGCACTCCAAAGAGATTCTCCAGATCGACTATGTTGATGAAGTCCATAGCTTCGACCGGGCGTCGGGGAAGAGGAGCTTTAGAGGAAAGCCGTAGATATCTATCTCCAGCATCTCCGTCGACGAAGGCGATGTCATTGATGATCGTCAGGGGCGGAGTGGCTTCCCGATCTTCTCTTCTTTTTCTTCCAGCAACTTTCTTCTTCCCACAGACAGCTGATGATGAGGCCATTGTGTTTCTTGAGAGTGGAGAAGAAGCAAGGAAGATTGGATGATAAGAATGCTGAATGTTTGCACGAGAATGCACTAGAGATGGACTATGGAGGCAAGGAAATGCAAGTGTGAGTAAGTGACCCGTTTTTGCTCCTATTTATAGCATTCCAGCGACCTGGTCGGTCGACGACTCGTCGACCGAGCGTCCGCAACGGTCGAGTTGCAGACGCGCCACTTGGTTCCCCAACGGTAAAGAAAACGGTCATAACGGTCGGGTTACAACGGTCGTATCCAATGGCTTTTTCTCGGTCGAGCACTTGTCGACCGACTTTGTCTCGGTCGAGCATTGTTCGACCGACAGTTCGTCCGCTATTGAGTTTGTTTAGAATTTGTCGGTCGAGAGAGGTGGGCTGACCGAGCGGTTCTCAGTCGACGAATTCGTCGACCGACAGACTTTCTGGGTTCAACTTTTGAGACTGAATTTTAATGCAGATCATAGATCATTTTTGTAGAGCATCTATATGGATATTCCGAGGGAGTAATATTGTTTTGTTTTTGACAATTTTTAAGGCTTTAGATTCTATTAAAAATATGCTAAGATTAAGTCTAATAAGTTGATGTCCAAATAAACAATCTTTTGTCAAAGGTTATTTTAGGTCGCCCTTGACTACGACCGTGGCGCCCCTTGGTCAAATTTTATTTTAACCAAGAGGCATATTCTGCAGGTTTCCAGGATAAACATTCATATACTAAGTATAGGTTCTGCAGATAGCTTACGAGTATCAATTTGAGGCTCATTAAAGTGTACCAATTATGAGAAATTAATAAGGGCATCAAATATGATGAAGTATATTCAAGAATAATATCCATTCATGAACTCAAATATGATGAAGCATATTCAGTGATGCTTAATATAAGAGCACAATGAATATTTTCAAAAATCAAATTGAAACATTTTATTCATTTCAAGTGCACTATAGGCTGTTTCTAATTCAACTATTTCAAAGATCAGTTTGAGATAAGACATATGTGTATCAAAGTGATATTTAATTAAATTTTTGATTTTGTTATCCCGATATGTTAAGTTGAGATAGACATAAGGATATACCAATTAAGATCTTTGGTCATATCTCAACTTAGTCTAATCAATTTAATTTGGGGGTTTTTGAACCCATACCATCTCAACATTCTTTTTCTTGTATGGGCATGAAAAAGAATAATGTCCAAGGCGTGAGCAATAATGGCAACAAATTGAATCAACCTCAAGCCTTTTTCTATGATTTTGCCCTGTGTTGTCATTTGGTGAGGGTGTCCTTTTGGGTACATATATGGGTTGATAGGTTTGTGGCTTACTCTGACTAGGTTGTTGATGTGAATTTTTCTTTAGGTTTATAACCTAGTCCTCTTCTCCCTATTTGATGATAGGAATTATCCAATATTCTATCAAGGATTCCATTGTTGTTTAACCTACTAACTTCTCGTTGTAACTTAGCGATCTCATCCATTCTATTCTTAATATCTAGTTTTGCTTGATCTAGATTGGATGATAAAGAATTTCTTTCTTTCACTATATTGTCATAATCTACATGTGTACACAAAATAGGTTGTTTTTTAAAGTCATTTAACTTTGCAAGTAATTCAACCTTTTCTTGATATAGAAGATCATAATTTGTTTCTAGAGTAAAAATCTTCACTTCACTATTACTTAGAGATGATTTCAAAATACGGTTATTAGAAGCAATGTCATCTTTTTCGAGACCAAGAGTATTCAATTTAGCATATAAATCGTCATTTTCAGATGTAAGAGCAAGAAGTCTAGCATTTAACTCATCGTTTGTTTTACTAGATTTCTTTAATTTCTTCTTGCACTCAATATACTTATTGTGAGTTTCTTCAAGACTAGAAATTAGCTCTTCTTTTGATAAATCTAGAAGGCTTACCTCTTCTTCTTCTTCCTCATTGGTTGTAGCAATGAAACAATTCTTATGGACCTCTTTCTTCTTTTCTTTCCATGGACAAACGATTGTTGTATGGTTTGTTCCTAAACACCAATTGCAGCTTGTTGAAAGTTGGTCCAAGTTGCTCCTTTGTCTGTGGTCGTAGTCACCTCCACCCTTCATTCTTCAAGACCTGGTTAGGGTTCCTTGAAGCCTGCTCTGATACCAATTGAAAACAACTAGAGGGGGGGTGAATAGAGTTTTATAGAAAATTTAACAATTTTGAACTCAAACAACCACAATAATAATATTGGACAAGGAGACACAAGGTTTAGAGTGGTTCCAACTATAGCAAATACTATAGCCGTCAGTCCACTACCCGGTTGCTTACCCAACCGGGATTTGAAAAGAAATTTATTTTATTACCTCTTCAAGGAATTTACATAAAATACAATCTCTTTTCCTAAACCCTTCAAGCAGCCTTCACCTAGAAGTAATCGCCAACCTTGAAGCAGCCTTCCCTTGAAGTAGGTGCACCAACTCCCGTTGCACCAGCCTTCTGAAGTAGCTTCCCTTGCGATAGCCTTCTTGAAGTAGCTTGAAGTCCCCTTCTCCACCTGAGAAGTCAACCCTCTCCAATCCGCAGCCTCCAACCCTAGGAGTAGCAAGGAGAGTACAAAATATAAATAGGAACAAGAAAGAAAAAGGAAATTACAACTTATCCTTTAAGCCCAAGGCTTGATATGCCTAGATCAAGCGTAAGATCTCCTAGCCAAGTATGTGAACTTGTGATTGCTGTGGGTAGAAGAGTCTAGCCTATAGGACACGTGATTGAGCTAAGGAGAATGTAGGCCAATGATCACTGTGCTCAAATTGCTTGCAAAAGATTGCTCAAGTATGCTCAAATGTATTCTCAAGTGTAACAAGTGAATTCTAGTGTCCTATGGCTTGTCCTATTTATAGGAATGGCCTAAGTATGCTTAAGGACGTTCTAGACAACTTCTAGGGGTTTCTAAGTGCTTAACTAGCCGTTAGGTACAAAGTTGTTGCTTTAACAACGGCTAATTAATTTATTCTGCAGTTGCTGTCAGAGACCATCTCGGTCGAGGAATGGTCGACCGAGACACCTACTCGGTCGAAGTTTTGTCGACCGAAAGGCTCTCTGGATTAACGTTCATTTGCAACTGCCAACTACTTTGTCTGTTGTGTCTAACAGCTACTTTGGATCTTTCTCGGTCGAGAAGATGGTCGACCGAGAGTGTCTCGGTCGAGGAGTTTGTCGACCGAGAATGATCCTGTTTCAAGGTTTCAATTTAAGCATTAATTATATGTGTGAGTGTGCAAAGGTGATCCTAATTAACTGGGATGACATGTCTAATTATGGTGTTTGGCTAAGGAAAATCTAACGCTTGATTTACATGCAAATCTAAGTACTTGTACATTATACATTTGTACAAGTTTTACAATATTGATTACATTTCATGAAAATATAACTAAGTAAGCTCTTGGATTTTCCCTTGCTACTTTGTCATCCTGCTTAGTCCTGCACACTCAAGTAGCTTGTTAGATTAATAAGAAGGAAATGTTTGTCATCATCGAAACAAAGGGATTTATCATAATATCCAATTTATCCAACACTCATTAGTCATGATATGGTGATATCAAGCCAAGCACATAGGTACTTGTTAGAGAACAAGGTACCAGACAGACCCACCGTGAGAGTGACACATGGAACCATGACTTGGTAGTCACAGTCAGCTCTCACAGTGATGGTGGTGAGTGTGATTCTTAGACCTGAAATCACTACACTCAACACATGTCGTTGGGTACACTTTGACATCATCAAACGCAATCCTGAAACATGGGTTGTTATAAAGGTGATGATTGGGTGGCTTTGACACATGGGGCTTTTGAGGGGTGAGTGATAGATATGGGATTTGTCCCTCCTGAGGGAGTTTGATATCCTTGGCCACTTGATGAGTAGGATTGAGAAAGGCATGTGCATGCACGTGTGAATCAATATGTGATATTGATGTCATACACATCTCACTCGGTCTACTCTGAGATCAAGGAAATGAATGAACATTGACAGGATGACTGTTCCATGCCTCGAGTTCATTCTGGATATCAGTGACAAAGGAATTATACATTCACTGTAACACCATTCACGGATTGTAGGATGAAAGTTGTTCTCCAACTTTCTACTTTCACTTGGGTAGCAATGATGTGTGACTAGGCACCGCTCTTTGCTTGTGAAGTCATAAGTGTTATGGACTTTCACTGCCAACGTGAAATGGACCTGCAGGGTCACACACATAGGATTCAACCTGGAAGTGGAGTTTTGTCCACAAGCAATGTTTGGATTGATTACTAAAGGAGTTTAGTAGTTCAATTAAACACTCAATTAATCGAGAGCTCAATATCATATGGTTCAAGGTGTTGGACGCATTGATTAGAGTATCAGATTGATTGAAATCACATTTGACTGACTTTGCACAATCTGCATTCCCAACCGATCGGTTCATGTGATGAACCGGTTGGCTGAGGTTGCTGAACCGGTCAGCTCAATTGTTGAACCGATCGGCTCATGCACAGAGTGAAACGACCGGTTCAAGTGTTGAACCGATCGGTTCAGCTGGTGCAATCGAGCAACTTGGGAAAGTAGGATTGGTGAGAATTTTCCTTTCGTTTCAATTGCCCAATTCGATTGGGAATAATATTGGTATTCGATACCAATTGGGAAAGAAACAAGGAAAGTCAATCGGGAACCAACCTGGAACCCCAACCAACCGGTTCATGAGTGAACCGATCGGTTCAAGGGTCCCAAACGACCGGTTCAGTGGTGAACCGATCGGTTCAGGTTGCGAGATGGTTGCTTTTTGTGGAAAAATCTTGAACCCTTCTACTCCTGCTTTAGTCCTGTATTGTCGGGCACAGAGAACCCTGTCCCATGACCCGCCTATATATAGGGGTATTGGGGGCTTCTCAAGACACAACTCAGTACATGTTGATTGCTCTGCAAAGTTGTCGTTCTCTCTGGTTTTGGTAACTGAGAGAGAGCCCGAGCAAGTGCTTCCCGCAAAGGGAGGTGCAGCAAGGGAAGGACAACTGCAGTTGCAGTCAACAGCAGGAGAGTGTGTTGGCGACTAGTACGTCAACAGGAGGGTGCGACTCCTTCCACTTCCTTGTGGGACAAGGAGAGTGGAGTTCCGGGTGGTCCGTGTGGACTACTTCAGAGGCGGGAGGTCACTGCCGCTCAGGAGGACAACTGTCATCCGACAGTCCGGTAGGAGGAGGAGTCTTCAGTCCCGGTGCGACCAGGAGCTGCACAGACACCGTCCAAGACCGGAGTTGAAGACCGTGCAAGGCGCGTGGTATTGTCGCCGAGAAAGCCTCGGGACAAGGTATGATTCACAAACCATCTTTCTTATTATATAGATGTTGACGCGATTCCTTTTGTTCCGGGTTTGGGGAGAGAAAATTTTTGTTTCCGCTGCTTCTCTGCCTCCTCCAAAACCCTACAGTGGTATCAGAGCCAGGTCAACCGCTCTATATTTTAGGATTATCGATATGATCGATTTTTGGTTTGTCGCCTTTATTTATTGCATGTGATGCGAATAATATCGGCTTTATACATGTCCAATCCCCAAATCCCTAATATATATATATGATATGTAATATTAATGCACTCGATATGCGTCGCCCTTAAACGAGTTTTGTGGTGGATGTGTAGCATGATTATGGCCTATAAACCCCTATATTTGTTTATGGTTGTTTGTGTGGTTGCTTGCATCTCGGTCTGCGCACCGATTCCCTTTCCCATAATCCTGATGTAACTCGAAATAATTCTAGAATTCTTTTCCTACCTTTGCTCCCCCCGAATGTAACTCGGGGTTTCACAATTCAATTGTAAATAGGATAGATTTTATTTCCTGTTATGTCAAAGAACGGCGGACGACCTGAAGACGATCGGTTCAAGGAGTGAACCGATCAGTTGGTGATCGAGACGGCTGGTTTGAGGAACGAGATAAGCGGGTGGCGACCTGAGGAGATGCACGATGACCGGTGAACCGATCGGCTGGAGGCGCCAGTCGATCGGCTGGTGGCACCCGAACAACCTACCTGATGGCGAGCCGATCAGTCATGGAGATGAGCTGATCAAACCCAGAAAGGCAGGCACAGATTTCATCTTGTACAGGTTGCATGTGATGTAGACCTAGATGACCGTGATTCCTCTTGGCTCGAGGAATCACAAATAGGATGGCCATAATCATTGCTTTTTATCGTTTATGCATGTTTTCTGTGGGATATAGCATGTATATGATACGTACTATATATTGTGGTGATTGGATATGTATATGTATATAAAAACCAAATCCCTCATTAAATATTAAGTTTTAGATGCCTTCCAAATGTGACACACGTGAAAAGCTTGATTGACCAAGTGTGGGCACGCCCAAGCGTGGTGCACCGTCTATCTCGTGGAAGCGTGAAGGATGAATGTGTGGGTCTGCCCAAGCAGGGTGCATGTTCATCGTGTTGGCTTTGGGTCGGACTTAACAAGGTGACCTAGATAGGATCTAGCGCCTTGAGGCATGGGGATGTTCATTGCAAGGAGTTGCAGATGACATCTTTCAAGAGTTGCATACGATGCAATTGGCAAGAGTTGCCTACCTGGAAGATCTGAGTTGTGGGTGACAGCCCAAGCTGGTCCATGGCTAAGAGGATTTCAGGATCTTGACACACTAGAAGATTGTACGCTACAATCTTCCGAATTGATGGTGAGGGCTATCAATTTGAGTCAAAATAGTGGGAGCGGTAATTAATTAAAGGCCTAATTAACTATCGTCAAATTTTATTCAAATCAAATAAAAAAGGTTTTGACAAATGCAAATTTTCTCTTGTAGAATGGCAAAAGAATCATCTTTTAAAATGGGAAAATTAATTGAGAATAAATTCCATAACTGGTTGAGGATTGTGAGAAGTGTTCTGCACAATCCAGATATACCCGGAGCCTTAGAATCCACTCTATGTACGCTTAATGCGTTGGTGAAGAAGAGGGTAGGTAAGGGAGAGAAGTGTTCTCTCGCCAAACCGATTTCTTCTACATGGAGAGGATGGAAGGAACAATGGAAGAAGAAGTCAGAGATAGAGATCTCTACTTCTGGTGTATACGTGATAGAGATTAACTTTACTACTTCTTCGTCATAGGTACTTGATACCGGATGCAGATCTCACATTTGTTCAAATGTGAAGGATCTTAAGAGAAGTAGGCCTTTGGGGAAATGCGAGGTTGAACTACGTGTTGCTAATGGGGCAAGAGTTTCCGCCAGTGCCGTAGGAACCTATGAGTTAACTCTACCTAGTGGGCTAATAATAGAGTTGAAGAACTGCTATTACGTACCTGCCATAAATAGGAATATCATTTCCGTCTCTTGTTTGGACAAAGATGGATTTGAATTTCTTATTAAGAATGGAAAGTGTTCCATTTCTAAAGATGGGATCTTTTATGGCAGTGCCCCTATGTCTTATGGTCTATACTTGATGGACTTGGAGACAAGTGTATACAACGTAAACACCAAAAAGCAAAAACTCAACGACTCAAACGAAACATATCTCTGGCATTGTCGTCTAGGGCACATAAATGAGAAGCGCATTTCTAGACTCCATAAAGATGGTTATCTAGACTCTTTTGATTATGAATCAATAGAGACATGTGAATCTTGTTTGTTGGGCAAGATGACCAAGACTCCCTTTTCAGGTAAAGGTGAGAGAGCTAGTGATCTATTAGGACTCATACATACTGATGTATGTGGGCCTTTTAGAACTAATGCCAGAGGTGGGTATCAGTACTTCATTACCTTTACTGATGACTTCAGTAGGTATGGCTATGTGTACCTGATGAAACATAAGTCAGAAACCCTTGAAAGGTTCAAGGATTTCATGAATGAAGTACAGAACCAGCTTGGTAAAAGTATTAAGGCACTTCGTTCCGATCGAGGTGGAGAATACTTGTGCCAGGAGTTTGAGGACCTTCTGCGAGCCCGTGGTATTGTATCACAATGGACTCCGCCTGGAACACCACAGCATAATGGTGTGTCTGAAAGAAGGAATCGCACATTATTAGATATGGTGCGATCAATGATGAGTTTTGCTGATCTTCCAATTTCTTTCTGGGGTTATGCTCTTGAAACCGCCGCGTTTACACTTAACTGTGTGCCATCTAAATCGGTTCAAAAGACACCATATGAGATATGGACTGGGAAGCGTCCCGATTTGTCTTTTCTGAAGATTTGGGGTTGTGAGGATTTCGTTAGGAAAATGTTTCCTGATAAGCTTGGACCCAAATCCGATAAATGTTATTTTGTTGGATACCCCAAGGAAACGAGGGGATACTATTTATACCACCCTACTGACAACAAAGTGTTTGTTGCCAGGACAGCTGTGTTCCTAGAGAAGGAATTTATTTCCAAAGGAAGCAGTGGGAGGAAAATAGAGCTTGAAGAGGTTCAAGCCCAACAAGAAAACAATGAACCAGTAGATGTACCAGAGGAAAATAGAGATTCACAAGGTGTTGTGGAATCTCAGTCTCCTCATGTAACACAAGGACCTCATAGATCTAGTAGGACCCGCCTTGAGCCTGAGAGGTTTGGATACCTTGTGACTCAGGAAGGTGGAGAGTTGATCATAGATGATGATCCAACTACCTATGTAGAGGCTATCGAGGGACCAGATTCTAAGAAATGGCTTGAAGCCATGAGATCCGAGATGGAATCCATGTACTCCAACAAAGTATGGACTTTGGTGGAACCACCCGAAGGGGTAAAACCCATAGGGTGCAAGTGGGTCTTCAAGAAAAAGACCGACATGGATGGCAATGTGCAAACTTATAAAGGCAGATTGGTTGCAAAGGGTTTTCGACAAATTCAAGGTGTTGACTATGACGAAACCTTTTCTCCAGTTGCCATGATTAAGTCCATCAAGATCATGCTTGCTATTGCAGCTTACTATGACTATGAGATTTGGCAGATGGATGTTAAAACCACATTCCTTAACGGGAATATTCATGAAGATGTGTATATGACACAGCCTGAAGGTTTTGTAGATCCAAAGAATGCCAATAAAGTCTGTAAACTGCAAAGGTCAATCTATGGATTGAAGCAAGCATCTCGGAGTTGGAATCTTCGATTTGATGAGGAAGTCAAAGTGTTTGGCTTTATTCAAAATGAAGATGAACCTTGTGTGTACAAGAAGGTTAGTGGGAGCTCGACCACATTCCTCATATTGTATGTGGATGACATACTTTTGATGGGGAATGATGTCTTAGCCTTAGAGAAGGTAAAGACTTGGCTTGGGAAAACTTTCTCAATGAAGGACTTAGGAGAAGCATCCTACATTCTAGGAATTAAGATCTATAGAGATAGATCTAGAAGGCTTCTTGGACTAAGTCAGAGCACGTACATTGACAAGGTGCTGAAACGGTTCAGCATGGAGAACTCAAAGAGAGGCAACGTCCCTATGCTACATGGAGTTACCGTCTCTAGAGCTCAATGTCCCCAATCTTGTGAAGAGAGGGAGCGTATGAATGGGATCCCATATGCATCAGCCATCAGACCCATCATGTACGCTATGTTGTGCACATGCCCAGATGTCTCGTATGCTCTCAGCATGACGAGCAGGTACCAGTCAGATCCCGGGGATGCTCACTGGACAGCCGTGAAGAACATCCTCAAGTACTTACAAAGGACTAAGGATCAGTTTCTTGTGTACGGCGGCGAGGAAGAGCTGGTTGTAAAGGGTTACACCGATGCAAGCTTCCAAACCGATAAAGATGATTACAGATCGCAGTCAGGATTTGTGTTTTGCCTTAATAACGGAGCTGTGAGCTGGAAGAGTTCCAAGCAAGAAACAGTTGCCGATTCTACTACAGAGGCCGAGTATATTGCTGCTTCGCATGCAGCAAAGGAGGCTGTGTGGATCAGGAAGTTCGTCTCTGAACTTGGTGTAGTTCCCAGTAGCTGTGATGCAATTGAGCTTTATTGTGACAATAATGGAGCTATTGCACAAGCTAAGGAGCCCAGATCACATCAGCGGCCCAAGCACATACTGCGGCGCTTCCATCTCATACGAGAGATCGTACAGCGAGGAGATGTGAAGATTTGCAAAGTACCAACTGAAGACAACATAGCTGATCCACTGACTAAGGCCCTTTCTCAGCAGAAGCATGATGGTCATGCTAGGTCACAAGGACTGCATTTCCTTGGTGACTGGCTCTAAGTGCAAGTGGGAGTCTGTTGGTATGTATGCCCATAGAGCAAGTCATATGATGATTGTAATGGGATACTTTGTAATTGATTTGAATAATAATAAAGGCAGTTTCCAATCTATATGTTTAAACTGTTTCTGAGATGATGGTGTAACATGATAGATGTCTAAAGATTGTTTTACTCAATGACGTATGCTTTTGGGTTGAGGACCTAAACGATGAGATCATATGGATGCTAAGAGTATTCTTTCTTGTTTAGTCCCTAGTCGGTTGTTATTGTGGAAATAACCATAGACATCAATAACACTGAAGACTAGATTGTGTGTTGGTTGATGACAGAATCTCATTATTCATGATATGGTGATATCAAGCCAAGCACATAGGTACTTGTTAGAGAACAAGGTACCAGACAGACCCACCGTGAGAGTGACACATGGAACCATGACTTGGTAGTCATAGTCAGCTCTCACAGTGATGGTGGTGAGTGTGATTCTTAGACCTGAAATCACTACACTCAACACATGTCGTTGGGTACACTTTGACATCATCAAACGCAATCCTGAAACATGGGTTGTTATAAAGGTGATGATTGGGTGGCTTTGACACATGGGGCTTTTGAGGGGTGAGTGATAGATATGGGATTTGTCCCTCCTGAGGGAGTTTGATATCCTTGGCCACTTGATGAGTAGGATTGAGAAAGGCATGCGCATGCACGTGTGAATCAATATGTGATATTGATGTCATACACATCTCACTCGGTCTACTCTGAGATCAAGGAAATGAATGAACATTGACAGGATGATTGTTCCATGCCTCGAGTTCTTTCTGGATATCAGTGACAAAGGAATTATACATTCGCTGTAATACCATTCACGGATTGTAGGATGAAAATTGTTCTCCAACTTTCTACTTTCACTTGGGTAGCAATGATGTGTGACTAGGCACCGCTCTTTGCTTGTGAAGTCATAAGTGTTATGGACTTTCACTGCCAACGTGAAATGGACCTGCAGGGTCACACACATAGGATTCATCCTGGAAGTGGAGTTTTGTCCACAAGCAATGTTTGGATTGATTACTAAAGGAGTTTAGTAGTTCAATTAAACACTCAATTAATCGATAGCTCAATATCATATGGTTCAAGGTGTTGGACGCATTGATTAGAGTATCAGATTGATTGAAATCGCATTTGACTGATTCTGCACAATCTGCATTCCCAACCGATCAGTTCATGTGATGAACCGGTCGGCTGAGGTTGCTGAACCGGTCGGCTCAATTGTTGAACCGATCGGCTCATGCACAGAGTGAAACGACCGGTTCAAGTGTTGAACCGATCGATTCAGCTGGTGCAATCGAGCAACTTGGGAAAGTAGGATTGGTGAGAATTTTCCTTTCGTTTCAATTGCCCAATTCGATTGGGAATAATATTGGTATTCGATACCAATTGGGAAAGAAACAAGGAAAGTCAATCGGGAACCAACCTGGAACCCCAACCGACCGGTTCATGAGTGAACCGATCGGTTCAAGGGTCCCAAACGATCGGTTCAGTGGTGAACCGATCGGTTCAGGTCCCCAACCGACCTGTTCACTTGTGAACCGATCGGTTCAAGTTGCGAGATGGTTGCTTTTTGTGGAAAAATCCCGAACCCTTCTACTCCTGCTTTAGTCCCGTATTGCCGGGCACAGAGAACCCTATCTCATGACCTGCCTATATATATATGGGTATTGGGGGCTTCTCAAGACACAACTCAGTGCATGTTGATTGCTTTGCAAAGTTGTCGTTCTCTCTGGTTTTGGTAACCGAGAGAGAGCCCGAGAAAGTGCTTCCCGCAAAGGGAGGTGCAGCAAGGGAAGGACAACTGCAGTTGCAGTCGACAGCAGGAGAGTGTGTTGGCGACTAGTACGTCAATAGGAGGGTGCGAATCCTTCCACTTCCTTGTGGGACAAGGAGAGTGGAGTTCCGGGTGGTCCGTGTGGACTACTTCAGAGGCGGGAGGTCACTGTCGCTCAGGAGGACAACTGTCATCCGACAGTCCGGTAGGAGGAGGAGTCTTCAGTCCCGGTGCGACCAGGAGCTGCACAGACACCGTCCAAGACCGGAGTTGAAGACCACGCAAGGCGCGTGGTATTGTCGTCGAGCAAGCCTCGGGACAAGGTATGATTCACAAACCATCTTTCCTATTATATAGATGTTGACGCGATTCCTTTTGTTCCGGGTTTGGGGAGAGAAAATTTTTGTTTCCGCTGCTTGTCTGCCTCCTCCAAAACCCTACAAGGCAGGCTTTGCCTTCAATACCAAGTATCTCAACATAGTTTTGCCTACTTCTCTCTACCTAGAGTTAGATACTATCCTTCCTAAGTTTGAGAGTCTTTTACAAGAGGGTCATTTGAGAGAGGCTATAAATTTCTGTAAGATAATATCAAGAGTTCACCTCCCTCAAACCATAGTGTACGTGAATTACCTGGTGAATGAGATGATGAGTAAGTGTAGTATATGTTCGGCTTGTAATTTGTTGACATTGTAAATGTAATGTGAAGAATGAACCTATAACGACCCACACTTTTGGGTGTCCCTTAAATCAATGGGGGGGCTTAAATTTGAGAGTCATTACATGATATTTACATGGATCAAATAAAAAAATAGTAAAAAAGTTTCATTATTTGAACTTCAATTGGATACAAGATGTATAATGAGACTCGTAGAAGGAGTTGCGTAAATTTTCCAAAAAAATACATATGCATGCAAACAAGTATTAAGGACTATCTAGATAATCCTCCTTGTGACTTAGCTTTAGTATCTTTAATTGATTTCATCTTAGTCTTTTGGCCTTTAAAACTTTATAAACGTGGCAGTTACCTAAAACACCGACAAGAAAATATGTGTTATCAATATATCACAAATTTTGTACATGGTTCGATCACAATGTGTGTAAGAAAAATGGCAATATGTAATTCAAACGATCAAATCATGTCCACATATAAACTTGTGTTTTCGTTACATATTTAACACATTCTTGGTATTTTATCTCAGGTGTAATCACTGCCCAACCTTGGACTTATGTGTATTTCTCCTTGATACATGTAATTCAATGTTCAAAATATTATAGTTCCATTATGTGATACTCATATTGGTAGTAAAGCTGAATAAAAAGTAAACAATCATCCAACAATTTATTTCATCGAATCAATAGTTAAGAAATCATCCATAAAACTATCAATAGGCCATAATGTGGGTACTCATAAGTAATTATGTATCTCAATGTAGAAACATGTAGTAATATCTATGTGATCTAATGATCAAGGTACATTCAAGAAATCCTTAATAAATCAACATTATCTACATGTATGTATAACCAAAACATGTCGCGAAACATTCACAAGACACTAATTAAGTCCAGACCAGGTCCTAACTCAGGTTTAGGATTACCTTGAGTTTGGAATAGTAATAAGGGTCACAAACCCCAATTCCATAACATCATTATTATCAAGGTTTAGAAACCATATAGGCATATTAGGTGTAACCGTAATTAGACATTAGGTTCTAATTATCAGATTAAACATATGATGTCACTAAGAACAACTATATTAGGTTATGCATATTATGATCATTACATAATGTAATCACTGGTATCAAATCCCTAATTCTTTTATTTATGGATTAGAACCCTATAAAGTATGAGTAACATTATGATATGATTTAACACATTGAAATCTTATTATTAGTCAATAATATCAGATAATATCACAAGTAAATGTATTAAACTTAATTAGAATTATAATAATTAAATCTAGGACTACTTATATTACTACTTTGTATTCATGTACTAAAATATACTTTTATAACTATGATCAAAATAAGGCCTCAATTGTATTTTATATGGATTCTACTCATTTTCTTGATCAATTCCATATATAATTTCAAATATATTTTAAGCTACTATTCATTTACTACAGTAAAAAAAAGATAAATATTTAATGAACCAGTTAGCAAGTGCCACATCAGTAAATATTATATTATCAAACCAATCACACAGTCATGGGCTGACCACTTGCACCTCATCAATGCTATGTCAATGTGGCTTGCGTGTTTGATAACTAGAAAATGACTGGAGTACCTTTTTGCAATGACCTAGATATGTCACACATACTAGGGCATATCATTCAATTTACCTAAGGGATTGTCTTATTCCTCTCAGGACTTAGTGTGTTGCTCTAGTAATGGTCGAGGTAAACCAAAAGGTTGACTCTCGCCATCTAGGCAAGGTGGATGAATCTAAAACCTACAATACATTTGTTTAGGTCTTGTGGACTTGTAGGGCCTTCTTGGTTGAGATAGATAACAAATGAGAGCTTGATCTTGAGGTTGGGATTCATACGGTGATGATAGTGATAGCAGGATATGAGGGGTACATCACCTCACTAATTGTCACAGTGAAGATGGGGAGAGATTCACAACATCCTTTTGAACTCATCAGAATCCTTATCATTTCCTTGAGTGATTGCAAACTCTATCCTCCACTCCTAGGTGATCACATGTGTTTTCAAAAATGATGACTAGTCTTGGTAGAGATTTGAGGGGAAATTCGGTGTACAATGGGTGTCACTGACATTATTGGTCCTATAGGAGTCAACAAGGTCCTTTGATAGGTTCCTAAGTTGCAGGGTGTGATGATGGTAGCTAGATTTCCAATTCTAGATAATGACAGTATTTTAGGGGTCATTGATTTTGGGGAGATAAGGTTTATTTTAGAATTATTTGGATCTGGTTTAATCTCACGGTGATAAGGGGAATTTGTAACATTATTAACTGAAAATGTAGGAATGTTTAGGGATCTCAGGTTCTTCTTCTTGTGGGGATCTTGTCTAAACCAAGAGGAGGAGACTAGCTCCCATTCATAATCATGCCTAAATCAGAGTCTGGATCTAGGTGGACTCCCCCATACATATTTTTTCTATACTTCTTTTAGATTAAAAAAATCTATTCTTAAAATAATTTCCTTAGCCACGTCAGTGCCCCGTTTTAAATTAAATTTTTGTGTAAGCCCACATTGCCATTATCTTTCATAGGAATAAAGATCAAATCCTAACTATCGTGTTGATTATCTGGAACTTGGTTTCTAAGAAAAACTTAGGTAATTACTTAAGTAATTTCCCAGGTCACAATATAACCTGGTATTTTTTGGAATTTCTCCCATTATCTAATATCACAATTTTTTATCTACTAAACATATCTTGGATATTTTCTAAGATGGGGAAACCTAGGGGTCATGGGAGAGTCGGAGGCGACACAGACGATGGCAGAGAACTGGATCCTAAAGGCAGGTAAGCAAATCACGTGCAACAGGAGGATGAATGGACGATGAGCGAGAAGACAGGAGACACCAACACAATGGTTGTTGGGGGGGATAACACATAGATCATTGGCCTATTGATACCACAAGTAGGGTTTGATTTTAAGGTTTCCAGAATGAGAGGGCAAAAAGAGGAGGACGCTACCATACAGGCTCACAAGGAAAGGGAGAAGACCCACCCAGGAGCGCAAGGACACCACGATATGGGTTCAATATCTACAGAGAAGAGAACTGCCCCTATCATTGACAATATGAAAGCTAAAGAAAATGAGAGACCCTTCTCATTCATTGACGTTGTCACAGGCAACACCAGATTGAACAACAACTCATCTTTCCTAGAGAAGCTCTTCGAGGAGGATCTTACAAAAACAAACGTAACCCTAAAATAGATAGACGGGATGTCAGCACTAGTGATCCAACCAAAGGCAGAAGAAAACTTGATCAAACCCTGGAAATATGTTGTGGTTGTCTGGCTCTTGGGAGCCAACATAGGGTACATGACCCTCAGTGATAAGCTTAATATATATTATGGAGAATCGTCATACATTTCAATATGTATGAACTAGACTTTGGCCACTTTGTCGTCCAACTCTCGTGTAAACAAGATTATGAAAACACCCTCACAGGAGGACCATGGAAGATATTCAGATTGAACCTGTTGGTTTGGGACTGGTATCCTACGTTCAATCCAATTGACAAAACACCAGATATAATAGTGGCCTGGGTACGCATACTGAATCTCCCATTACACCTGTACATGCCAACAATTTTTGAGTATATTGGCCTAGCTATTAGTCACCTCATTAAAGTAGATGTCCACATGACCAACCGATCCCATAGTAAATTCGCAAGGTTGGCACTAGAAGTGGACACCACCAAGTCCTTAATACCCACCATCCTTATCAACAGTGTTGAGTATGACATAGATTATGAAGGATTTCCCTGTGTCTGTGCAAGTTGTGGCAATGAAGGGCATACATCCAAGGTATGTAGAGGCATAAATGAGGCGGAAGAGATAGATGACATAAATAAGAGAACTGTAATAGTAAGAAACCACCAGGATCTCAATCAGAATAAAAATGGGTGGCAAACTCAATGGCGACGAAGAAATAATAGGCAAAAATAGGCCAAACAATATACACTCGAATCAGAAACCCCATCAAACAATTGATTTGCTGCCTTGGAGGAAGGAGGTGACCAATTTACTGAAGCATAGGATGACCATGTGAATGCTGGTATGGGCCACACACAACAAAATCCCATTAAACCAAGTAAGGTATGGAGGATAAAGAGAACCAATTCTGAAGGTTAATCATCAAGAGCTTCCCTAGGAGACATCACTAATATGCAGATTGAAACGAAAACATCCACTACAACAGCGAAGGACAATCATGTAGCTGCCGAGGTGGAATTAGATGAGGTGGTCGAAGTTATTGATATTGCATCCATTGAAGTTCCAACTGTTACTAGAGAGAATCTCGAAAAGGAGGCAGAAATATAATTACCAGAGCTGGTAGCTGAAATCCATAAAGCCATCGCAACCCTACACATCACTGACGGCCACAAGACAAAAGGTAACTCCACGAAGATGAAACACAAAGGTAGATTTAAAAGCACAAATATCACTGAACCTATGCAAAAAAGCCCGAGAAGGATGAAGAAGGAAATAAAAAAAATAAGAGTATTGAGTTCAAACACGTAAGTGGATATGGACCAGGCTCAGAATCAAGCTAGCAAAGATAAGGAGAACCAGGCACCATCCACCCCAAACTATTCTTAATGCAAGACATCATGTGCTGGAATATCTGAGGTATAGCCAAAGCATATACTAGAAGAGTTCTCAAAGAGTATTTAAATATGTACAAGCCCAAGGTGTTAGCCATTCTTGAACCATGTATAAGAAGAGCCAAAGCTACTAAAACTATCAAGAACCTCAATTTTAATAACTCCTTTTGAGTAGAGGCAAGGGGTTTCTCGGGGGGTATTTGGGTGTGTTGGAATGAGTTCAACTGTAATGTGGAGATTATCAATTATCATCGGCAATTCATTTCCTACTGCATCAATAACAACACTCTCATTAGCTTCATTTATGCCAACCCACATATAAGCATAAGGAGCCTGTTGTGGAAGCACTTCATCAACATGGGATAGTCCTTTACAAAGTCGTGGATAGCACTTGGCGATTTCAAAACCACACTATGCCTGGATGAAAGAAGTGGATCCAAACACTATAACTTCTCAGAAGCAAGAATTTTCAAAGAAACACTTCTTGAAGATGGACTATCTGACTTGGGTTTCTCAGGGCTAAAGTTTACTTCAAAAGAGGAACCTTACAACAACGTATTGACAGAGTTGTGGCCAATGTTCAGTTCATTTAGTAGTTTCCAAACTTTGCTGTCATGCACCTACCGCGTATCCCATCTGATCATTGCCCTCTGCTAGTGAAAGCTTCACCACCCAGCATCAGACAACACTGCTTCATCGCAAAAGCTACTTGGTCTCATATCCCAGACTTCAAGAACCTGCTGGATGATAAATGGGGTGACAACCTTGATTTCAATGAGGCTCTCAAAAAGGCTTCACCATCTATCTCAAAATGGGACCATAAAATTTCACAAGAACAAAAAAGAAAGAAGACTAGACTGTTAAGGAATTTTTAACAACTAGAGAAAGAACTAGCTATCTCATATAACCCAATCTCAGATGATATCTACCTAAACATGAAAACCGAACTTGATGACATACTAAAAGAGGAGGAGGAAGAGTTGTGTAACGTCCTAGGATTTGAGGCCTTAGATAAGATGATCTTAAAAGGAATGATTGGACTACCCATATCACCAAGGTACACCTCCTTTTCAGGGAGCCCATCTATAAAGAACTCCATAGTTAAGCGTGCTCAGCTTGGAGTAGTACTAGGATGGGTGACCAATCGGGAAGTTGATCCTGGCTTGCGTTTCAGTGGGGACAAAGTGCGCAGTTAAGGCTAGTGGTGGTCTGTGGGGCCAGTCGACATTCCTGAATCTCTACTAGAGCCTTGGGTAGTGGGCTCGGATGTTACAAGTTGCAACAACACTGCCACCTAAATTGGATCCGCAATGGAGATGTAAACTTGAAATATTTCAATGCATATAGAAAACAAAGACGGAGATCCAACACAATCACAAAACTTAAAGATGTTGATGGTGTATGGATCAGTGAACTAAGCAAGATGCAAAAGCTGGCCTGTGATCATTTCCATAAACTTCTGACATCTGAAATAGGAGAAAGACAGGCAATGATGGATAGCATTCCAGGCAGTTTCAAACACCTCAGAGACACTAAAACACAAAGGATAGATGTGCTACCATCCCAGCAGGAAGTGTTGATGGTGTTGAAGAACATGAACCCCTATAAGGTGGCGGGTCCTGATGGGATTAATAAACTATTCTTCATGAGGAATTGGAATATTACCAAAGGTTCTATTATCAAAATAGTGACACACACACTGTCAGGAGGGAGTCTAAATGAAAAACTATGCAACTCAACTATAGTGCTTATACCCAAGGTGACTGCACCTACGAACTGTGAACAACTACGACCAATTTCCCTAAACAACATATGCCTAAAGTTGATCTCTAAAGTAGTATTTTAAAGATTGAAACCTCACATGCCGGATTGGATATCTCAGGAACAAAGCAACTTTGTACCCGGATGACGGATCATGGACAACATAGACATAACTCAAGAACCTATTCAAAAAACTCTCAGTTGTCGGCACCTCCCACCCAACATTACAACTTACATCATGAATTTGATAACTACGGGCACTTGTTCAGTCTTATGGAATGGATCGTGCACACCTACCTTCAAAGCTAGTTGGGGGCTTCGTCAGGGGGACCCCTTATCTCCATACATCTTTGTGCTATGCATGGAGAGATTAAGTCAAATGATCAATGACAAAGTTGAGAAAGGAACTTGGACACCTATCACACTCGGCAGAAGCGGGGTCAAAATCACTCACCTATGCTTCGCCAATGACTTGATTCTATTTATCAAAGCTTCTTACATCCAAATGGACATGATCAAGAGCTGTTTCAGAAAGTTTGAGCAAGCTTTCAGGAAATCTATATCTATAAAGAAGACCCATATATTCTACTTGGCCAGCGTCCCAAAGCTCATCCGTAGAAGAGTTAACAAAATCGGAAGATTCAAGGAAACTGAAGATCTTGGGAAATATCTAGGTTGCCTATCATTGATTCCCAAGTCACCAAGCAAACTTATGTTGACTTCTTAAACAAGGTGGACTCTCGTATCAATAGTTGGACCTCTCGCACCCTTTCACTGGAAGGTCGCTGCATCTTAGTCCGCTCAACCTTATCGGCAATTCCTACATATACTATGCAGACAACACAACTACCTTTACAAATATGCGATCGAATAGATAGTAGCATACGGAAGTTTCTTTGGGGAGGCACCTACAAAGACCGTCCCATGTCACTTGTCGCTTGGAACAAAGTGACCATCAAAAAAGAGGATGGAGGGCTCAGAATACACACTATGAGGGAATGGAATTCAGCTCTGCTCTTTTAGAATACCTGGGAACTAGCTACGGACAGAGGCACCTCCTAGTGTAGGTTAATGGCAGACAAATTTAAACATCATATGGAAGGAAAGCACACCAACCTGTACTGGCTAGCTAAATCGTCCCTGATGGGCAAGACGTTTATAGAAGATAACTCCTATAACCAAGTTATAACAAAAATGATACTAGCTTGTGGCACGATAAGTGGTGTTATAAGGAGAGTATGCTAGCCGAACAAATGACGCACGACATCCCCATTGAGTTGCAGGATTTGTAGATGACAAGCATTATAACTGACGAAAAGAGATGGGATGAGCCATTTCTATGGGATTGGCTGACCAACTCTCAAGTGGAGCACATAATACACATGAACCCACCATTGAAGCTAGAGGAGAAAGAAGTGAAGGTATGGAACTTGTCCATTAATGGACAATATTCCGTCTGTTCAGCATACCATCAGCTCAGGGCCGAAAGGAATCAAAAAGTTTAGGGAGATTGGGAGAGGATATGGAAGGCTAGGATGGCAGCCAAAGTCAAATTCTTCATGTGGTTACTATCCCACCACAAGAAGGTCCATAGACATATATCTTTAGACCGGAGCTGTAGTAGGTGCCGTGAGCATGAGGCGACTAGCTTGCACGCTGTTCGCGACTGTGAACAAGTCCGCAAAGTGTGGAAGGGCATCTACCAAGACAAACTACCTTTGGATTTCTTCATAACAGATCTCAAAAGCTGGATAAGAAATGGCTTGTGAGGAAAGGAAATCGAGCAAAACTACTTCATGATCACTTGCTAGTACCTTTGGTTGTGCAGAAACTCACAAGTCTTCGATAATAACAAAAAACCAACTAAGCATATCATTAGATACATCAGACTAGAGACTGAGCTATAAAGGAAAGCATGGCAGAAAGAAATGGTGGACAACAGAGCTATCTCAAAGAAGGACGAACAGTGGGCACCTCTGCCCATGGACAGCCTGAAGATGAATGTGGATGCGGCCCTCCTTAGACATAAAAGCACATCAGCGATGATCATCAGGGACGAAAATGGTGACTGGGTGGATGGTTATGTCTAGATTTTCCCGGTTGACTCTGCTCTACAATCAAAATTAACTGCAATCACAGTGTCCATGAACCGAGCTAAAAATTTGAATTGTAGATGCTTGATAATCAAAACCGATTGTAAGCAGGCAACTGGGATGATCAAGAATGCCTACTCGGAGAATCCCAGATTTTCCCATCTACTATATGACATCCAAAAGCTCTTTTGGGAGAATAGATATTGGTAGATCAGACATGTCAGTAGGTCATCCAACAAGGCTACAGATGGCTTAGCCAAATGCCATCTCAGAAACAAAACTGGCTCGTTCCAATATATCAGACCCCCTGAACCTATCAGGGAGTGGTATGTTAGAAACAAATGTAATGGTATTAGTACTACCATATTTCTTTTGCAGAATAATTTGTGTAATGCTAGATCTATGGTTTGCCTCCATGAGGAGAGTGGGATGAATAGATGATCTCTTGACTTAAAAAAAATATCTTGGATATTCATCACTATCATGAAGTGCCAAGTTCACCACTACTCTCTCAAGGACCTATAAATACACCCTAAATTCACTCAACAAGGCTTGATTAGGGTTCTAAGGTCCATGGTCCATATCTTGAACTTAACCTTATAAATGGTCCATATGATTAATTTTACCTTAATTCCAAATTGAAGGCACAGTTCATCATACTATCTCACTAGAGGCCCCATATGAATATATATGCTCAATATTACATTACTTGCTTAAATTTATAATCCCACATCAATCGAAGTCATTCTATTGTTCTCATCATCTGAATATTATTCTAATTGTCTTGAGGTCAATATCCATACATTACTATTGAATTGAATCCATTTTTTTACAAAATTTGAGGATCTTACAGTCACCCCTTCTTAAGAAAGAATTTTGTATCCATGATTCAAATCTAAGTAGGTTACCATGAATGATAACTAATATTATCATCAAACATTAGGGATATCAACCATTCTTGGATAGATTTCATCTATGTTACCTTTAATAACCATTTTCGATACAAAAATTTCTCATATTACTTAGGTTGGAATCCAAATTCAATCCAAGTGTATCTCCACATCCTCATTCATAACATTACATTATACATGACGCTTTCAAGTTCACTTGTGATTACATATCCACCTAGGTTTCCAACCTAGTATTCATCTTTTCTCATGAAAGGGTGAGGTAGCACCTCAAAACCATTGATTATGTCATTAAATTCATCTTAGAGTATTCATCTTCACATGTCAATTTCATGTATCATATGTGGCTACGTGATCTCTACACCCATAATAAGATGAAATATGCATTTAGTTGTAGTCATCCTATGTTCTGTGTAGAGATAGTGTATCCACACATTATCTCATTACTCACAATTTTATGATGAGTCATTTGCAACAATGACTCCAAACCATGTTCAAGAATTTCCTTAAATTTCATGAAGTCAAGGTTTAGTGTTTTTCTCATAATTCTTGAATTTATGTGCAACTATTATTTCCACTATTATCACATTACTCCTTGCCTTATTTGTATCTTCATATCATGCATTATTGCGTTGGTTATTACCACTTGATTCCTTGGGCCTTACACACATAGAAAGTGGGTTTTCATGAGCTCTCCCCTACATAATGCTAACATGAGGCTCAACACTTCCCTTCATAGGGATGACATAAGGCTATTCTCTTCCTCTTCATAGGGATAACATAAGGCTTGTCTCTTCCATTCATGAAGCTGTTGTAAGACTCACATCTTTCCTTCATAGGGCCATTTTATGCCTAATGAGCTTCTTCCATGCAAAGGGCTATTTCGTGCCTTACTTGAGAGTCTTCTCTTTCTAGGGATATTTTGGGCCATTTTTACAACTTTATACTATCATTATTTTTATCATGTAATTTTTTAGGGTAAGGGTTCCCAAATGTCATTTTGACCCTAGATATCATGTATTATATGAAAAACCCTAAGGGTTATATATACTCCCATGTCATACATTTTAAGGTATATTTTAACATCATATATAAAATTGGAATTTTTCTAACCAAGGTCTCACATCATATTATATTGTTTGACCTACACATATTATCCTTGTATGGATTATACCTTATATTATTATAAACCTAGATGGTTAAGGTTAGGTCCTTTGAGGACGTCCAAGGTTTCCTTGATTCCTAAAATGAAGTTGTCCAACTCACAATTAGGAAACTCCTAACGTAGGGTGCCTTCTTGGCTTTGAGGAGGAGATTAGGCTTTGTAGCCCTAAAGTTGAACCCTCAAGGTTATGGTTATACCTCCCTCATAAATCCTTTACCCATTCCGCGATTTTTACTACCCCCTGGCTGGGACACCACTCTTAAAGGATGAATTGAGGGCTTTATATTCATTCTTTTTAACTATTGGTTTCCTTTGTTTCATGTACATATTCAAAACATTTATGCGCATCTTACATGAGCGATTGTTTGCTGGTACTTTATGTACTGACATGCATGGGAAAAATGGGGTTTCTAATTTTTGGTACCCAGAGTGGATTAACAAACCCATTTGTATTTTTTCTTTCTTTTTTCCTAGTTAACTATAGAGTTATTATTTTCCTTCATTATTGTTGTACATAAATTAGGGTTTTCATTGGGGTTAAGGATGAATCACACCTTCCTAGGGTCTTATTCTTCCCTTAAACTACTTAGGATTTATAAGTCACTGAGTTATCCCATCCCAAGTCCTTCATGGAAGATTCGGGTATCCTAACCAATCCCTTGATTTTTCTAGGGTTTACCCTCACTAGAGGGGAATATTATACATGTCATGTTCTCTAGAAAGTTTCCTCTATTTAGTGAATCTGTACTTTCATTGTGGCCATGGAATGCTAGTCCTTGATTTAAAAGATACCAAACACAATCAGTTGATGCTTGTAATCATGTACGATACTCTTTCTTGATTTCCTCATCTTGTTTAAACAATGCTCACATTTTTTCTCTTTAACTAAAGTTATATTTTTTAATGGTGGAGGATGCCTTAATCCTAGCTATTTTAGAAACCCTAAATTGAGATGAGGAAGGAATAGCATTTTAGGGTTTATTAAGCTAAGAGATGAGAAGAGGACGATATTAGAGATGGGAAAACTTAGGGAAATATAATTTCAAGAAAACCCTAGGTCTAACCAGGCAGGTATTACATCGAGTTAGGGAGTCCTAGTATACCAACCTAATGGCATAGAGGAAAATATTGCCAGCCCTAAATACAGTGATCCTTTCTAGACATCATTACCCTTAGGTTAGGCACTAATATTTTCCCTTACCATTCTATGGATAATTTGAAACTATCAGCTATTAAATATTGTTTCATAAGTCTGGGATTTGATACCAAATGTAACGATCTGCACTTTTTAGTGTCCCCCAAACCAAGGTGGACCTTAAAGCTGAGAGTCATTATCTAAACTTTATAGTATCATATCTAACAAATAAAAAATAACATTCAATAATTTCCATTAATTGAACTGAAATTGGATACAAGATATATAATGAGACTCCTATAAGAAGTTACAGGAAATTATCCAAAAAACTACATATACTTAAGATGAAGTACTAAGGACTATCTAGATAATACTTGTTGTGACTTAGCTATAGCATCTTCAATTGATTTCATTGAAATTTTTGGGTCTTTAGATCTTTATATTCATGTCAGTTACATAAAATGTCAACAAACAAATAAACATATCAATATATCACTATACTGTGTACGTGGTGCAACTAAAATGTGTGCTAGTATAATAACAACATATAATGCTAACAAATGAAATCATGTGCGCATATGAACTTGTGTTTTCATTACATATTCTAACCCATTCTTAGTATTCTATCTCAGGTGTAATCAATGTCCATCCTTGTGAAAACCTCTAGAGGGGAGGTGAATAGAGTTTTATAGAGATTTTAAAATAATTTAAACTCAAGCAACCACAAAGAAAGATTGGACAAAGAGACACAAGGGTTTAGAGTGGTTCCTAGCCTTAGCAAATACTAAGGTAGTCAGTCCACTACCCGGTTGCTTACCCAACCGGGATTTGAAAAGAAATTATTTTATTACCTCGCAAGGACTTTACATAAAATACATTTCTTTTCCCTAAACCCTTCAAGCAGCCTTCACCTAGAAGTAATCGCCCAACTCGAAGCAGCCTTCCCTTGAAGTAGATGCACCAACACCTGTTGCACCAGCCTTCTGAAGTAGCTTCCCGTGCGATAGCCTTCTTGAAGTAGCTTGAAGTCCCCTTCTCCACCTGAGAAGTCCACCCTCTCCAATCCGCAGCCTCCAACCCTAGGAGTAGCAAGGAGAGTACAAGGAATAAATAGGAACAAGAAAGAAATACAGAAATTACAATACCGTTGTAAGCACAAGGCTTGATTTTCCTATATCAAGCGTTTGGATCTCCCAACCAAGATATATAGCAATGTGATTATTATGTGTAGGAGATCCTAGTCTATAGGACACGAAACGGTAGCAATATGAATGTATAACAAGTGTGGGAATTGCACTATTGCTCTAAACAGATTGCCAATGTTGTGTATGCTCAAAGATTGCACAATTGAGTATGTAAGTGTCTACTAGTGTCCTATGGCTTGTCCTATTTATAGGAATGGCCTAAGTATGCTTAAGGACGTTCTAGACAACTTCTAGGGGGTTCCTAGTGCTTAACTAGCCGTTAGGAATAAGTTAGGCGCATTAGCAACGGCTAGTTAATTAATTCTGCAGTTGCTGTCAGAGACCATCTCGGTCGAGGACTTGTCGACCGAGATGCCCGGTCGGTCGAGGATTTTTCGACCGACAGGCTCTCTGGATTAACGTTTATTTGCAACTGTCAACTGCTGTGTTTAACGGCTACTTTTGGTCAATCTCGGTCGAGAAGTTTGTCGACCGAGAGTGTCTCGGTCGAGGAGTGTGGTCGACCGATTTTGACTCTGTTTTCAATCTTTCAATTAAGATACTAAGTGAGTGCATGAGTGTGCATTATGTGATCCTATTAGAAGGAGATGTCCTAACTAAGTGTAGTGTTTAGTTAGGGAGATCTAATGCTTGATTTACATGAAGTCTAAGTACTTGTACATTATATGTTTGTACAAGTTTACATATGATTACATTGCATGACATTTATAAACATTCAAGCGTAAGGATTCCCTAGAACTTTGTCATCACCTTGTTCCTGCACACTTAAGTAGCTCGTTAGATTAATAAGAATGAAATGTTTGTCATCATCGAAACAAAGGGATTTATCATAATATCCAATTTATCCAACAATCTCCCCCTTTTTGAAGATGACAAACATTTCCTAAATATGAAATAAGGAAATATAAAGTATATGAGTTTCATACCTGAAAATTTACCTTTTGTAGCCATTTATGTTTTTCAAGTAAGTGCTGGCCAAGATGTGATGAAACTCTTTTATATATATTTTTATATTCTTTCTCCCCCTTTGTCATTTCAAAAAGATATCCAAAGTTGAATGTTTTATTTGTCTTCTCCCCCTTAATATAGTGCTCCCCCTTAATTAGATATCCTATTAGGAACATTGATTTTTATCTAATTTATCCATAATTTGTTTCTCAATCATTTGCAAAGGATGTTAAGCCTTGAAATGAAATGAGATACCTTTAAGCATATGATGAAATGTATATGGATTTCTCATATATCAAAGGATGTTAAGCCCTAGATTAGATGAGAATCCTCTAAGCTTAGAGTACCTAAAAATGTCTCCATCCAAATGCAAGGGATGTTAAGCCCCATTTTGGGTAGAGAGTTCCTTCAAGTACAAGATACCAATTTCAATAAATTCATAACTTTCTTGAAAATATTCAGTTATACATAGTGATTGCAAAGTTTTTGTAAGCTTCAATGATCAAAGTTTTAATGATCTCCCCCTTTTTCTTATGCTTTGCTCCCCCTTCGATAGATATCTCAAATGAAAGTTTGAATACTCAGCAAATACATAAAATGTCCAAGATTTTAACAAAGATGTATGCAATTATGTCAATCTGGAAAAAACAGAAACCCAGTCGGTCGACAGTTGCTCGACCGACAATGTTCTCGGTCGACTAGTTGCTCGACCGAGAATGTTTCTGGAGAACTATTTTGTTATTTAATTTTAATTTGTAATAGTTGCCTGTTTTAATTATTATTATTCCCTTATTTGTTATGCTCTACAAAAATGAACTTATAATGCGTATTTTGAAGAAGTCTCATATGCCAAACAAATATCCATGTGAATCAAATAAAAATGGCAAATTTCATTCAATAGCATGAGGAAGATTACAATCATATAGAGTACAACTATTACAACTCCAACACTTCACAGGAAAGATTTAAGAATTACATCAATGTTCGGATCTTTCCCAAGAAATGGCTCGGCTCCATAGTGTTGGACCAGAGTTTTCCAATCCAAAGCACCAGTTGTAGTCAACGCATATGCTTCCAGGAAAGTGGGAACTCGGTCAAAACGGAAGTGAGCAGCTATGTCTTGCAATTGTATGGAAGAAAATTGAGTATGTGCAAGATCTATTGATGGTGAAGGTGGAGGTTGATAGTAGTTGTATGAGGGGTTAAATGGGTTGAGCATGCCAGGGTTTAAAGAATGCGGATATTCATCGGTTTGGTTAGGAGAAATGTTTTGCATTCTTTGATTTAAGTATGACATGGCATGGTGATTGTAGTTTAATTGTCTACTAAGATGGTATTGGGAGCCAGCAATATAAGTAAGGGTATTTTGGATGGGATCAATGGAAAGGTTAGTAGGAGGAGAGGGTGGTATATCCTGATGTGATGACTCTCCTTCTACTCTTGCCCTATTATGGCCAAAGTCAATTCCCATCTTCTCTACGGTGTTCTTACTTATCTTTGGTGGTCTACGCTCCCATATGTATCCCATATCTTCAATGTTTGACTTAAGAAAATGTTGAGTAATCTGGCACACAAAATCAGCATATGGTGGATTGCCAGAAAACTCAAGCATATTTTTAAGTATTATGCGAATGAAGTTGATGGGAATTTCTTTTATGATAGCATAAATTAGACACATACGGAAGATAGGAACCTCGGATTTATTGGCTTGTGGATGTATGTTGGTGGAGACAATGAGGTTTACTATTCTACATGTCGGTTTTAGGTTTATTGCATAATAGGTTCCCCTATCTTCATGACAAGTGGTATTGGCTTGAAATATGGCTCTTTTTATATCACTAAGACTAGTGGTGTGGTCATCATGGGAAAATAAATTTATTGGATTGCTGGTGGAAAGGTCAAGGAAATCTTGATATTCATCTATATCAATTTCAAGCATGTCAAGAATATCCCCTTCGGAAAATTTAAAACTATGCCCATTGACCATGGTGTAGAAGAAAGTGGTGTCATTTTCGGTGTGGGATAGAAGATTGGCATAGAATTCGTTGACTACCTTAATAGAATAGGAAGGAAAGGATGGATTGATGAAGTCCTTCAGCTTTTGTACTCCAAAGAGATGCTCCAGGTCGACTATGTTGATGAAGTCCATCACTTCGACCGGACGTCGGGGAAGAGGAGCTTTAGAGGAAAGCCGAAAGTATCTATCTCCAGCATCTCCGTCGACGAAAGCTATGTCATTGATGATCGTCAGTGGCGGAGTGGCTTCCCTCTCTTCTCTTCTTTTTCTTCCAGCAACTTTCTTCTTCCCGTGGACAGTTGATGATGAGGCCATTGTGTTTCTTGAGAGTGGAGAAGAAGCAAGGAAGATTTGAGAGTAAGAGTGCTGAAGGATTGCACGAAATTGCACTAGAGATGGACTATGGAAGCAAGGAAATGCAAGTGTGAGTAAGTGGCTCGTTTTTGCACTTATTTATAGAATTCCAGTGACCCGGTCGGTCGACGACTCGTCGACCGAGCGTCCGCAACGGTCGAGTTGCAGACACGCCACTTGGTCCTCCAACGGTAAAGAAAACGGTCATAACGGTCGGGTCGCAACGGTCATATCCAACGGCTATTTCTCGGTCGAGCGCTTGTCGACCGACATTGTCTCGGTCGAGCACTCGTCGACCGACAGTTTGTCTGATACTGAGTCTGTTTAGAATTTGTCGGTCAAGTGAGATGGGCTGACCGAGTGGTTCTCGGTCGAGCATTTGTCGACCGACTAACTTACTGAGTTCAATTTTTGGCTGAATTTTAATGCAAATCATAGAACATTTTTGTAGAGCATATGTATATTCCAGGGGAGTAATAATATTTAAGGCTTCTAATTACCACAAATGATTTGACGTTTTGATTTAAAAATATGCTAAGATTAAGTTCAATAAAATAATGTTCAAATAAACAATTTTTATCAAAGTTTATTTTAGGTCACCCTTGATTACGACCATAGCGCCCCTTGGTCAAATTTTATTTTAACCAAGAGGCATATTCTGCAGGTTTTCAGTATGAATCATTCATATGCGAAGTATGAGTTCTGCAGATAGCTTGCAAATATCAATTTGAGACACATTAAAGTGTACTAATTATGAGAGCTTAATAAGGACATCAAATATGGTGAAGCATATTCAAGAATAATATCCATTCATGAATTTAAGATTACTTTGGATAGACTAAAATATAAAAGCACACAAAAATTTATTTGAAACATTTTATTCATTGCAAGTATTTCTGAAAAAGAAATGTGCAATAAAAGAATGATTAAATAGAATCTTTCAAGAATAATTTTCACATACAATGTAAAGATTTACAGCAGTTTGAGATAAACGTATGTGTATCAAGGTGCTATTAAATCTTTTTAATTTTTGATTTTGTTATCCCTAAATGTTAAGTTGAGATAGACATAAGGATATACAAATTAAGGTCTATGGTCATATCTCAACTTAGTCAAACCTATTTAATTTGAGGTTTTTGGAACCCATACCATTTCGACATGCTTTTTCTTATATGGGCATGAAAAAGAATAATGACCAAGGCGTGAGCAATAATGACAACAAATTGAATCAACCTCAAGCCTTTTTCTATAGTTTTGATCTAGGTTATTCTTGGGTATATACATTTTTGTGCCTCTAGGTATATAAGCGGATTGACTCGCTTGTGTTCTTCTAGGTTGTTGATGGGATTTCTCATTAGGCTTATAACCTAGTCCTCTTCTCCCTATTTGATGATAGGAATTTTCTAATATTCTATCAAGGATTCCATTGTTGCTTAACTTACTAACTTCTTGTTGCAACTTAACGATCTCATCCATTCTTTTCTTGATATCTAATTTTGCTTGGTCTAGATTGGATGATAACATATTTCTTTCTTTCACTATATTGTCATAATCTACATGGGTGCACAATATAGGTTGTTTTTGAAAATCATTTAATTTTGTAAGCAATTCAGCTTTTTCTTGACATAGAAGATCATAGTTTGTTTCTAGAGTAAAGATCTTTACTTCACTGTTACTTAGAGATGATTTCAAGATACGATTATCAGACATAATGCTATCTTTTTCAAAACCAAGAGTATTCAATTTAGCATATAAATCGTCATTTTCGGATGTAAGAGCAAGAAGTCTAGCATTTAGATCATCATTTTCTTTACTGGATTTCTTTAACTTCTTTTTGCATTCAACATATTTATTATATGTTTCTTCAATAATAGCAACTAACTCCTCCTTAGGTAAATCAAGCAAGCTTACCTCTTCTTCTTCTTCCTCACTTATTGTAGCAACGAAACACTCTTTATGTGCATCTCCTTTCTTTGACTTCCATGGACATTTAGACGTAGAGTGCTTTGTTCCTAAGCACCAATTGCAACTAGTCGAACTTTGGTCCATGCTCCTTTTCTTGTGGTTGTAGTCACCTCCTCCCTTTATCTCTTCAAGACCTTGTTAGGGCTCCTTGAAGCCTGCTCTGATACCAATTGAAAACCTCTAGAGGGGGGGTGAATAGAGTTTTATAGAGATTTTAAAATAATTTAAACTCAAGCAACCACAAAGAAAGATTGGACAAAGAGACACAAGGGTTTAGAGTGGTTCCTAGCCTTAGCAAATACTAAGGTAGTCAGTCCACTACCCGGTTGCTTACCCAACCGGGATTTGAAAAGAAATTATTTTATTACCTCGCAAGGACTTTACATAAAATACATTTCTTTTCCCTAAACCCTTCAAGCAGCCTTCACCTAGAAGTAATCGCCCAACTCGAAGCAGCCTTCCCTTGAAGTAGATGCACCAACACCCGTTGCACCAGCCTTCTGAAGTAGCTTCCCGTGCGATAGCCTTCTTGAAGTAGCTTGAAGTCCCCTTCTCCACCTGAGAAGTCCACCCTCTCCAATCCGCAGCCTCCAACCCTAGGAGTAGTAAGGAGAGTACAAGGAATAAATAGGAACAAGAAAGAAATACAGAAATTACAATACCGTTGTAAGCACAAGGCTTGATTTTCCTATATCAAGCGTTTGGATCTCCCAACCAAGATATATAGCAATGTGATTATTATGTGTAGGAGATCCTAGTCTATAGGACACGAAACGGTAGCAATATGAATGTATAACAAGTGTGGGAATTGCACTATTGCTCTAAACAGATTGCCAATGTTGTGTATGCTCAAAGATTGCACAATTGAGTATGTAAGTGTCTACTAGTGTCCTATGGCTTGTCCTATTTATAGGAATGGCCTAAGTATGCTTAAGGACGTTCTAGACAACTTCTAGGGGGTTCCTAGTGCTTAACTAGCCGTTAGGAATAAGTTAGGCGCATTAGCAACGGCTAGTTAATTAATTCTGCAGTTGCTGTCAGAGACCATCTCGGTCGAGGACTTGTCGACCGAGATGCCCGGTCGGTCGAGGATTTTTCGACCGACAGGCTCTCTGGATTAACGTTTATTTGCAACTGTCAACTGCTGTGTTTAACGGCTACTTTTGGTCAATCTCGGTCGAGAAGTTTGTCGACCGAGAGTGTCTCGGTCGAGGAGTGTGGTCGACCGATTTTGACTCTGTTTTCAATCTTTCAATTAAGATACTAAGTGAGTGCATGAGTGTGCATTATGTGATCCTATTAGAAGGAGATGTCCTAACTAAGTGTAGTGTTTAGTTAGGGAGATCTAACGCTTGATTTACATGAAGTCTAAGTACTTGTACATTATATGTTTGTACAAGTTTACATATGATTACATTGCATGACATTTATAAACATTCAAGCGTAAGGATTCCCTAGAACTTTGTCATCACCTTGTTCCTGCACACTTAAGTAGCTCGTTAGATTAATAAGAATGAAATGTTTGTCATCATCGAAACAAAGGGATTTATCATAATATCCAATTTATCCAACACCTTGGACTTATGTGTATAACCCCTTGATACATGTAATCTAGGGTTTAAAATTTTCTAGTTTCATTATGTGATACTCATATTGGAATTATAGCTAAACAGAATGTAAGGAAACAAAAATAGTCTATTTAATCAAATCAATGCTATGGAAATCATCCATAGAACCATCAATAGTCGATAATCTAGGTACTCCTAAGTAACCATGTACCTCAACATAGAACCATGCAACTATATCCATGCAATCCAACCATCAAGCTACTTCAAGCAATCCATAATGCATATCTACATGTATTTATAACCCTAACGTGTCACCAAACATTCAAAAGATAATAATTATGTCTAGATTAGATCCTAACTAGGGTTTATGGTTATCTTGAGTTTTTAATAGGAATAAGGGTCACAAACCCTAATTCCATCACATCATTGCTGCCAAGATTTATAAACCCTAATAGGCATATTAGGTGTAACCCAAACAAAACATTAGATTCTAATTATCATATTGAACATATGATGTCATTGAGAGAATTACATTAGGTTATGAATATTATGATCATGATAAAATGAAATCATTAGTCTCAAACCCTAATTCCTTTATTTATGGATTAGAACCCTAAAACATATCATAACAATATGATCCAATTTAATACATAAAAATCTTGTTATTCTTCAATAGCATCATATTATATCACACATAAGTGTATTGAATATAATTATCATTATAATCATCAAATCTAGAATCTAAATATATTCATCACTTTATATCCATGTACAAAAATACACTTTCATAATATGATCAGACTCAGGCCTCAATTACATTTTATATGTATTCTACTCATATTCCTAATCAGTTGCATATATAATTCAATATATATTGAGCTACCAATTATTTACTACAACTAAAACAAAACAAACATTTAACACACCAATTAGCAAGTGTGATGTCCGTAAATATTATATTATCCAAACTTGCCCCGTGGGCCAGGTTTGACCAATGGACTTGTGCCTCGTTAGTGTTATGTCCATGTGTCGTGTGTGTTTGATAATTGAAAAATGATTGGAGTGCCCTTGTGTAGTGACCTAGATGTGTCATGCAAAATAGAGCATCTCAGTCAATTTACGTAAATCATCTCATCCCTATCACAAGTGAGGTTGTTTCTCTAGCCATTACTGAGGTCAACAACAAAGTTGACTCTTGCCATCTGGGAAAGGTGAAGGCAACTGAGACCTGAAGTACATCTGGTTGGGTCCTCTAGACTTTTAGGATCTTCTGGGTTGAGTTGGAGTACAACTAAGAGCTTTGTCTAGAGGTTAAGATTTGCATGGTTATGATAGTGATACTGAGTGTGAAATGAGGGGTAGATTGCCACACTGATTGCCACACTGGAGATGGGAAAAGATCCCTAATGTCCTTCTAGAGACATTGACCCTTTCTGTGCCCTGGGGTGGTCACGAACTCTATTCTCTACTCCTCAATAATTGTAGGTATTGTAAGAGGTGATTAGAGGAGGTTTCGGGGGAATTTAAATGCATAGAGTGTAGTGTAGAGATCTAAGGTCATGTAGGAGCCATCAGGGTCCTTATATAGGTGCCCCTATTGCATAGAATGACAATAGTATCTAGACTTCCAAATCTTAGTAATGGTGGTATTTGGGAGTTATTGCAATTTGTAGAGGTAAGGTATATTATTGGATTAGTTGGTACCTTTTATCTCCTACTAATAATAGTGAGGGGAATTGATAAAATTATCAAATGTAAAGGAAGGAGTGTCGAGGGATCTTGGGGTTTACTTCTTGTAGGGCTCTATTCTAGAGACCCGACAGAGGAGATGAGATCTCAATCAGGATCTTGCTCGAATCTAGAGTATGTGTCTTGGTGGACTCTCCTAAACATATTTTTTTGACCTTTACACTTCATTTGGATAAAACCCCTTTTCTTATATTAATTTCCTCATCCATGTCACTACCCCATTTAATACTAATATTTAGGATAATGACATCATTTCCATTATCTTTCATTGAGAAAATGATCATATTGTAGTTCTCGTTTTAATTTGGAAAAATTTAGCTTATAAAAAAACTTGGAAAATTTCTCTATTAATTACCTAGGTCACAATATAATGTGGAATTTCTAAAATTTCTCCCATTATATCTCAATATATATATCTACTATAAATATCTTGCATATTTATATTGAACACCAAGTGCCAAATTCACCAATTACTATCTAAAGGACCTATAAGTAAATCATAATTTGTCTCAACTAGACTTGAGTTGGGTTTGAGGGCCCATGACCCATATCATGACCTTACAAATGGTCAGTATGATTAATTATATACTTAGTTACAAATTTAAGGCTTTGATCACCATAATATCTTAGTCAAAGCATTCTATGAATATATATTCTCAACATTACATTATTTACTTAAATTCATTATCACACTTTGATCAAGGTCATTCTATTGATCACACCATTTTAATATTATTTTAATTGTCTTATGATGGGAAAAAAATTCAAAATTTACAAAACTTGAGGATCTTATAGAACCCTAATTCCATCCAATATAGGTTGGATGAGCTTATGACTCCGTTAGGTCTCAAGATGAGGCAATGTAAATTATTCTTAAGAGTGACATAGGGAATGGTGGATGTCATTCTCATTTGGACCTAGTAGAGGTTTACCATATGTAATAGAAAATCTTTCACCCCCCTCATGATTGTAATCTAGAGAATCATTGGTATAACTTTTTAGGTATCTAAAGAATTTGACTCTTGTATTGGTACATAGTGATGATAGAAAAATAATATAGGGTTTGGTAATGGGAAGTGGCTGACTTGGTTCCTGAATTGATTTTTGCACCATTATTGGATTTCCATCATAAAGTTTTGATCATCAAACATATTTTATTATCAAACTATACATGAAAAAATATTTATATATTTTATTAATGGTTTTTGGTACCAAGTCACCACCACAAATAAATTTATAGCACCATAGAACCCCTTTAATGAAGAAACTCTTGTCTGGCACGATTAACCCTGAGACCCTAGCCCTAAGCTCAATGTATTGGGTATGAGAAGAAGTTTTAGATATAATATCTAGTGGATCCACACTTGTTTCCTTTTTATATGATTAGATAAGCTAAAATCCTTTAAAGGGGTGTAGATTATTCATTATGTATGTAGCTTAGCTTACGAAAATAATAGAATTTAACAGTGATGGAAATAATTAATAATTGGGTAATTTCCCATAATGGTTTATAGCAAGTGTAGCTGCTGCCTATTTAGTGTATATGGGTAAATCTTGCTAATTTGAACAAAAATAATTTTGGATTTTTTATATGATTAATTCTTTATGATATTGTGTTGGCACCCAATTTTTGTTCAACTCAAAAAAATTCATGAGAAATGTTAATTCTTTAGATAATGATATAAGCCATTCCACATCCTACCCAATTTCCACATATTCACTTTTTTCCATATTTTTCCGCATTTCCCATCAATTTAAATCATCCATTTTGCCCACTTTCACTTAGTTCAGGCTCTTCTACAAGGAAATTTTCTTTAAGATCGAAAGTGCAATTTGTTCCACATTTTTGCCTTAAAAAAAGCTATCTTTCCAAGAATTGCCAAGTTGAATTGTCATGAACTAGTTATTCCCTTTTCAATTGCCTTTTTCCAAAAAAATCCAAGAGATAACTCTGACATATCTTTCTGAGCAAGTTTTCTCTATTTTTTGCCAAAACATTCTTAAAATTACTGGGAAAATAAGAAAATCTTTTTTTTCACCTAGAGGACACCCAGGCGGATCACAACCATCTATCGGTGCCATGTGGTGGATCACCACCATTAGTGTGTGAAGTGTGGCACATTAGGGTGATCCACCTCCTCTTTTAGAAGATTTTTTCTAGAATCCCGAACCCTAGTCATGGGCTATAAATAGAACCTCATATCTAACAAATTCTAGGCCCCTTTTGTGACACCCCACCATCACACAGACAACAAGATGACACGCGAAAACGTGCGGAACCACATATTACTGAAAACACGGGTTAATTAAAACTGATTTGCGGAAAGCATATAGAAGGGAACTTTTACATGCAGATCCTATAGAGAAACATGTTATATAAACATTACAAGCTTTGATATATGTCCACAGCTTATTGGAACCAGTTGTACTGTCAGCACTAGAGTTCATCACCTATTTGTACATACATAACAGGCCATGTACGGCCAGCAGCAGGATAGAGCAAAATTACAATAGCTAGACATCATGAAACATCGTTAAACACCTCCGAGGACATGAGAGTACAGGGATGACTCTAGGACTCTACTACAAAACCACTAAAACAACAGCATGTCCATCTCTTTCCTTCTACTGCTCTTCTTACTGCTCGACCGCAACCTAATGGCCACCACCACGTCTAGAGCGATCACCTAAAAAGGGTGTAAACCAGTGGGGTGAGACACATAGTCCCAACAAGAAACATAACTCCCCACCAAAACTATAAAACCTCAGAAGATTAAAGCAGTAAAAGCAGATAACTGATAAAGCGTATAACAAGAGCAGTATGCTGAGCAAGACCATTATTCCCATCATTCTTACCAAGATATCCAGGAGGTATATAACCAAGTATTTCTTTATGGAACATGATTGAAAAGATAAGATTTATAAGAACTTATCAAAAAATATAAGGATCGTACACGTAAATGCAAGGTATAACTAGATCATCTATATAAGCAAGTACTCGCTCAATGTTTCATATTTATTCTGTGTAGCATATACCACCTGACTGTATTACATTTTATTATGCCCTGAGGAAGTGAGCCTTCCCTGCTCAAATCCAACCATTGGCTGTGAAGCCCAATCTGGTGCCATACAAGGTCTAAGGAGATCCAGAATCCATGACCTCACCTTCTTGTGTTCAGTACACGAATCATCAAGCAAGATCGCAGTCTTATGCTTATAGGGCCTCAGCCTCTGGGTTAGCCCCACAATCTACCCAAATCTTTATCTCACCTCATCATAGGTGCTAGTGCATACATCTGAGTCATGAACGCATCATGCTCATCATCACATATCCTGAGCCATGGGTCTGTTCACCATGATCCATATATTCACAGTGGTACTTAGATTCCCCCAATTTAGGCTAGGGGAAAACCTCGCATATTCAACAATATGCACTCCAGGCAAATCCCGCAGGATAAACCTATTTCACCATTACCATGATACTGACAATGATGGATCTATGGCCAGGGAGAACTACATGATATGCTCATCTATAATTAATTAGTATATTTTAAGCCAATTGTTGAGGCAACCAAAGTATAAACATAGCCTTATAAAATTACATCATTATTGTCGTGGGACCTCAATCCCTCATTATATCAACCACTGCCTCTCAAGGCATCATAATCATGCATCAGCATTCTGGGAACGCATCCCTTGTCTCATCATCAGAGGATAGCACCTCAACTAGGCACTCAACCTTATAGTAGGTCCTCAGACCTATCAACTTGTTGTGTCATTACCACATGGTGCTACACAAGCACATACGTCTCATAGCTCTTACCAGGCTATGAATACATATAGAAATACATGCATGGTTAGTATACACATCCATAGAGATAACTGAAGCCATCAAGGATTCACAGGATTCTCATGCTATCAAGTATAAAGCAACATCCATCAGTATATTACACATAAGTTGTACAAATCATAGTTTTATTATCAATCATAAGCATATATCATGCCCCATATTTGTGATCATATACATGTGTCACTTTATCATGTGTAGCAAGATCATATCCTTCCAAACTTCCTAGTTCATAACCTGTCATCTTATCTCATTATCATAGCTGCAGGATTCAAGGTGATTACACCATATCACTTGTATTATCATTATTAATAGAGAACTATCATCTATATACATTCCAGGTTATCAGAACCCTCACCAAAGCTCCTTCAACCCTCACTATAGGTAGTGTCGGACAGGGTAACTACCCTCACGCAAGCCTGTCAGCCAAGAACAATTGGCAACCTTACCACTTGTAACGTCCCAACGCAACGCTGCATCATGCAACCAGGGCTAGAGCTATGTATCATGCATGCAACTACAGGGTGGTATCAAGCAGCACATGGGAACTTCTTATTATTCAAGACCCTATCGCCCACTTAAGGTTAGGGTTTCATGTCGGGCAACCACCAACATCATAACGCCCAAGGCCGTAACGACCAAGGTCATGACGCCCAGCCATCAAACCATATTGTCCAAAGAACCCTTATGTCGGCCAAGGCACCATGTCGTCCATGGGCAAGGTGACTACTAAGGCATCATATCAGCTAACTCAATTGAGGGTGTGTCATGAAAACACAAACCCCAAGCCCGACATAGGGTTACCCATCTTACCCATAACGTTCAAGGAAGAGCTAGGGTGTCGCCCACCGAAAACAAACAAGACCTAGGCACCACAAGAAGGCCTATCGTCCAACTAGGTCAAACCTCTTATATCGGCCACCACTAAGGTACCTACTAGGGTTTTTCTATATCACCATATCAGGCACCAAACCAACCACCTCAACTAGGTGTATCGGCCAAGGGTAAAACCCTATACAAGAGGCTATCAGGAAACACTACTCCAAGGTCATAACATGTAAATCACAACTCTACAAGGTCGTCTTCAACCTCAAGCATAAGGGCACCAAACCCTAAATGATCAAGAAGATTGGCTCACCTCTCAACACCCAAGAGAGAGGGGTTTTGCACAACCTCTATCACAAATTGGGAAACCACAAAGATCAACCTCAACTTAGGTCATCACATATCCAAGAGCTCACCTCTCAAAACCATGGTGAGAGGAGGGTGTTGCCCAAGCAACTAGAATGTAGACTCACCTCTCAACTTAAACGAGAGAGGGTATTACCCACATCACTAGAGCTCAAACTCACTCCTCAAAAACTAAGGAGAGAGGGGTATTGCCCAACAAGAAAACCCCAAACTATGGTTCGTCCAACTAGATCCAAAGGTATGTAAACCATCAACAACATCATGCTCACTATATCCATAAGATCAACAACATGTACTAGAGCAAGAAACATAACATGCAATGGCCAATCATCCACATATATGAATCATGCAACATAAAGAAGGTAGTATAGCTAGGATTAGAAATTATGTAACCCGCCTTAAGCAAAAACTCCTCAAGCTCCAAGCTCCAAGCTCCAAGATCCAAGCTCCAAGCACACCACTCTCAGCCACCAAGGAAACAAGGTCCACCTAGAGTTTGGCCACCAAGCTAGAGGAACAAGAAGAGAACTCGTTCAAAGGGGTTCGACCACCAACCTTAGCTCCGCCAAGGGTATCGGCCACCAAGGTTGCAAGGGAGAGGTGTATCGTGTACCAAAGAAGAGAAGGGCAACAAAGAGCTAAAGGGTTCCTAAGGAAGTGAAAGGCAAGGCATATATAGATGAGGATAAAAGGGGAACCAAGGCAAGGTGTCACCTTACTAAGGGACACATGTCCACATGTTTGCCACCTTGCAAAACACATGCACAAGCCATGCCACCACTCAACCAAGGATCGGCCACATGTCCAAGCTAGGGTGACACAACCAAAGCAAGAGGGTCAACAAGGTCAAAGGATAACACACTTCAAACCAGCACCACCTTGGCCGACACACCCATGGGTGACACCCCCATGGCCGACACAAGGTGCTCCTTACCCGATACAGGGCTCCTCAAAGCAAGGAAAGGCCCAAACAAGGGAAAACAAGGCCCAACATAGCTCACCCAAGCCCAAGCCAACTTAAGGAACGAGCCCAAACCTTCCTCTCAACACTAGAGGAATCAAAGAGAGAGAAAGACATCTCTCAAGGTGACAAACTTACTCTTCAACCCTAACTTAGGTTATTTTGCAAGTAGCACCTCCAACTCTCAATAAAACACAAGCAAACCCTAATCACCACTAAAGGTGATTAGCAAGCAACCAAACATAAGGTTTAGGAAAAACAAACAGGGTAAGCCCAAAATGGAGGTCAGGGTCCTTACACCTTTGGTCTCTACTGAAGCTAGAGAAATGAGTACATCTCTCCTTATTTTTTGTATTTCCTGTGATTAGAGGATCCTTCCTTTGACAACACCATCCCTGCTAGATTATGTAGAATGGTAAACTACTATAAGTAATGTATTGAACTATTGAACCTACTATCTATATGACTTTGATCTATAATTTCCACGTTTGACTTGATCTATTATTGCCTCTAATCCATTATCTATTGTTTCTATTTATTTTCACTCTTACTAGTTCTAAAAAATTAGGTTTAGTATCTCTAAGAACCTATCTTCTAGTTATCCTCTAAAATTTGACACATCGGTCCTAATCGACAAAGATGGATCCCCGCCATGGGAGGTCTTGAGGTGATGAGGATCCCAATACACCTAAAAATTATGACTTCCAAGACATTGAAGGGGAAAATGTGAATATCTCTAGCCTTACAAGCCCACCCAAAAATAAAACCCGACTTTTTTATTTTGTTTTATTTGATAAAATTCTCGGGTCACTCACTCTTTTGACTCATAATTGCGCTTGATACCAGTTTATCAGGAAGAATAAGGGTGTTAATCCTTGCTCATCTATAACTAGATCACTGGATCCAAATTCTAGTTATACCTTTATTTTATGTTTTTCTTTTACATCCAACATGGATAGTGGCTCAAAACCCTCTGTGGCTTCAAGGACACATCTTTTTCCACATTTTTTTCATAAAATGTGGTGGCAAATCTGAATATACCCTTTATCTTTCTTTTTGTGATGTTTCACTCCCAAAAAAGGATGGAGATTTATTCCCATGACAATTTTTCTCATTTCTTCTCCTTTTTATAAGACTGTGTGTGATAGACTAGCATCTCTACTAGGGAGTGCCAGTACAATATGAATCAAACCCTCGTTGTTGTGTTTTGAAGATTGAGCATCTTTGTTTTTTTTCTTATTGTTCTATTTCTATTAGGGAATTTGGTAGTGAATCACACTAATTCTCGAGTCCTAGGTGTGGGGTCAATAGATGGAACCCCGATACTATCGATCTCAAACTTTTAGAAATGGTCGACAATTAGTTGTTCACAAACTGTCAATCAACAATGTCAATGTTATATCGACAATTAGTTGTTCACCAACTGTCAATCAACAATGTCAATGTCGATGTCAAAGATTTTCCGAGTAAAGTTAAATAAGGCAGACCAGAATTTAGGTCGACAGATCACGATCAAGTGATTGTCGACCAATCATCATTTAGATAGAAAACAATCATCCATCTTGATTTAGATGTGGCATACTTATAAAGTTTTTGCGAAAAACAAAATTTGATGAGAAAATAAAACAATCCAAAAAGACAGAAGAGATAGATACTTGGATTGCGTCCCAAGTAGCTCTTTTTTATAGTCATTTAGCTTGACTCTTGGGAATCTTATTTGGATTTTAGGGCATCTAAAAATTCTAACTCTACTTTTCTAGTGATAGCTTCATCTTCATAGTATTTCTTTAGTTGATGACCATTGACTGAGAAGGTGCTTCATTTCTCACTATTAATGTCCATCATTCTAGAGGGATAGATAGTAACCATGGTGAATGCGCCAGACCAAAGAGATTGGAGTTTCCTGGGAAGAGGTGAAGTGCTAAATTGAAGAGAAGAACCTTGTTTCCTTCAGATATATCCTTATGCTTGATGCAATAATCATGCTAAACCTTTGTGCATTCTTTGTAGATCTTAGTGTTCTCATAAGTGTGTAGGTGGAGTTCTTATAATTCCTATAGTTGTAGGAATCACTTTTCTTTTGCACGGTCAACATCCATATATAGAGATTTAATTGGCCAGTAAGCCTTGTGTTCTAGTTCCATAGGAAGGTGACATGACTTGCCATAGATGAGGTGATAATGGGTTATTCTGATGGGTGTCTTATAAGCAGTTCAATATGCCCATAGGGCATCATCGAGTTTTGACGACCAATCCTTTCAGAATCTTCCTATTATTTTATCAAGAATTTGCTTAATCTGCCAATTAGAGACTTCCACTTGACCTATAGTTTGAGGATGATATGGTGTAGAGATTTTATGTTTGACTCCATACTTCTTTAGAAGAGCCTCAAATTGTTTCTCTATGAAGTGTGAACCTCCATCTCTGATAACTATTTTTGGGACTCCAGACCTGGGAAATATTATTTATGTGAAAAGATACATGATTGTCTTGGAGTTGTAGGTTGATGATTGGTATAGCTTCCACCCATTTAGAAACATAATTGACAACTACCAGACAGTATTTGTTGCCAGAAGATGGTGGGAATGGTCCCACTAAATATATTCCCCAAACATCGAAGATTTTGACTTTGATCCATTTATCCATTGGCATCTCGTTCCTTTTGCTAATGTTCCAAGTGTGTTGGCATGCATCATATTGTTTGGCATAGGCATAAGCATCCTTAAAGATAGACGACCAATAAAAACTAGAATTTAGGATTTCTAGTGTTGTCTTTTTAGTGCCCAAATGTCCACCATAAGGAGATGTGTGACATTTTTCTAAGATAGAATGGGCTTTGTCGTGATCTACACAATGATAGTAGACGTTGTTGGAACATTTCCTGATCAACAATGGGTCATCCCAGTAGTAGTTCTTTAAGTCAGAAAAGAACTTTGTCTTTTGATTGTAAGTCATTCTGAGTGGCAACTGCTGACATGCAAGATAATTGTAGAAATCAGTGTACCATGGGGTTACCTGGTCAAGAGAGTGAATAAGAAGTAGGGAATCATTTTTATTGGCTCATTGATGGGAAGTGGATTGTTATCTTCAACCCTTATTCGAGAGAGATGATCATCCATGACATTGTCGGATCCCTTTTTGTCGATGGTTTCATGATAAAATTCTTGTAACATAAGGGCCCACATGAGGAGGTGTGGTTTAGTATCTTTCTTTTACATGAGATACTTAATTTCACCATGATTTGTATAAAATATTACCTTTGCTCCTAGGAGATAAGACCTAAATTTTTTGAAAGAATAGACAATCGCCAACATTTCCTTTTCAGTGGTGGTGTAATTCACCAGAGCTTCATCGAGAGTTTTACTGGTGTAATATATGACATGATGTTTCTTATCCTTCTTTTGTCATAAGACGGATCCAAAATAATAACCACTAGCATCACACATTAGCTCAACGGGAAGATCCCAATCAGGATCTTGCATGATGAGTGCGGTAGTGAGGGCATCCTTTAGAGTATGGAAAGCCTTTAGACAATCTTCATCAAATACAAATGGTTTATCTTTGATAAGTAGTCTAGAAAGAGGTTTTGTAATTTTTGAGAAGTCAGTAATGAATCGGAGGTAGTACCATGTGTGTCCGAATAAACTACAAACAAAACAAATCATCGAAGGAGGCGGGAGTTTGTAAATGGATTCTATTTTTCTTTTATGTACTGATATACCTGCCTTAGAGACTTTGTGCCCCAGCACTACTCCCTCTCATACCATGAAGTGGAACTTCTCCTAATTGAGAACTATATGCATTTCTTTACATCTATAGATAATAAGGGATAGATGTTTCAGACAATCTTTGAAGGACTCCCCATAGACTGAGAAGTCATCCATAAAGGCCCTTCATAATCTCTTCTATTTGATCATAGAAAATAGTTGACATACACCTCTGAAAGGTGGCTGGAGTGTTACATAGGCCAAAAGGCATGTGATGAAAAGCATACATCCCATAAAGACTAGTAAACATAGTCATTTCCTGATCATCCAAATGGATAGGTACCTAATAAAATCTTGAGTACGCATCTAGGTAGAAGAAGTGTGAATGATGCACCAACTGTTCCAAAACATGATTAATAAATGGGAGTGGAAAGTGATTCTTGCATGTAGCTGCATATAATAACCTGTAATCAATGCACATACTCTAGCTAGTTATTGTGTGAGTGGATAATTCTTTTCCATCACTATCCTTGATCACAGTCATCCCTCCCTTCTTTGGTACCACATGTACTAGGCTTACCCAATTATTGTCACTGGTGGCATAGATGATACCTGCATCTATAAGTTTAATGACTTCCTTGTGTACCACCTCTTGCATTTTGAAATTTAGTTTCCTTTAACCTTGCACTCACAATTTTACATCTTTGTCAGGGTTAAACCTATGCATGCAAATGGTTGGATTGAGACCTTGAATATCTTGAATGTAGTATCCAATGGCCTTCTTCTGAGTCTTGAGTCCAGATAGGAGTTGTTGTTGGTTAGGATATGACTATGCATTGATTATCACCATATTCCTCTTTTCATTATCAATAAATTATTGTTTCAAACCCTCAGGAAGTGGTTTCATCTCTGGTTGAGGTCTTGTGACAGCAACATCTTTGGGTTCTCACTAGAGAGAGGCATACCTTACTATTTTAATAGATCCTTGCAAATCTTCTTTTTCTGTAGCTTCTAAGTATGCTAAAATCTCTTCAACTTCAGGAACCTCTATCCATGAAGTAGGATTGGTTAAAGCCCACATCAAGGGTTTGACTATAGCATTGTGTTCTTGAATTTATGCAAATAACTGGTTGCAGTAGTCCACAAAGTAATTTGTCTTTACTGGTGAAGGGATTTTCATGTGATCGAGTATATGGAAGTCATAGATTCTTTCTCAACTCTTATAGTGATTAACCAATCAACAATGTATAACAACGCATGTTTTGTAGAAAGGAAGGCCATTCGAAGATCATCGGACATGTAGGGTCTTCTACCACATCTATTATGAAAACATCACAATGAATGAATAAATTTCTCATCCTGATTGGGACGTCCTACACTACTCCCACTGGTTTGGTATAATAATTATGAGCCAACTGGATTTGCATATTGGATTCAATAATGTCAGTGAGAACCAACTTAGTGGTCAATCTATAGGACACGAGGATGATGCTAGTGCCTAGATCAATGAGACCACATCATGCTAATGTATTTCTAATGAGGAATGATATAGTGAAAGCTCCAGGGTCTTTCTATTTTATAGGAATGGTCGACTGAAAAAAAGCGGGTGCCATCCTTGCAAAACACACTGTCTCAACCTCACTCCTCTTTCTCTTCTTTGTGATTATATCCTTCAAGAATTTGGAGTATGTAGGCATCTCATCTATGACATCAAGAAGAGGAATATCCAGATGGATTTTCTTAATGGTGTCTAGGAATTTGGTGTATCTCTCTTCCAGCTATGCCTTGATGAAGCGATGAGGAAAAGGCTCTCTAGAAAGGACTTTAGGAGTTCTCAAGGATTGAATGGGATTGGTTTCCCCTGGTGTCTTCTTTGTTGTTGGTACTTCTCTTTTTTTTTTCAAATTAAGCCAGGGGTCGCTTTTATTCATCCCACACCCCTCATGTGGGTTAAATCATCATAAAAATTACAGCTCCTGCTTATATTAAACCGCAGGTGTGAAACACAAACCAGTGTACATACTCATCAGGTATTACACTCATCACCCCCCCCCCCCGACTTCGAAACAACATCAAACCGCAGAAACCATCCCCCTATGCATCTGATTTCTTTAACACGATATATGGAACCCTTCTCTTCTCCAACACCGCCATCCCCCTTATCTTGTTCAGAATATTCATAGAATCGGATGAAACAAACAACTCATCCATACTACTGCCCCATCTCCCCAACTCACGAGGTATCGAGTTGATGACCTTGTGAACCAAGGATCCAGATATCATAGCCGAGACCATCTCCTCCCGCAGCTCCCTGACAAAGTGGGTCACCCTCCATGGTTCTTTCTTATCGCACCAAATAATGTCATGGATGTATGAATCATCAACCTCTATACAAGATACTATCAGCCCGTGATCACTTGCAATCTTCATTCCTATAGCGCATGCTTGCAAATAAGCGAGAGTGTATTCCATACTCCTGAGCCAAGCTCTGAAAACAAGGCTTGATGATTCTGTACAATCCCCTCCGCCCATCTTCTCAGCCTGCCATGACAATCTCTACTCCTCCCAACTGTGATGTTGATCTTCAGGTTGTGCAGATCCGGCATCTGCCACCACACAAGCTCTATATGTCTCAGCATCACTCTAGGCTCCTCCAACCCTGTCTCCCTCAAACGTGTATACAATTCACTGTCTCTATCTATCGGAAAAGATCTCATCATCATATTAAAGTTCATACTCCGAATAACATAATCCCACTCATAGGAAAAAGGCCTATGTTTACCCTCATACCTTGCTTCACATCTGAGGCGCCATATACTGTAAGGAATAACAATTGCAACGTTCCCTGCCAACCAGTCTACTAATCACTTTCTCTTCCCCATCATGCAATAATCAATCAATGTTCTAATGTTACTAGGTGGTGGCAATTCTGTTAACTCCATGAATTTACCCCAAAAGAAACCGGCAATCTGACCTTGGAATAAAAGATGATCAAGGTTTTCCTCCTTAGGTTCCATGTAGCAGTTACACTGAGACGCAATTGATATACAACATCTAACTCTAACCTTTTCATCTATAGGAACAGCTCCTCTCGCCGACTTCCAGATAAAGGCCGCAGCCTTAGGAAATGCAGACTTCCAAACCACGTCAAGTCCATGTGGACCTTCCACCCTGTCATGAGCCAGAATCAACTTTGCCGATCTCATGGAGAAGCACTCTTTCCTCTCCGGACTCCAAATCAGCTTATCATCCTCTTCCGCAAGCCATATATTGTTATCACGGATCATATGTATCCCATCATCGTCAAGTATCACCCTCAGCGAGGCCCAATCCCAACCCAGCCCGTCTATCCAGAAATCTTTCACCTTGAAAGGATGCCTTCTATCGCTGGAGTAAATAGCATGTTGAGCCAGCCGTTGTTCACACCACCTCGCATCCCAAAAGGAGATCTCACCCCTCCCCACAATCCATCTGCATAACGGGAAGACACGCGGGAATAAATCCCAGATCCTCCTCCATAATGGTGACCGTGACGATCCCAACTTCAAGCACCCAGGGTAACCATTATCTCGCCCCCCATTCATGTTGGCGTATTTATCTTTGCAAAAAGTAGCCCAAATAGAATCTGTAGTCAACACCTCCCAGCATGCCTTAGCTATGAAAGCTTCATTAATTAGATGTAGCAATGGAATCCCCAGACCACCTTGGTGAAAGGGAGTTGCAATTCTTTTCCAGTTAATCCACGCCTTTCTTTGATGATCATTCCTGCCTGTCCACAAGAAGTTATAGAATTTCCTTTCAATCCGATCTATGATCCCTGAGGGAATACCTACGGCTGCCGCCGTGTACACTGGAATGGAATTAAGAACATGAGCAATCAACAACCTTCTCCCTGCAAAGGACAAAATTTTAGATCTCCAAGCCGTGACCTTCATATTTATTTTCTTCATCAGGAAGTCATAATCATTGAGTCTCATCCTTCCTTTAATGATCGGTATTCCCAAATAGGTAAACGACTCCATCACAGCTCCTGCATTGAGTTCATCAGCCACTCTATCAATCACTTCTGTATTTTTCCCTCCTACCACGCATGTGGATTTAGCCTTATTGATCCGTTGTCCAGTAGCCATCTCATACACCTCAAAGGAAGACTTAACTATCTCCCTTGATCACTGGTCTGCATTAAAGAAAATAGCAATATCATCTGCATATAATAGTATGGTCGGAGGAGTTGCATCCCCCAGGATCTGATACCTCGATATGAGCCCATCCGTCTCTAATTTAAGGAACTTTATGCACAAAATCTCTTCAAACAGAATGAATAAGAATGGAGATAGCGCACATCCTTGCTTAAGGCCTCTACTAACCGGAAAGAAACCTGTAGTTTCCTCCCCCACTGTAACCGTGGCCCATGTATTTTGATAGAAACTCAAGCATAGATTCACCACTTCTGTTGTCAAGCCAAATCTGCCCAGCACTTTCCGCAGCACACTCCAACCCGTTCTATCATATGCTCGCGACATGTCATACTTCAGAATGACATTAGGTGCATCCTTGCCTTTGTTTATATCATGCATTAGCTCCTTGGCCAGCCGGACATGATGAGTGATGTCTCCTCCTTTAACAAAGGCCCCTTGTATCTTTGATATCATCCTCGGCATCATAGGCGCCATGCGATCACTAAGAATCCTTGCCAATATATGAAGGGTGACGTTCTCAATCGAGATAGGTCTGAAGTCTTCCGGCAACCTTTTAGGACAATCAACCTTCGGGATAAGAAGAATCCGGCAGCAGAACAGCCCCCTAAAACAAAGTTGTCCTTTATAGAACGCATCCACCAACTTCATAAAATCTCCTCCTATTATCGACCATGCAGCCCGGAAAAAAGATAAGGTGAACCCATCCGGACCCAGCGCCGTCGTCGCATCCATCTTCATCATGGTCTTCATAACCTCCTCTTCCTGGGGACCAGTAGTAAGTAAGCAGTTGTCATCCATGGACATCGTATCCGGAATACCATGCAAGAATTCCTCCAATTCACCATCACCCGTATCTACCACTTCGTTAAAGAAATGTTGAAAATGGTCAGCCGCTACCTCCTCCATATCCTTTGTATCCAAGATACATGTGCCATCCTACAAAACCACCTTATTCAGCCTTCTATGTTTCCTTCTAGCTTTGACGGTGGCATGATAAAACTTGGTATTTCGCTCCCCATCTTGGAGCCAACTAATCCTTGCCTTCTCCTTCCACCTCGCCTCCTCCTCATCCAGTAGAACCTGCAATTCCCTCTCCGCCGATCTCAAATTATTTTCATTAGTATCAGTTGGGTTCCCATCAAAGTCAGCCTATGTGGTAAAGATCACATCTTCCAAGTCCTTTATACAATGTTTATTATCGCCAAAGGTATCCTTGCTCCACCTACGTAGTGCCATCACAACCCTCTTGAGCTTCTGGTAGAAAACGAAGGAGGGGTGCCCTATTAAAGGATCATCCCAGGCCTGTTCTATCACCTTTAGACACTCTTCATGATCAAGCCATGCCTTCAAAAAAGCAAAGTGTCCCTTCCTTCTGACAATCGACTGTGCACCTGGAATTGTAACAATAGGGCAATGATCAGACACCCTATCTCTGGTCAAATGAATTGAACTGGTTGCAGGACGCTCCGTTAGCCAAGCACCATTCACTAATACTCTATCAATTCTTTGCCACATCGTAGGAGTTAAAATCTGTTTGTTCACCCAAGTGTATTGGCTACCATCAAATTGGGTCTCATCCAAAGATGCATCCGCTATAAAGGAATTGAAGTCAAGTGAATCCTGGAATGCTGGAGGGTTGCCGCCTCTTCTCTCCCTAGGATGACGCACTACGTTGAAATCCCCCGCAATAATCCACTTCTCTTCCCCAATGAGCTCCGTCATTATCAGAATTTCTTTCCACAACTCCCTCCTTTCAACGTTATCACAACTTGCATATACTGTTGTAATAAAGAAGCTTGCACCGACGCTGGACTCAAACCCCACTTTTATATGTTGCATGTGCCTTCTAAAAATATTAGGTTTCATATCCTTATCAGCATAAAACCATATCTTCCCATTCATCTCCTCGTTATCAGCTGCCCAATCCAACCTCACGATGTCCAAAAGCTCAGCTGCCTGCTCTGCATGAAGAAAGGGCTCGAACAAGCAAACGATCCCTGGTTTAAATCGCCCACTAATCCTGCTCAAAACTCTCCTCGTAGGGTTATTAGAGGCGCCTCTAATATTCCAGAAAATGGAGGTACAATCCATTATACAGATATAACTGCACCCACCAGCATGCGCAGGTTCGATCAGGGGCTATAACCCCCATCTACATCCAACCAGCATCCATCAAAATAACTTCCCTCGCAATCTGAATGTCGTCTTCTTGATTGATATCTTCTAAATACTCTATTGTCAGCACCACTCCTTCTGTCTCTATTCTGGCTCCTCCCAGTCCTTCTCCTGTGATCGATCCACTCTTCCTCCTCACGAAACATGAAGTCTTCTAGCCTTCTGTTCTCCAGAGCTCTTTTTGTGCCTTCTCTATCCACCACCATACGCCTTGGTGGCCGCCTATGCTACCTTTCTGGGGATATACTCCTCTCCTGTGGTCTTTCCCTCAATTCCGAAGGTATAACTGTTGCCATCACCAAAGCATTCAATTTCGTACTCTTCTCTTGCACCACTAGATCCTCTCTTGGAATCCCTGTATCCTTCCCGACTTCAGTCAACTATATGTTGCTCGAGCCCACAGGCCCCCTCGCCACCATAAAAAATTGCACTGACGTCCGCCTTTTCCCATACGTGAGAGAGATAAACTGAGGAATATCTTCACTGAATGCTTCCACCAGCACGAGCAGGCCAGATAGGTCATCCTTCTCCCTTTGCCAATCTGAGACATATATCAATTTACCGAAAGGCCGGATAATCTTCGCTAGGGTATCATCATCTCTACAGGTGATTGGAATATCTGCGACCCAAAACCAGAAAGCTTCCTTTCTATGATGTCCTTCACCCCCTCGCATGTGCCTGAGATGTATCTTCTGACCACGAAAATCTCAAATCCCTTTCTCCACCACATCCTTGGCCTCTTGTTCACAGGAGAAGAAGGCCACCGCCTTTCTATCCGTGCATCTGTATAAGTCTTCTGCACTCGACCAGCACCCTCGGAAGAATTGACAAAGTTCCTCCCACTAGAGGTCACTGAGCCAAAAGATCTCCACTGCCCGTTCTAGCGCCGTCATCTTACTCTTCCGCATCTCGTCATCTGGGCCGACGTCCACTGCAATCTGCTTGGGAACGTGTTGAGGTGCACCCCTAGCCGGGATACCCCTAGGCAGGGGCGGGAAGACCAATCTGGATTGGATGTCCGGTGGACCCTGACCATGGTTAACCTACGAACATCTAGCAGCCAAGTGACCCGGTCGTCGACACTTGTAGTAGACTTTGCTCCTCCTACATTGGGATTTCCAATGCCCTCTCCCCATACACCTGAAGCACGTATCGTGAGGAATCCCATATAGCGGCGTTTTCCTCACCGGTTGTGTCGTGATCGTCAGGCGCTGCCTAGGCGACGGGCCCCCCTGCCCTGTGGAGTTGGATGCGGATTCACATGAATGTTGTTTTCCAGACTATCGATCCGATCACCCTGCCTCGGCGACAAGGCTCCCTGCATAGGGGTCGGCTGTGTATCTTCTGACGGCATCATCCTCAGTGTGATATCAGGTGCGGGGTCTTCCGCCCGCTCTGGCCCCGGAATTCCGGGCCTCTCTTCACTCTGATTAGCAGTCGCATCAACCCCAGGCGGCGAAGGATTGTTCTGTCTCGCAACCTCATTGGTCATTACAACCCTAATATCCGGTAACACCTCCTCTGTTGAAATAGCCATCGCCAGCAAATGGTTTCTCCTCTCCGCAACAACCCACTGTGCTTGGCTACCTCGCATACTCTGCCTGGTTACTCTACGTAAAAGCGGCGAGGGAAACATCATGTGTTGTTAATCACCCGATACACGCCTGTGTTGTCACGGCCGAGAGCTAATCGCCCGATACGGGAGCTCTCCTTGGTACGGGAGCTCCTCTCCGCCTGATACGGGAGCACACTCAATTCGGCCGACCTGTGTTAAACCTTCGGCAATTTCTTCAAAAATGACCACGCGCCTGTGTTAATCACCCGATACGCTCATGTGTTGTCACAGCCGAGATCTAATTGCCCGATACGGGAGCTCTCCCCGATACGGGAGCTCCTCTCCGCCCGATACGGGAGCACCTCAAGCAACCGACCCTCTGCTGTTGTATGTCACTCGGTTTCCATACCCACTTTCCCGATACGCCAAAGAATTTACTGCCCGATACTCCCAACCTTACCGCCCGATACCCTGCTGGGACTTACCACCCGATACAAATAGGTCTCTCTCTCTAGAAGAGTGGTTGGCTGCTCTCTCCAAAATACCGCTCCCGCTCCCCTATGCCCCTTGCTATTATTTCTATTAATTCTATCGCTCGATACTCCATGCAAATTCCTAACGCACAATACTAGCGCACGATACGAGAGCTTCTGCTAATCGCCCGATATCAAGTGGACCTCATACCGCCCGATATTAGCAGTAGCACGATACTAGCGCACGATACGAGAGTTGTTGTTAATCCCCCTCCAAAACGCCCTTATGCGGATGATGCAGCAACTCCCCGGTACTTCTCCCTTGGTAGTTTCTTTTTCAACAACCGATTCTTCTTGCTAGGGCTTAGAGGATGTAGGGCTATAAATGGGTAGGGAATTACCCATATACCCACTACCCATACCCTATAGGGTAGGGTAAGGGTAAGTATATCTTTTATCCACCGCCCACTATCCTTTACCCACTTTACCCACATATGAAGATGTCTTTCCAAAATGAAGTGTGTCCATCTTGATAGTTTTTTTCTTTAGATTTTGTTCAGAACTCAAAGGGAACTGTCTTGCTGACTGTCTAATTCAAGCTGCTATAGAAGCCAATTGTTGATCAATCATCTGGTTGTGGGATTGTAGGTCACTTATCTGAGTGTTCACATTGCACATTTGTGTCTGCATGTTTGCAAGGATACTATTATTACTCACCACTTATTCACCCAATATTTCAGTTAAAGATTCTAAGTTAGTTACAGATTTCTGGTGTTGTTGAAACAGACTAACTGCCTCTTTTTCCATTGAGGTTTCATTTGTTGTTGTGGTTGAGGTTGAGGTCTATTTTTTTGAAATCTGGTTGGAATTCCTCTTCCCACCGCTTGTCCCCTTCCCATGCTTGAGATGGTTGATTTACTTGAAATGAATTTTTTTCTATAGAGGTATTTCCATAGGAAAATCTAGGATAATCAGGGTGTTTGTAATTCACATATTCCACATTCTCAGTCTAAGTGTATTCTTCTTCATGGGTGTCGATAAAGTAATCTATGCTAGGACACCATCTCCACATTTGACATATTTTACAGTTGCCTCAATAAAATATCTGAATTGGCTTCTTTCATATTCTAAACATCGGTCGTCATCTTGTCAAGTTTATTGTCGAGATTCTCCAATAACTTTGAATCTAGCAAACTACTTGTAGGTTACACATTTCCAGTAGAGCTTCTATCATAATCCCTTCTGTCTTGAAGTTGGGCCATATTGTTGATGATTTCATTAGTAGTTTCAACATCGTGTTTCATAAAGTCGCTACCAAATGCAACACTTAGAGATTTCGTTTTGGTTAAAGTAAGACTTTCATATAAAGTGGTGGCAATGAAACCTTCATTGTATCCATGATGTGGATAGTCTCTTAGATACCCTTGATATCTCTCCCATGCATCGTACAAACTCTCTAAAGGTTTTTGCTTGAAATTGGCAATCTAATGCTTACACCTGACATTTTTCTTAACATGGTAAAATTTGTTCACGGACGCCTAAGATAGTTGTTGCTAATACATAATCCCTTTTTGATAAAGGTACCACTATAAAGCCTTGTCCTTTTGAGAGAAACAAAAACCCTCCATGTAGATACTTCTTGAGGACTCTGTTTATCTTAAGAGTGTTAGAGAGATTTTTGAAGACATCAATATGATGGTAAGGGTTCTCTTCAGCATAGTTTCCTCCACTGTTCAGGAAATTGTCCGATTAGGCCGAATAATCGGCCGAATATTCCTTTTTGGGGGTCTACCGCTCCGATTATGAATAATCAACCTATAATCGGTCCAGGACCGATTAATCGGCCGATCGGGGGAATAATCGACCGATTAATCGGCGATTTTCAAAATCAAATGCTAGTAATAATTTTTTTTTACATTAATTTTTTCTAATACTACTATTGGTCATTACAATTACATTCTCTTCTTCCAATTTACATATTTGGTCTTCTCCTCATGTTTTCTCAATAAGTTTATAGTTAGTGTTTATTGAACTGATCCTTACTGTTGATGTTTTCTTCTCTAATTTCATCAATGTTTCTAATTACTTCTTAATGCAATATTAGTCTATGAATTATCAATGTTTCTAATTACTTATCAATGTTTTTTCCCTAATTTCATCAATGTTTCAAGTTACTTATTAATGCAATATTAGTCTATATCTTATCAACGTTTCTAATTACTTATTAATGTGATATTAGTCTATGACTTATCAATGTTTGTAATTACTTATCAAAGTTTTCTTCTCTAATTTCATCAATGTTTCTAACTACTTATGAATGCAATATTAGTCTATTACTTATAAATGTTTCTAATTACTTATCATTGTCATTATTATATGGTGAATATATAATTTACATATCTTTATGATTAATATTAAAAAAAATCAAAACCGATTAAAACTGAATATTCTCCTGCTTATACTCCCGCATACCGTATATACTCTATTCGGTACCCTCTCCGCTCATACACCGATTACTGCTTTTCAGAACACTGGTTTCCTCCAAACATCTAATTTTGAATCATACTGATGAACCTAGGATTTAACTCAAAATTTTATGCTAGTATGCAAGGAAGGAGAATAGGTTCTTTGTTTTCATTTATGTGCCCAGTGACTGGTGAATGAATAGAAGGCTTGTTTTCAAGAACATTGGCATAAGGTGACCCATGTGCTGCAATTAGGTTGATGAGGAGGATATCTGCCTCTGAAAATTCCGCAAGGAACTCCAGTGTTGAAAAAGAAATGATGTTTAGCTACCCATAAGCAAAATATTGAAAGAATTAGAGTCAAATGCTGAAAAAATAAACAATACTCTAGCAAATAGATAGTTTTTAAAAGAGATGCTAATAAATGTTTTGTAAAGTTTAGAAGAAATGACTAGTGCTAAGTAGACCACAAGTTCTTAAAGAATGTTCATTGCCTCGTCCCTGGCAATGGTGCCAAAAGTTGATCGCTCTTTTTTTGGGTTAAAAGTGTATACATAATTGCCCAATCAAATATATTAGACTTTAAATTTATACCCAACTTCTACTACTCAATACGGACTCCATTATAATAGTACGGGGTCAAACATAGGGATAAGTGGAATAACAGAATAAGAACGTGAGATCTTAGCTTAGTATAGCCTAACCAACAGAATTAATTTGATGGTGTTCCAGTTAAGGAACGAGTTAATCAAATTAAACAGTAAAGTCTATGTTTAGAAAGAACTAAAAGAAAAAATAAAGATGATTTAGAAAACTATGATAAAAAGGAACTTGGATTGGGTTTCACCAATCAAGATAATTACAACCATATAAAACCTTCATTTCTATTTTATATATATTCTCTACACATTTTGCAAACAACCATGAGAAAATATTTGTTCCTTCTATCGAGATCTGAGCATATTTCTATCTAACGGGGTTCTCTCTCTCGAGGTAGTAACCAAAAAGGTCATGAAAAAATGCATGACTTTTGTTATAAAAACTCCTCACTCTTGTGCATCGTTACTATCCTATACTCCAGATCTAGTTTACAGCAATCTCTCGAATAATATTCATATCAAACATTAGAAGAGGGTAGCTAATCATCAATCAACACACAATAGAATAAGAGTGTAGGACCAAAACTTTAAAGAACATATGCCATAAAATAGAAAGATGAATAATTACATTTTTGGGAGAGCCTGGCAGGTACTCCCAACCCATGTTATGTAGTTTAGCCACATATGGAAACATAAACAAATGGATTACAGCCTGAATAAGTCATGATAAGGAAAGAAGAGGAAGGGGTAGATACAAAGGTAGTTCGAGTGACCGATCTACCAACCTTTCAACTGATCATGAAAGTGGTTGACAATAAGGTTGACAATGTTCCTCCTCCCTTCAATCCTACCCTATTGCAATTAGGTTTGCTGGATCATTGATGGTGATGAACTGAGCCACCAAGGGAAGATGTTGATTGCTAGGTCAACAGAACTAGATTGATCGATGGCCCTCGTCCTTGGGATCTAGAACATGGTGGTAGCCTTTCGTCTTCAGTGACTCTGGGGATCCAAGATCCTTTGAAGTGATGTGTTTGTGATCAATTTATATTCTTTGATCCGTGGCCTATCGAGATGACTCATCTAAGTGGCATCAACCTCAATGTTGACACTCAATGTCGATGAACAACTTCTTCCACAAGTCTTTTTGGCAGACAATATTGTCAGTCTTATCATGAAATTGACAAAATGATTCTTTGATAGGAGAATATAGGTGTTTAGTTGTTTTGACAATGATGTCGAATTGTGCCATTAGGATGAGTCCTCGACATGAGTGTCAAGGGTCTTGTTTGATAACTTGGTACCAACATTAATATGTTGGTGTCGTTGTCGGCGAAGTGCATTGTCAATGTTTCTTTGATAGGTGAGAGATTAAATTACTCAATAAATATCACTCCATAGGTAGGAACTTGATGGATCTATCTAGCATAACTTAACAGTCTTTTGTCGATTATTTGGATAAAGGCTTATCAGTAGACCCATTGGTCGATTGGTTGAATGGGGTCTGTCAATCAATTGCTTTTAATTCATCAATTTCACCAAATTTGTGCTAAATTCCTTCAAATATCAGTAAAACTTAATTAGAACCTAACAACTAGTAAAAAGAAGGTAAATTGAGTAAAACAAATCATATAAAAATAAATTCAAAGGATATTTATATTGAAAACGGCTATGGAAAGTGCATTAAAATTAATGTTATCAGAAACCAATGGAAAAAAGAGAAAAGAAGTATTCAGTCTTGCAATAAGAGTCTCAAGCAGTCGACAATGGAAAAAAGGTTTATATGCACTATCTAAATGGTTGAGGACCCATCCCCATTCTGCACTCCATGTGTCCACCACCCCACTCTTGGTACAACTTGTACAAAATGGGAGGGTATTGAATTCTTCACTCATATATAATGCACCACCAATGACAATAAAACTACTAGTTATATTTCTAGTATCTGTGCATGCTAGAAGTTGTCACACCAGAACCTACTGTCATGGCTCCCCTATTGCTTGAGATCATGTAAAAGATCATACTTCTAGAAGGGAAGAAGGAAATTAGGAAGACATTCACTTAGTTCTTCCATTTTCTTGATACAAAACTGCTAGACATCTTCAGTATGCCTAAATTCCATAAATACACTGGAGAAGGGACCCCATGTCCCACATCAACAAGTATTGCTTAGATATGGTGTAAGTCCAGTATGATGACAAAGTTCTAATACACTATTTTAAATAGAATTGGACTAGCCTTGCATTGCCATGGTACAACAAATATGACATGAACACCAACACCACACAGGCCAAGATGACTAAAAAGTTCATCGATTAGTATGAATGGAATCTAGATTAGTTCTCGACCAAATAGGACTTAGAAACATTGCAACAAAAGATTGATGAGAGCTTCTCTGCATTCGTTAGGCAATGGAGGGAGCTTGCTGCTTAGCTAGAGTTCAAACCAATAGATAAGGATCCTTGGATATGGGGATTCAAGCCACTTCACCAGCCTCACCGCCCTCTTATCCCTAAAAAGGTACAGTTTCATCCCAGAGCTCATATAAGAAGATGTAAAAATAAAAAATTCAATCAAAAGAGGAGTCTATCAGAACATAGGCCTCGCCTTCCAGCCATTGCCTACTTCTTTAATGACTAATCAAAACACCTAGTGGGCAAAGTTAAAATAGCAGATGCTATAGTTGGAACAGTGCTTGTTCCTCCTTAGGTAGGAAGATGAAAATTGCCAATCATATAGTTCTACTTGGGTCAAACACCTACAGCCCAAGCTGTTCAAGCCCAAATGCTTCGACAAGCTCAGGTGAAGCCACCTATTTACCAACAACAGTGCATGCCCCTACAATACATGTGGATGCTAAACAACTACTATGGCTACACACTATCACCTTTTCATCAGGCCATGTAGTAGATGGCCACACCCACTCCTCTAATAGGTAGTAATTTGACACCTCCTGTCGAGATAGAAACTACAACTTTGTCAATAGAGGAGCATCCTAAACTGAAAATGAAGTTCACACCTTTGGGAGCTTCTCTCAACACTATCCTTTTGGATATTAAACATCGGATCAAGTTTACATCCATGAGGGAGCCACTGAATCCTTTACCCAAGGGCTACAACGCCAATGCCCTTTGGAATTTCCACAAAGAAAAGGGCCATAAGACTGACTTCCAAAATCACAGCAAAGCATGTCATGCAAGATCTCATTGATAATGGGGAAGTGCACACAGCCACTACACCCTCTAAAATAGTAGCCATGATGTCTTCACCTGAAGACTCACATTGAAAACTTATCCTTCTACTAGAACAAGCCATCATAAATTGGTATGGAAATACCCAGATCGTCGCTTTAGTCTAATAATAGAAGCCAATGATTCCAATCGGCACCAGCACACCAAGTGCCCACTAGGGGTGGAAAGTGCAATCCGTCATCATAATAGGGTCAACATGCTAAGGGAAGAAAGCACGACCAACTAGAGAGCTAAAAGCAAATCCTAAAATGCAAAAGGTATGGAATCCAAAGATAGAAGCCCCCACTGGCTCTTTCCCCACATATCACAACAAAGGGAGATCAACATTCTGCCTCATTAGAGGTACCACTACCCATCGATAAGGGAAAACAAAAGGTGACTACTTACATTGGCGTCCTTATCAACATCACAAAATAGGGGACCAGCCAAGTCTTCATCATGACCATGGATACCAGTAGGTGCCACACACGCTGAAACTTTGTAGGGAGATGGATCCCAAGGATTCAGATATCATCTAGTTTCTCAACAAACCAAAGGAAAAATGTAACTGACAAAAGTGATGCAAAACTCTCCTACACATTGTGATGCCATAATGAAGACTCTACAAGGGGCCTACTTCTCCAGAGACTTATGGTTAGAAGCTCTTGTGGCTACCATCACTTTAATCACAACCCCTCACTTGATATCTTTCTCTGAAGATGAGATCCAAACTGGTGGGAATCACAACAGACCCCTATTGGTTACTGCAATGTACAATGACCTAAAGATACCATCATGCTTCATTGATGATGGTTCATGCCTCGACATGTGCCCCTTAAAAATGCTTATCAAAACCTGGGGAAGGATCCTTTCGACCTCCATTCTAGCCCATATAAAGAAACCTCCTTCAATGAAATGGTCAAAGGCACTCTCAGGGAGACCACTCTAGATCTATAGATTAGACCGTAGACGTTCACCGTTCACTTCATCATCATAGAACTAAGTCCTTTCTTCAACCTCCTCTTGGGGAGGCCATGGATGCATCAAAGTAGAGTGGTTCCCTCCTCATTGCATCAAGAAATAAAGTATTGACTGGTCAACACCATCATCATGATTCAATCTGACAAGCCTGGTACTATCGCATTCATAAAAAAGGACGATCTCCTGCTTCTCTTTGAGATGCTTCACATTGCCACCATCAATTAAGTGCCCCCACTTAGAAGGAGGCACCATGTACCTTATGACCCAGTTTTGTTTGCATAATGGCTATGATAAATGGACATCCACCCATACATAGGGTTGGTTACCTGATGACGAGGACACACATAAATTGTCTAAACCCCTCTAAGATAGAACAGACTACAGTTAGGATTTTATGGCCCATACTACACCCGACCGTAGATCACCAGTGGATGTAGTACTAGAAGCTCGAAGTGTTATGGCCTACTACGAGGGACCTAACCTAAATAGGTTAACTTAATAGCCTTTTGATGACATGAGACCTGAGCCATGAAGACATACACCTTTGACAAGAAGAAGAGTGTTGACTCATGAAGTTGTATTGGTGGGACCTCAACCCTAGGCACAAAGTTTCCCACTCATACTTTCCATGTACCATATCTATCACTAAAGACTGCTTTGATACAATTAATGTGATTATCCTCATGTCACTACCTTACATCGGGCAAGAGGTCAATGACGACTACCAGGAGGAACATCTCAGGATCTCATCCAACTTTAGGGAGATTTCCCTCATCACAAAAATATTCTAGGATGTCCATACCACCCAGAACAATCAATAGTCCAAGACCAAAGTCATCCCTCCAAACAAGGAAACAACAAAAGGACTACCTATCCATGTTGTCAGAATATCACACCCTAAGCACTCAGACACTTGATGCACTGAATAATTATCGTTCTTACAGGTTGTTTATTATGGATTTTTTTGAACTTATTGTTCACTTTGATATCATTTGTGCATTATTTATCATCATTAGCCTGTGACATTTAATTGCAGTAAATATACACATTTTAATGTTCCTAGTAGATTCATTATTAGTTGGGAGATTACATTCAGTATTATGGAATTTCAGGTGAATCTACAAGAAACTACATAGTTCGGTACTACCGACCTGCCTATCAGTGGTCATGACACTTGACGAAAAAGGAACAAGAGAAATTGAGACAACTCAATAGTACTGACGAATGTAGTCAGTACTATCGACAACCTTATAGAGAGGACTCAAAAAAGCTCGAGAAATCTCAGTACTACCTACATCAACTCGGTAGTACCACAAACTACACAAAGACCCGCAACTTATCGAGGGCGTCAATACTACCGACACCCAGTGGATAGTACTGACTCAACAGGATCAGGTCAGATATGAAATCACAGTTAATCTGATGATTGGGACTTAATGATGCCCTAAGTCACATCTATGACTTAGGGGGAGTTTGGTCTAACCTAAATATTACATCATATTTAGTTGTACGATAGAGGAGATAAAAGAAGATAGAAAGGAGAGGAGAAAGCAACATTTTGGGTGGTTTTTACACTTCCACTGCATTTGTCTGGAGGAACCATCCATATCGTCTTTCTCTGGGGTTTTTTCCTTTTTCTTGATGTTTTCTTCCTTCTCTTCTTCCTTTTCTATGTGTAAAGAAACTGAAATCATGTGGGGCTAATCCCCTTGCTTCTTAGGACCCTGGAGTAGCTTGATTTTACATTGTAATTGATGATTATGATTTAATATACATGCTTATCTTAATTTTTGGACATATTTCTATGAGAGCATCATGAATTATCTGTGCTTGATCACCATAGGTAGTTTTTTAGTCTATTAATTTCTTCTAGTGAGGGATTAAGGGTTGGAAAACTCTTAGATTTACACATTTTATATTGTGCTTTGAGAGAAAGCCTATGAGTGTGAAGAGAACAACCCGAGATTTTAGTGATACACCTAACTAATAACACATTTTCTACGAGAATGGGATTGGTAATAGAATAGGTAGTAAATTATGTTGCGAGAGTGGGTAATTCTAGCTACAGGTCTCTTTGTCCAGGGTCAGGAGAAATTAATATGAATGAAATGATATTAATTACAATGTGAGCTGTGGTGAAACCACAATCCTAATGAATTCATTCCACTTGTGATCACAACCATTAATCTTAGTTTTAATTCTTGCAACTTAGTCATTAAAACAACCAAATCACTTTTTTTCTCAGGCCTACCTTATTGGGTCACTATTAGTTGTAGTTTCTAGGTACACATTTTCCCTGTGTTCGATATCCAAGCCACTTTAGGCCTATATTACATCCATACATGCACTTGCATTTTTGACGTGTAGTTTATGTGCATCAACATTTTGGTGTCGTTGCCAGGGAAACGACAATCCAACACTATGAGTGCTCTGACCGATAACTCTAGGCCATTTTTTATTTTGTTATTTTCCATATTTTCTTTATTCAAGAGCATAATTCAACATTTTTCTGTTGTCATTCACTCATATTTTTCGTTCTCATATTATTGTTAAGTTTCAAGTACTAGTTCATGGTTCACACTCAAACCAAAATTTACGAAGAGTCTACTCCACCCAATTCCAGATTAGGAGGAGATTTTTCACAGGGCTCGAGAGTTTGGAGCTTCAACTGAGAAGCTCATCCCAACTCCACTACCAATATAAAACAACTAGAACAAGAAAAAATGGGTGACGCAATAGTTGAAGAGAAAACCATCTAGGATAAGACAAAGGCATCTTGTACAATAGCTCAGTTGGGCCCGATAAAAAGGTTGGCTGTTAATGTGGGTAGTTACAAGATAGATGCCATCTTGGTGGTGTTGGTTAAATCACATGCATACCATGGCCATATCATTGAGGACCCGATGACCCACATCAACAACTTTGTAGAAAGCTAATTGATAGGGTTCCAATGACATATCTATAATTTTTTCCTTCTTCATTGGCAGACAATGCAAAGTCATGGTTTCTCAGCCTATCGCTAGAGTCAATAGAAACCTGAGATCAGATGATAGATTCCTTCTTTGAGCGTTACTTTCCACCCCTGAAGACAAATTTGTTGGTCAAGAAGATCTACAATTTCTAGCTGCAGGCAGAAGAGTCATATTCTAAAGCATGGGAAAGGTCCCAAAACATGTTGAGGAAGGTCCCTCAGCATTGAATCAATCTTTATGGCCAAGCAAAAACTTTCTAGTATGGGCTGCACCAAGGAGAGAGAACTACACTTGATAGTGCAGGTTTAGGATTTTTCCTCAACAACAAGACATCATGGTGTCATGATATTATGAAGAACATGGCTAAAAATCAGTCATGGGGAGATGAAAGAGAAACTCCAACAACTGTTAAAAGTCTCAGAGATTCTAAAGTAATATATGCATTGAGTGAGAAGCTGGACTACCTCATAAGGAAGCTTGAGCAAAAATTTGGCACCTCATCTGGAGGTGAAGAGGAGGATTTCATGTACATGGGATAGCAGTATCAGCAGAATAGGGTCCCTAATAAAATAAATAAAATTGAAGACATGTTAGGAAGGCTAGTGAGTCAGAATGAGATCTTACTGGACCGCACAAAATGGGTGCATCAAAATCATGAGGCATAGATCCACAACATCAAAAATCAAAATTTTCAGCTAGCAGCAGAACTGGCCTCCATATAGAAGCCCATTCAGCAAGGATTGTCTGGGAACATAGAGATAATGCATCAGCATCACCAAGTATTGTTTATCTTTGTGGTCAAGGAGCCATAACATCTTACTAAGGAGTCACCAAAGTAGCACACTCTAGAGTCAGATTGGGTGTATGTTCCTAAGGTTCCATTTCCCTACAGTCTATATGGAAAACTAAGGGATGTAATATACTAGTGTGTTATGCTCACACATGCACCTCATTTGATACAAGGTCAGTAAAAAGTGACAAGGACACCACATCTTCACCAACTTTGTAGGAGAAGGAACTTCAAAGTTCCACCAATGTCATGTCACCACCTCCAGTTCTAAAAAAGGTTCCTATAAAAGAAGAGCATGTTAAGGTTCTAATCAGCAGTGGAAAAGTCACAATCATTCCACCCACACCTCAGAAGGAACATCCATCGGTCATTCCATCCATAGTAGACATTCTGAATTCTATCCTAGGAGGTGAAGTTGAAGAAAGCTTAGGGGAGGAGATCCCTAATGTGCCATATGTTCCTCTACACAAGCATATAGAGAAGCTAGATGTGCCATTCCCAGATAGTCTGAAGTTGAGAAAGGAGGAAACACATTTCAAGAGATTCCTTGATATCTTCCAAAAGCTCCACATCAACATCCCACTTGTGGAGGAGATAGAGCAAATTCCTACATATGGCAGATTATTGAAGGATATCATCAATAAGAAAAGATAGATAAAAGATATAGATGTCTTATGTGTTGATGAAGTGATGAGTGTGATGATCCAAGGAATATTATTAATAAAGATAAAATATCCAGGATGTTTTGACATTTCTTGTTCCATAGGAAACAAACATTTCCAACAAGCACAGTGAGACTCTGGGGCAAGCATAAATTTCATGCCTCTCTCTACATTTTGAGAGTTGAGGTTGAAGGAACTGACAAAAACATCTATCACAATTGAGTTGGCAGATGGATCAATTGTGAGGCCGTATGGGATATGAGAGGATGTTCTAGTCAAAGTTGACATATTCATCTTTCTTGTTTATTTTTTGCTCATGGATATGCATGAGATACAAGGATTAGAGTTTCTATTAGGAAGGTTGTCCCAAGGTACGACTGGCGTGATCCCTGCCATTGGTAGAGGCTATTTGACACTCAGGATAGACAATGATACAGTGGAGTTTAGACTTCCAGATGAATCTTCAAAACCATCCTGTGACAACCCAGGCTAAAGAAAACTCATCTTGTCAAGCCTAGACATTAACAAGGGTGCTTATGGGAGGCAACACATTTTTAGTTATTATTTCTTTAGGTCTTTTCACTAATTACATTTCATATTTTTCATGTTACATTTTAGTTGATGTAAAAAAGCACCTTAATTCTCTTTTTGTGTGTAGGCAGAGTCAAAATCGGTACTGTCAACATCAAAATTAGTATTACTGACTCCTTATTAGGTAAAAGTTTGCAGAAAGTTGGTACTACCGACACCAAGGTCTATACTATTGACTTTTCTCAGAAAAACTCACAGAGCTACGAGAATTTGTTGGCGATACCACCGATACACATGTCGGTGGCACCGACTCTTAAGGCTCAAAGAATGATAAAGAATTTCACATATTGGTACCATAAAGACACAAATTTGTGGCACTAACAAGAGGGATATATGATAGCATAACACGGTCCAAAGATCCACCAACCATCTACCACCACCACCCTTCAGAGCAACTGGTACCCCGTTCCACCTCAAGGTTTGGATTTTGACTATGAGGACCTAGTCAAGTTCAAGCTTATGGGGGTGTTGGAACGAATTTATCTTTATTTTGTTCCTTAGTTTGTTTTTAGTTTTTTTTAGGATCCACATCTATCTAGTGTAATTGTGGAGTGTTATTTTCATGATTGCGTCTATCATCCAAAACTGTGTTTTTGTGCTTTTGCAATGGAAATCAAAATGTTTTATAAGCTTAGTTGCAGATTATAAAGGCAACACTAACAAAAGGAAGTGTATGGGTTAGTCATCTTACGGACATTTGATTTGAATGGAAATCTAAATTATCCATGTAAAGTGGATGAACATGGGGTTTGAGCCTAAGTTGATCAAACAATTAATGAGACCTTAAATTGAAATTTTAGAAAGAAATCCTAAGGTTACCTTGTACATAGGTTAGTAGTAGAGGGACATATCATATTTCAAGAAACACATTGTCTCTTAAATATGTGATTCTATCCATTTTCCATCCATTTTGATCCACCACCTAAAGATGATCAAGTAACCCAAATTGTTTCCTTTTTATTTGCATTGCATGACATAATAGGTGACATGATAGTTAGTTTCTCTTTAGATGCATTAGTTACAAATTGAAAAAAAAGTGCATAAATGACTTGTATACATTTCATCTAGTTGCATAACAATGGCATGTAGATTGCATACCTTTTTCATCATTCATTTTGCATCATGAGGTTATATTGTTTTCTTCTAAAAGTAGAGTGCATGGATATACATCCATACCCTCAGAAAAAATAAAAAAATGACATGAATGAGATATGTTAGTGAAGCCCAAGCATAACTTTCTACCATGCTAAAATAGTGGTCCAATGAAGAAGAAAGAGAAAAAAATGTGATGTATGAAATAAAGAGGGAGAAGGATGCCCTAAACTCGTGTTTGAATTTTAATTTACAAACAAATGGAAACATTCACATGATGCATTTTATTCCTTACTTCACTCTCATCTTTTAAGTACATGCATCATTGCACCCATAATAGTAGGCATTAGGATTCATGCATTTCTCATCATCATCATTCAAGTAGGTTCATCATGTTTTGTATTTTTGCATAAATGATTCAGATGTCACTTGTGATTCTACATAAGCCACCTATTTCATCCCATCCATTGATCTAATTGGTAGGCTACATACATTATTGATCTCCTCATTCATTCTTATAAGGAGAACTGCTTCCATGTAGTTTGTTGTTAGGAAAAGAGCAATGTAAATAGGCAATCACATGATGCACCAAGTCAATGCCTGATTGACAATGATATTAACTTCTCTATTAATAGTGTTTCACTTATCTAAGGGTGGACATGTTTTATGAGTATTTTTGGTCACTTGAGAGTAGTTGATATTTTAGTGGTCAACAAAGGCCAGTTTGGGACCGTCAGGTGGGGGTAGTTAAGAATGGAAATTCATATTCTTTGTCCTTTTATTGACTTGTCTCAAACATATCCAAGGGTATGTTGCTTGAGGATAAGTAAAGTTTAAGCTTAGGGGAGTTTGATGCACTAAATCATTTTCATTCTCATAGGTTGTTTATTATGGATTTTTGTGCATTTATTATTCATTTTGATATCATTTGTGCATTATTTATCATCATTAACCTATGACATTTAATTACATCAAATAGATGTATTTTAATGTTCCTCATAGATTCATTCTTATTTGGGAGCATAAGTTCATATTTGTGGAATCTCAAGTGAATCTACAAGAAACTACATAGCTCGGGGCTACCGACCTGTCTATCAGTGGTACCAACACTTGATGAAAAAGGAACAAGTGAAATCAAGATGACTTGGTTGTACTGATGAAATCATTCAGTTTATCGACAACCCTATAGATAGGACTCAAAAAATCTGATAAATTCTCGATACTACCGACATCAACTCAGTAGTACCAAAAACCGCACAGAGAGATGAAACTTATTGATGGCGTCGATACTACTAAAACCCAATCTGCAGTACTGACTCAGCGGGATTAGGCCAGATCTGAAATCATAGTTAATCTGACGGTTGGGACTTAATGATGCCCTAAGTGACATCTATAACTTATGGGGAGTTCATCCAAACCTAATTATCACTCCTATTCAGTTGTATGACATAGAAGAGTAGAGAAGAGAGAAAGGAGAGGAGATATAAATGTTCTAGGTAGTTCGTGCACTTATGGTGGCCTGATTTGTAGTAGAAAGATGGAAAATCACTACGTTCGTTGAAAGGAACCATCCATACCGTCTTTCTCCAGGGGATTGCACCTAATTAATAACACAATTGCTACAAGAGTGGGATTGGTAGTAGAATAGGTAGTGAATTACATTGTAAGATTGGTTAATTCTTGCTACATGTCTCTTTGTTAATGGTTAGGATAGATTAATATTAATGAAATGATGTTAATTGCAATGTGAGATGTGGTGAAACCACAATCCTAAGGAATTCATTCCACTTGTAATCACAACTATTAATCTTAGTTTTAATTATTGCAACCCAGTCATTAAACCAACCAAATCACTCTTTTTCTCAGGCTTAGCTGATTGGGTCATTGTTAGTAGTAGTTTTTGAATACACGTTTTTGCCATGTTTGATATTCGTGCCTCTTTAGGCCTTCATTACATTGATACATGCACTTGCATTTTTGACGTGTACTTTACACACATCAACACTAGAAAAGACATCACACATTATCAAGATGACCACATTATCTTGACGAAGATAGTTGAGTGGACACCTAAAAGGGTGGAGACACCACCTGAAGCATACAACTACAATCCTCACTGGATCTACCCTAGTTGTCCTAGCCAAGATGACGTCGAGCTTACAAACATTGAGATCGCAGAAGAAGACTACGGTCTCACATGGGGCGATAATGATGCTTCCTAGGACATGTTTGAGGGGTGGGGAGTCAACACTGTCGTTGATTCAAAGTTCATGGGAGAATGAAAAATGATCCTAAGCCATCTTTAGAAAGGAGAATAAGTTCAGAACTTGTACGCATACAACCACAATTCCCTGAGGTCCATGTCTCCCCCAATACCCAACAAAAATCCCATTAGAAAATATGAACCTCAATGTGGTACTTATTCTAGAGTGATTGTTTCGTCACGCTCTGCCACATCCCCATTCATCACTGCAAAATTCAAATAACCAAAAAAACTACAAAGTTTAGGAAACTCAGAAAAATATAAAGATGAGTGAGATCTCCAAGCATTCGCTAACCACTTCATAAAGGTCGTTCAAATCTATAACAATGAAGATATTGAGTTTGAATATGTCCCTATTATAGAATAAATGACAAAGGAAAATCAACCTTTTAATGTTGAAGATGAGAGAGACACGATCAACTTCAGCTCAAGTCCCAAGCCACGCAAAGTCAAAATTGGGGCACATCTTCCTGAAAACATCAAAGAGCAGGCAATAGAGCTTTTACAAGACTACATTAATGTATTTTCCTGAAGCTATGCTGAAATGCTTGGATTAAATGAAGCAATCACCTTCTACTGACTACCCATCATCCTTGGTGTGCATCCCATCAAACAAAAGGCCATATGGCTATGGCTAAAATGGAGACTCAAGATTAGGGAGGAAATTCAAAAGCAATTCAATGCTATTTTACTAAAGCTGGTTAACTATCCTACATGGCTCGCCAACATTGTTGTAGTTCCCAAGAAAGACAAAAAGGTGAAAATGTGTGTGGATTACCGCAATCTCAACAAGGCATATCCAAAAGATGACTTTATGCTTCCGCACATAGACGTACTAGTTAATAATAAAGCCAAGCACGCAATGTTTAGATTCATGAACATATGATCTAGGTACAATCATATCAAGATTGAAAGAGACGACAAAGAAAAGATCATCTTCATCACAAAATGTGGAGTTTTCTACTACCGAATCATGCCTTTCAGTATTAAAAACATCGGAGCTAGATATCACAGGGAAATGGTTGCTCTATTCCATGACATGATGCACAAAGAGGTGTAAGTCTACATGGACAACATGATTGCTAAATCTAAGAGTCTTGAAGACCACATTACCAACCTCAACAAGTTATTTCAACAACTGTAATAGTTCTACTTGTGCCTGAATCTTGCCAGATGCACTTTTGGAGTTACATCTAGTAACCTTTTGGGATACAGTGTTAGCTAGAGAGGGATCAAAGTAGATCTAGGAAAAGCACGGGCTATCCAAGAAACACCTTCCCCCAAAACTGAGAAGGAGATACAAGGCATGCTCGAGTGTATCCAATGCATTAGCCACTTTATCACCAAACTCACACCTATCAGTGAGCCCATCTTCAATCTACTAAAGAAGGATTGGAACTCTGAATGGAACAAGCAGCTTGAGGCCACGCTCTAGAAGATCAAATATTACCTTGTCAATCCCTTAGCATTAAGGCATGTTGTTCCTAAGTTCCCTCTCATTTTGCACCTATCATTTTGTGAGAAATCAATGGGTGTAATCCTAAGTCAAGAAACTACTGAAGGTGTGCATGCTATCTATTTTTTATCCTAGAAGTTCTATGAGTATAGGCTCACTACACCACAATCATGAAGTAATGCCAGGAACTGATCCATGCAATGAGGAAGTTGTTCCACTATCTAATGACATATGCTCTACAACTAATTGGCAAGCATGATCCACTTTGCTACTTATGCGATCGTCCAACCTTGAACAGGCGATGCACTAAATGGCAGGTGATGTTGTCTGAGTTTGAAGTTACCTATATTCTAATGAAGGCGGTCAAAGCATAAACACTCACAGATCAAGTAGATGATTCCTCACTACTGGAAGAGGATGCTCATGAGTATGAGTTCCCAAATGATGATATAGGGATGATCAAACTACCAGACATGGGGATCCATCTGGATACTAACACATGGACAATCTTTTTGATGGAGCACTAAACCAAAAAGGTGTTGGAATAGGCATGGTCTAGCAAAGCCCCTCTAGAGATAAGCTACCCATAGCCTGAGGGATAGAATTTGAAACCACTAGTAATATGGACGAATACATATCTTGTATATTGGGTCTCCAACTAAGCAGCCAGTAAGGGGAATGATGGCAAACGTTCTATGGTGATTCCCTCTTTGTCATCTCCCTAGTCCAAAAAAGTTGGAGAACACACCATCAGAACCTAGTTCCATACCAAGAACACATGTGCTCTCTTCATCATAGCTTCAAGTAGTTCTCCTTACACTTAATCAAAAGAGAGCATATCACATTCAATGATGAAATAGAGACCCTTTCTTCATACATATATATCTAAGAAGGTTTGAACTTCTCTCTAGAAGTTGAGACGCTCACCCAACTAGCCTATTGCATGATCACTGACAATGCACCCAACGATGAAGAAAGTGCTTGGTTTTAGAGCATCGATGCATATTTACCAAGACAAGACATTCCCAAGAACCTCTCTTGGAGAGAACAACTGGCATTCAAGCGATGAGCTACCCAGTATGTTCTAGGGACATGAAAAATATATTGCAAATCTTACAACCAGACTCTCCTTTGATGTGTCAACAAGTAGAAGCTAAAACTCTAATGAAGGAAGTTCATGCCAGGTCATGCGACACACACATGAGCAGAGTTATGTTGGACAAAAAGATACAACTCTTGGGATACTAATGGGACACCATAGAAATGGATTGTTGTAAATTTCTCTACAAGTTTTGACCTTATCAAGTCCATGGACACCATAGAAATGGATTGTTGTGGTGATTCTCAGCTTGGGGCATTGGCATGATCTACATGATCAACCCTAATGCATCAAATGGCAATTTCCTCATCATTGTAGAAATTGATACTTTACTAAAGGGGTGAGGCAATGTCTACCACTAGCACATCAGCCCAGTAAATCATCAAGTTCCTCAAAAACAACATCATAAGACAATATGGGATACCACACAACATCATTTTAGATAATGGGACTAACTTCATCACTAAAATTGTCAAGGAGTGCCTGAGATCCTTGAGGTTCAAACATCATCAGAAATCTCCTTATCGACACTAGATGAATGGATCTGTGGAAGATACTAATAAAAATCTGATCAAGATTCTAAAGAAGACCATCAGCTCTCACTCCAACTGGCATGAACACCATCTGATGGCTTTTTGGGCCTACCACACTTCCATCAGAACTTCTTCATGGGCTATGCCATACTCCCTAGTGTATCGTATGTAAGTAGTCCTTCTAGTAAAAATGTAAATCCCTTTGCCCTACATTCTATAAGAAGACATCTCGAAGACTGAATGAATTTAAGACTGAGCTTATAGTCTTAACAATCTTGAAGAATGACAGGAAAAATCCATACACCATACACAATGCTATCAAGCAAGATTGACTCGAGCATTCAATAAGAAGGTTCAACCTTGTAGCCTTTAGAAGAGAGATCTGGTATTGAGAGTCATCCCTAATGTTGATTTCAGGGGAAATTTCAATGCTAAATGTGACGAAACCTACATCGTCCAGGATGTCTAAAATAGGGGCGGCCTGCACCTGAAGGACATGGATGGAGATATTCATCTTCATCACACTAATGCCAACTTTGTCAAGAGCTACTATTGCTGATTAAGATGCCACATTGAGAAAACTTTTGGCAGAAAGCCATGTAATAGAGATGAAAACTACCGATTTTCTAAGACAACAACTAAAATCTACTTAAACATCTGACAACATATTCCTATACACCCTGAATTAGAAATGTCAAAGTAGAACCTAGGACCTAGGATGAAAGGAGTACGACTGTTATCTTGAGGCATGAACAGTTCGCCAACCTAAATAACTACTTCAAATAGGTATAACCAAAATCAAAGCAGAAAATGTTCATGATTGTGTCTCAAGCTAGGAGAAGCCTCGTGATCAATGCACAAAGGTGATAGAGATCGTGAGTCCCTTGAAGCAAGTCCTTTGTATAATTGAAACCCTGACATCTATACTTGGGTAGATGCCATAATGTTTACATCTATCGAGGTTATCCTAAAAAGGGAAGGATTTTTGAGAGAAGGGAAAAGATTGAAATTCCTTGTATCTGCTTTCTCCTTCCGATTATGAAGAGGTGATACCAAGCTCTACATGTACCGATTCAATAGTCATGGGATGAGAAAATTTCATTAGGCAATACTTGTTCATTTCCCACAGAACCCTTTGCTCTCATACTAAGGCTATGAGCATCAATGTCAAAACTAAAAGCTTTAAAATAAAAGACCCACAATCAAGGGGCACCACAAAAGTAAAATCTAGAATGCCCTATAAATAGGAAACACATATATGCTCATGGTTGATCGCTACTCTAAAATGCATGTTGGAGGAAAAAGCCCATCTGGGTGTCTCTCACATATGGCACCTTGTCCCAACTAGGTAGGGTTTCACTGCTTGAACAACAATTATGTGGCATGGTTTTAGCTCTTAGCATGACACTAAGGTCCAATAGAGCTTCTTCCATCTTTCTCCCATAGATTGTGGTCCCTCATGATATAATGGACCGTACATGTTTAAGAGGAGGAGGCATCTATCAGATTAGGATGAGAGATAGCTTAAAGCATTCTGTGCTTCAATCTTCCAACTTCACACAACAAGGTAGATGAGGAGGAGGTGATCCCTGACATATGAAAATCAACAACTATCCATGGAGACCTAAAAATCCAAAATAGGAATTCAAGATTATCTCAATCAGATGACTTGTTAGATAAAGGAACTCAACGTTACACACCTTGTGGATTCTGGTCCAACAAACATTTTGAAATCATTGTGGAAGGAGTACCCCAAGTGGGGCCACATTTCATGAATAAAAAATTATTTTGGAAATAAAAATATTACAAAACTATGTCTCATTATGCCAAAGAAAATTGTAACAAAAATAAAAATACAAAAAGAAACATCATTGTGGTTCACTAACACTGAAGGTTTTGATGCAAGGCACATAAGGTACTCAAGAGAGTAGTCTAGACCAATTAGGAAAGAGTCTCATGTCATTCTCTTTCAATGAAACCACAATTCTACCCCCTTCTCCTCAACCTTTTGAGAATCTCGCATCAATTTTTAAAAAAATGAAGGAAGAACTTCAACTACATACCCACATTGCTAATTATTGAATTGATGTAGTACTAAGACATGGTAATATGCAATGTAACCCTCCAGACCAGGAAAAATGATCAACGACTAAAAAGTAGGCATCACCATGCTGCAAGCTGAATTATCAATGCATAACTCCATCCACGCCCAATGAATATCTACAACCATTAAACCAGCAAGAAAATGAGCCAGGTTTCCACACAATTGAAGAGGCTCACCCATCTGAATACACTTTGATAGAAACGAATTCACCGTGATATAATGAGGACTCAAAGACTTTGTCAATCTGGAAGGACCAATGTACATTTCTTGATAAATATGTAGAACCTAAAAGGTTCCCTTATCATTCAAGTCGGTTGTTCTTCGTCCAAACACTTAAATATCTCATCCAGTATCAAAGGGACAATGATATCCTTTATGAAGACAAGACTCCAGAAGCAACAACCATTACCTATCCTACAGTCTCTTCATAGAACAACTCCATTAAGATGATCAAAGTATACACCTGCATGTGAGGCATATCACGAGAAGCCACATCGTGACACACGTCACTCTTAAATGACTCCCATAGGGAGCCCATCTGAATGAAGTTGCCATCATTATTCAACCACCTTGCCGCTTGGGATTTCTTCATGCCAAGAACTTGCCCCAACTCAATAGTCCAGCTTGATTTCCTTAGCACCACATGCCATCATTCATGTAGAGAAAATCAGGTGATCTAAGCAACATCTTCCAAGGTGGGAGTCAGAGTGACATCACCAAACTGGAAGGTATGATCCAAGCATACAAGAAGTAGATCACCACCGACATCGACTCCCTTTCCATAGGATGTACACCGGATGATGAAGATGAAAATCATGCCAAAGCTTGCCAACTCACCTTCTTAAATCTTAGAATGATCTATGATACAAAAGAACAACAATGACAAGTTGATGGTAGGATGTTGCAAGAGTGGAATATCTCATATTTCCTTCACTCCCATAACCCCGAGTCATAGGAGACCGGATGTGCTGAAAGGATGAGGGGTGCAACTCTATTTATAGCTCAAACACATCTCTAGAAATAGGGATTCTATGTCAATTTCCCAGATGGAATCATACTACATCCATGACCAATGCTGACAAGCATCCCAAGACAAACATGACTCTAAGTCTAGGTTGGCAGATCACCACAATCTGCCATCAAATATCAACATGTGGATTGAGCCAATCCACCAATAAACTAAGCATCTTCCAAAGATCAAGCTCATAAATTTGATCTAGAATCGATGATCACAAAACCTCACAAAAATTTCTAAACTCAAACCTTTATTTTAAAATTTAAAAGAGTTTAAAAAAACCAGCATGACTATTACATGGTTTTTATTGTAGGAAAAAAGATACATTATTGAGTAAAATGCTAATGATAGGTAGCTACTTCTTTAGCTTCATATTCATCCATCAAGTCAAATGCTTGGCCAAAGCCCAAGGATTAGTGAAAGAAGACCCCAAAGAATGATGCACATTATCTACCTCTGTGCAAATTCCACTTGTAGACCATCGACAACCAGAAGACGAGCACACTGCAGTCACCTAGATAAGTAATGTAGCATCTCTATGTTGACAGGAGCCTGGCCCTACAACAGATGAAGGCTGATCTACTGTTCTGAATGAGGACATCCAAAGAAAATCCCCCTACACTAGAAGATCCTCCAAAATGCTAATTGTGCCCATAGCCCAGTGGGACACTCGAGCCAAAGAGTCCACCCACGATATTAGAATCCTCATCTATCTCTGCAAAGGATGAGGTCTACCCAAAATCACCCGGGAAGTGACATGAGCCTCCAATGATGAAATCTCATTGGGGTCACAACTCGGGTAAAATCATCAAAGCCACAAGTATCGACCGATGGCGAAGGTGCAAACCCCATGCGAATAAATTTTCTTAGAGGACAACATTTCCTCAGGAGGGGGTGGACAATGAAACTCATACCACCAATCATCCTGCTCCTTAGTCAAACCATAATCAATCACTTGTAAGAAAATGCATGTCAAAGATAATGCAAGTAGGCACAAAAGTAGCATCAGGCTCAAACACTCACCATAGGAGGAGGATGGAGCTTGTCATACTCCTCTCTAAAAAATAGAAGTAGTTGATCATGTTTATAGTACCACCCTAGGTATTCATCATTTGCCATCTGGACAAACATTATCTCCAATGTAGCATGCATATCCCAAAACCATAATGGACTAGCCGCAATAGAGGTGCAAAAGCAATGTGCCAACCACTAGCCCACTAATAAGAAAAATGCTCGCCCATATACAACATGCCCCCAGATGACAATTCAAACTAGATTTGGCAAGTATCTAGAGACAATGCCTCAAAGTAGTCTATACAAGAAGTGGTTTCCTCACCACACTAAAACCTAGAGAAGATTATGAATCAAACCTAGAAAAATAGAGAAATTGGAGCCAGCTAAAGTACAAATACACAATATAACTATAGGGATTAAAGTGATATGCATACCACAACAATGATCATCATCTCAGTTCACCTCTCCACTTCTCATTAGGAACCCTACTATCACAACCATCCCAATGGAGACATGTATGGAGGGATGTACATAGATAACCTTCTGGGCCACTGAAAGTAACAGGTCAATGTAGTCAAAAGTGCTCATAATACCACATCTACAAGAAAAAGAAGCATTGGAGTAGATCATCTACTATAGATATCTCAAAGCATATAATGCAAACAAAGACAGGTAAAATCTTACTATGATCAAGGCCTACAAACCCTTTGTAGCCTTTTGTTTTGTGGAACTTCTCTCCTTTGAAGTCTCCCATAAGAGATCTTCACAAATGCATTAGCAGATAGGCATACACACCACCATCCTAGTCAAAGGAAGGAATCACATCCAGATGAAACAAAAAGGATATCCAACGACCATCTCAGGACAAATTGGAAAATTTGGACCCATGTGTTACATACGATAGATCACTGGTTCCTCGTCGATCTCCTCTTAAATGAAGGTGGACCTTAGCCATGTGAACATGACTTCATACTCCAAGGCCATCTCAATATCTTTGAGGTTCACACCTAGAATCTCATCCAGGAGGCAGCAACCCCACTCCTAACAATCAAGTAGATCACTAATGGGAGTCCAAATAAACTATAACCCAGTTGTAGACAAACTTACTCAGGGTGACATCTAGCTCTCCAAATGTGAAAATAGTGCTAGTATATGGAAAAAAGTGATCAATCAGAGGAAGGAGATATGATATATCTATGGTCCCACAACAACTAATGCTCCCAAAGTTGGTCCTCTCCAAAAAATATACTTCCTCATCCACCAAACTCTCATATAGATACCCTTGCTCATTCTAATGGTTCTGCCAGTAAATACTAAAAAATCCAATACCCTAAAGGAATAAAGTGGGAAACAAAGTCAAAATCTTTGCTACTTGGCAAAATAGCTCGATTCAAGCTCAGCAAAGCAAAAAAAAATAATAATGAGGAGTAAAGCTTCCAAGTGATACCTCATTGCCCACTCGACGACCTCGATGATGTAGATTCATCCACACCATGCCTAGATGATGGAAGAATCTCTATGTAGGGAGCAGTTCCCCTTTGATCTTGCTCGCACTACCATGAAACCTACTCAAGGAAGACTTTAGTCAGAATATTCATAGAGCAGATACAATAACTAATTAAAATGATCGATACATATCATGGGTAAGCCTTGCCCCCCACGCCATCACCCACATCATGCTGGCCTACCACGAGATCATCCTCATGTCAATAAAAAATCTACTCAATTAGACAATAGATAGAAAAGAAAACAAGAAAAAAAAATTGACAAGATCAGAAAATCACGCATCTTGGTCATCTTCAACCTTCAAACTGCAAAGAATCTTGGGAAGTAAAAAATTGGATTTCACCACCAAGGGACAAAATGGCCAAACCAAAGTGAAAAAATGAAAGTTATACCCTCCTCGAGACGTATGTACATGGAAACCACATTCAACATCATTGGAGACGACCACCACAAGGATCCTACCACCGCGACACCACTGCCCAGGTTGTCGACACAAAAAATTGGCAGATTGTTGTGATCAACTGGATCCAAGTGGGAAGATCACTATGATCTACTAGACTTGCTTCCATCCTCTCACTACTGCTGCCTCTCTAAAACCCCCTGTGCTAATTGTAGTTTTTGCCACTCGCACAAGTAGAGAAGAAATGTGAAGGGTGCTTGACCCTCCTCCCATTCCTCTTCTAATAAAGACAAAAACTAATTAAGAATTTAGAATGAAGTCCCTACATTTTTAGTGGAATTTCCAGAACCCTAAAAATTTAAAAGAATTTACAATTTTGGTACAAAAAATCATAAAAGGTTAAATTGTGACTCCAAAACAACAAAGATCTTTTGTTCTTACAAAATATTCATGAGATCTTCCTGTGATCTATTCGGATCCTGGACTATGACTATAAACTAATCCAACTGACTTTTATTTCCAAATCAATCAGGGCCATGGACTATGAAGCTAAACTAATTCAAACACACTGCAACATATAATCTTTTAGGGTCTTGGTTCATGACCTTAAATTGAACAATATCAAACCTCATTTCCAAATATTCTCAGGTCCCTAATCATGACCCTTAAACTTAGCCAGCGCAAAGCTTCTCTTTTCCAATCTGTTTGGGTCCTGGACCAAGACCTAAAATGAAACCACAAGCCTTGTCCTAAACTAGTTCCCAGACCTCCCATACCCTCTTTTATCTTCCCAGCTGGGATCTCTACTCACAACCAATGACTGGAATCTGGATTTCCTCTCAGTGGAAAACCTTTTTGACTAATTCTGCATCAAGGTTATCATCTTTGCTTCAATGCACATATTTTCTAACAATTTTGGATCCTGAGTTGAACTGGATTTTCAATCTCACCTCATGACCCTGAGTTATGGCACAAATTTATACTCGATCACACATACAGCTAAGTGATACAACAACAAGCCATAAAGGTCACCTTAAATCTAAATATTTGTCTAAAAATCAAAATTTCCAATCTTGTCAATCTAAGCCCTATCTTGGTAGGAAAAATCCCCACATTGTGTCTTCTAATAGTTCTATTCTTGACTCTAAATCATCTGATACTAAAAACAAAACTAAATATGAATATGAAAGAGTATGACTAATATTTTTACAAATATCTTCTCCATGTAGTGTAGTTGCCACTATCTTAAATGACTACAGACTCGTGATCATTCATGTCTCATTAACAAACTACAACCCACATCTTCTTTTTCACATTCACTTTTTTTTCTAAGGCATAAGTTAGTAGGAGAATCAGGTACATTCATTATAATAATTAAAGTAATGATGAGAGACACTTTCGCAAACCTCTTCTGGTTCATCAAACCTTGAGAGAAACACATGATAGACACAAGAAACGGCCTAAGTCATAGGATACTCTTATTCTGAAGCAATCACTCATTTCCTATCTTTTCCTAACTGATTCAACTTTAGAAGGAAAAGATATCACACTTGTTTCCCAACCTCCACAAGGTTTGTCAGAACATCCTTGATGATTCCATCCTTTTTGGCCTTATACGACTAAAATTGGGGGTTATACTTGCCTTAAGCATGTATTTCTCACTCTTATCTCGAACCTTTCCTTGAGAGGGGCAAACACCCCATTTTTTCTCACTCAATAGAAATTCACGATTCTCTAGATAATGATGGAATTTGTTCCACATCCTACCCAATTTCCACATATTCATTTTTTCCATATTTTTTTACATTTTCTTATTCCGTTTAATACATCCATTTTCCCACTTCCACCATGTTTGTATTCTTCTGCAAAGAAAGCTTCTTATAGACTAAAAGTGCAATTTGTTCCTCAGTTCTGCACTAAATATTGTATGAATTGTTATGAATTAAATATTCCCCTTTCCATTGCCTTTTTTTTTGACATATATGAGATATAACTTCAACTTATCTATCTGATCAAGTTTTCCCCATTTTTGCCAGAACATTCCTAAAATTACTAGGAAAATAAGAAAATCATTTTTTTCCAACTAGAGGACACCCGAGAAGATTGCATCCATCCTCTGGCGTCACGTGGGTGGATCGCTTGGACCCATGTTCCAAGCATGGTGCATTAGGGTAATCCACCACATCTTCCACAAGATTCTATCTAGAATCCTGAACCGTAATCATGGGCTATAAATAGACCCCCATATCCAAGCAAATTCCAGCCCCTTTCAGCTCCCCTAAAGCTAGAGAAACAACTACCTCTCTATATATTTTTCATATTGCCTGTGATCATAGAATCTTTCCTCTGACACCACCTGCCTTGCTAGATTTTGTTGAATGGTAAACTATTATAACTATTGCATCTAATTGTTAAACCTACTATTAATCTAAATTTTGATGTATAATTTCTACATATCACCTGATATATTTCCGTGTCTAATTTGTTATTTGTTGTTTGTATTTATTGTCACTTTTACTAGTTATAAAACATTAGATTTACTATCTCCAGGTACCTATATGTTGGACATCCTCCAAAATGCTACACATCAGTCCTAATTGTCAATGATGGATCCCCACTGTGGGAGTACCTGAGGTGATTAGGACCTCAATACACCTAAAAATTACAACTTTAGGGGCAACAAAGGGAAGGACACATGCATTTCTATACCTAAAAGCCCAACCAAAAATAAAATGATCTTTTTAATTTTTCTATTTACTTTGATAGAAATCATGAATTACTCAGTCTTACATCTCATAACTGCATTTGATATCATTTTATTCGACGGAATGAGGGTGCTAATACTCTCTCATTTGTAAATAGATCACTAGTTCAAATCTCTGATTATACCTTCATTTTTTATTTTTGTTTTACATCCATCAAGGAAAATCACTCATAGCCCTCTGTGGCTTCACCGACACATCGTTTTCCTCATTTTTTGCATAAAACATGGTGGTGACTCTGAATACACCCTTTGTCTTTCTTTTTGCGATGTTTTACTATTGTAAAAGGAGGGAGCTTTATTCCCATAATATTTCTCCTGTTTATTCTCCTTTTTTGGGACTAGGTGCGACAAATTGAATCTTGTTCTTTAGTAAAACCTAGGCAAGTAATTCAACACCAGCATTGTCTAAACTTAATAATGAAAGCATTAGGTAACCCTTTGGAAGATCTCTCAATGAGGGTCACCTAGACATAGCTCCTCCCTAATTAGGGTAATTAAACTGTGTTAATATGAATACCATGGGCATTATTTGTATAATCTAAAATGAATCCACTAAATAATATATTTTTATAAAACCAAGGTCAATTACTATATTGATTGAACCATAGTATACATGTAAAGAGGTAAATAATAAGCAATTTCACCTATCAAAAGTTGACCTCCATAGTTTATGCACTAACTCACTATAGAGGAAATGGTATGGATATACTTACCTTGGAAACATAGTCTTTTTTTTCATAATGAATAATGTGATGAACATCACATTTTGGCCCTTGCAATAATAAGTAAAACATAAATTGTGAATAAACAAGTGAACAATAATCATAGTGCGGTCCAGTACAAATGTTTGGTAATAAATTGTGAACAAATGAGTGCACACTATTCATAGTATGGTCCACTACAAATGTATGGTTCAGAAAATTATTTATTTTGTTCAATATAACTATCAGTGTGGATTAGGTTATGCACGGGGAGATTTCAGGGATAAAATCTCTTTTCAGGGGTAGAGTGTTGTAACAAACCCAATCATAGATGCATATCTTAACATCCCTTTTCCTAGACCCTTTTTATATGTTAGTTTAAGTATGTTTTACCCTGAAGTTTATAAGAAAAGTTATGTTACCCTTATTTAAGTTATATTATGATTAATTATAGTCTAATAGTATCATATATTAAACCCTTTCTGGTTGTTTTTGTTGCTGTTCTGAAGGATGTGGGGTTCTTGTTCTTTGGGTTGTTTCTGCTGGTTGCTGATGTAATGAGCTCATTTGCTGCTGCATTTTCTCTGTGCGCTTCAGTGGTTTTGCTCTTCTGTTCTTGAGCGGTCGAGTTTATCCCGAGTGGAGTGGCAAAACTCGCTCAAGTTTTAAGTTTTCTGTGGTGGATTTTATGGGTTGATTCTGTTGTTTGCTGAAGTTGTGGACTCTCTTGCTGCTGCATTCTCTCTGTGTGGTTAGAGGTGGAAGTTTTGGTTCTGTGGTTTTGCTCTTCTGTTCTTGAGTGGTCGAGTTTATCCCAAGTGGAGTGGCAGAACTCGCTCAAGAGTTTGCTTTTGCAGTGGAAGCTTTGGTCTGTGGTTTTGCTCTTCTGTTTATGAGTGGTCGATTTTATCCCGAGCGGAGTGGCAGAACTCGCTCAAAACCTATCCATGATGGTAGCTATTCTCTTCTCATCTTTTTAAAGATGTTGTTTGCTTTCTCATGCTCTGGTGATGGTCGAGTCCCCATCCTTCGTTGGATGTTGACGCTCCCCTCTCACCATTTTTTTCATGGCTGCTGAGAGGGTCGAGTCCCCATCTTGTGTGGATGTCGACACTCCCCTCTCACTCCATCTTGATGGTTGGATCTATTGGTTTTGATATGGGTTGCTTAGTTTCTGTTGTACCCTGTTATCCTGTTGCTCGGATGGTATCTTTATTTGTTTGTGATTCGAGTGTTGGCCATGTTGTTGATGGGTTTGCTGTTGGGTGTTGTTGGTTGGTTGAGGCTGCTTCTTTGCTTGATGGGATGGTTATCCTTTGCCTCATGAGATTGCTGGTCATGTGTGAGGTGGTTTGTAGCTGATGTTTTTGATGTTGAGATCCCATCCTGCTCTGGTGTTTCATTTTCTGCCTGAAGTTTTCTTGGTTCTCACCTGAGTTGGTTGAAGTTGTTTGTTCTGCTGGAGAGCTTGGCTTGTGGTGGTTCCTGATGAGTAGCTGATCTCGTTTTCAGAGTTGTTGTTCTACCTATTCAGGAAACATTGGCCACGACAGTTCCTTTGTATGAGAAGGAAGTGCGAAGGGTTCTTTCTGCAGTATGTTGGGTTTGCTATTCTCTTTTGATCTTTATGAAGTAGTTCGTTAACGATCAGATGCAGGAGTCATTAGGTCTTCTCAGGAAACAGAGGCCTTGAATGTTCCCTTGGCTGAGAAGGAAGTGTGAAGGGTTGTTTTTCTTAAATATGTTGGATGTTCTCTTGTCTTTTTTCTGTAAAGGAAGTTGAAGGGCATCTCGTCTGAAAATTCCTGAGCAGTTGAAGTTTGTTCAGTTTGTGATGTTCTGGAAACATCATCCGAGTGGTTTGTGCTTTAGGTGGTTGATCGGTTGATGGCTTTTTCTCCTACAGTTCCTTTGTATAGATAGCTTCTCCTGTCTATGTCAGAGATGGAAGTATGGAAGGCATGCCGATAGTGCTTGGGTTGATGATCTTCTTCCACATAATGCTTGATCTGAAGATATCATTTCTTTTCTATAGGAGACAGTTTCGGGATGAGGCCAAGGTTGATATTTTTTCGGCTAGCATTTTTGTTTTTCTTCATATTTTCTCTGCTTTCTCTTGTACAGTTGGTCTTACACTTGGACTTGTACACCTGTACATTTTTCTGTCCTTGCATTGTAAATAGCACAATACAAATGAAAATACAAAAAAAGGAGGGTGAGTTTTTGACCGACCAAAAAAAATATATTAAATAAAACATCCTTTTAAATCAAATTTAAGGATAATAACTAATTTATTCTTAAGTATGATTAATTATTATAATTCACAAATTAATTAGTTTGATGCTACTTTGGCACATACTAAGCCTATTTGATGAAGTAAATACATATAAATATGACATACTATATCAAATTGCCTAAAAGGTAAATAAATTCTTTACATGAGTACTTGTCATATCATAAGTATCTTACCTATCAATTCTCATATATATCAGAGTTTAGTTGTCCATTTATTTATTAAATAATAAAACCTATCTTTAGTATACTGAAATGCACTTTATAATAACATATAAATGACATTATTGATTCCTTTCTCCCCTGGACACGGGACTTATACTTCATGTGGTCATGAAACTTATACTTGGTCATATTCTTATTCACAACAACTTCAGCAATCAACAGTTCCTTTCCTCCTCTCTTCCTTCTCCTTTTCCTTCTTCTTTTCCCTCACCCATCCTCTATTTATTCATCTACCTTTCTTCCCCTTTGGTCCTTGGAAGTCCTATCTGGTTGATCTTCCTCCACCTGTGCCTAGTAGTGCCAAGCAACACAGGAGGCAACGAGTGCCACTAGATAGTTCCTAGCATCACCATCAATGTTGATCCTATTCATATAAAACTACCAACCAACACCTATTCCCATCCTCCTTCAAACACTAGATCCTCTCTAGATCCATGTCCCCACATACAACCACACCGAACTCACCTTTGGGCACCTACATCCCACACCACCATGCTTTAATCCTTGAATGTTTACAACCTCTTAGATGGATCTCATTGGTGCTTGAATCAGTTGAGATGAGCTCTAGGTCATCGCCTCCCATAGGCATGAGCTCATTTCTTGAAGACAACTTCATTGAAGAGTTTGAGAGTTTTAGTGTTCTCTTGTTCTTGTCCTCCCTCTTCCTCTACAATGAAGGGATGGGTCTTTATAGGTTTGGGGACATACTTCTAAACTCAGTTTGCTTTTCTTGGTCTCTCTCTATCCGCTCCACTTTTCAAAAACCTACAAACACCTTAGGTTGTTGCACTAAACCTTATAATTTGTCTTCCTCGACCTCCCTCAATATCACTAGATGACCTAGACCAACACCTCATTGCAATGACATGAAATTACCATACCGTCTACCTACAACATAGTATCTACTATTGTTAAAGCCCTTCTCGACCAAACTTCACCCTTGTTCCTTAGATCTATCCATCCCTTCTTCATTCTTGCTCTCCCTATCAACATATGATAGGCTAGAAATGGTTTCTGCATGGTCTTGAGACTTCCTATCACCTCTTTGAAGAAAGATAGAAAGATCTACCAACTAGGATGACTACTGAAGGGTTCTAAAGAGCCTCATGAGCCTTTAGTAAATCTGAAGGCCTAAGATAATATTGTGAAGATGATGTCAACAAAGAGAAACTATAAATAAGTTTGGTTTCATCATAAGTATTATACATCTAAGAAATAAACTAGGAAAAAACTATGTTATAAAATATGATAGTAAAAAGGAGTGTCTTGGGCGTAAACATATACTAATGAAACCAGTTATCCACTATAATTAGGTGTATTGTTGATATGCATATATATTGTATTACTACCACATAAGAGAAATATGTGAATCCAATATATCTACTACTAAACCTTTGACTTTTGTGAACACGATTCATGAAGGTATGATGAATAAGAAACTAACTAAATTTCAAGATAGTTTATTGAGATAAATCTTATTCATGACAAACGTTTTGATCGACTATCGTAATACTCATAATGTTTTTACATACAATAGAATTCTATAACTAGAATTTGATTGGTATGTAATTAATTATATAACGAATTAAAAGTCACAGATACATTAAATAGAATGATAGGTAATGAAGAGAATATAATAGTTGTAATTGTAGGCACGATAACAATCTGACCTAGCTGATTTTTACCCTTATTTCCCATGTCATGTGAATTGAAAACCCTAGATTCACAAATATGTATAAGATTAACTCATGGTAGCTATAACTACAAATGGATCTTATAATCATACTCATTCTGAAATTGTAACACAAATATAATCAACCCTAATTTGGAAAAATTGAACTTTATGATATATATATATATATATATATAGAGAGAGAGAGAGAGAGCGAGAGAGAGAGAGAATAAAGTTATGAGATACAAATTGGAGGAATGCATAGTTTTACCCATATAAATATTTAATCTAGATATAATGAAATCTATGTTATAAATATGGATATTCACTAGCACATTTTTGACCTTGGTGTTACTATTCTTAACATTGGTTACCATAGAAAACCAACACCATAGGCCTCCATTGTCAATTAATAAAGCACAAACATCATTATTTGTCAAGTGTTGTCAATTAGGAAAAAACATGGGTACCACTTTCATTATAACGTCAATTTCTTGGGGTAGAACTGACATCACAGACAGCCTGTGAAATTCAATTTTCTTAGAAAAACATTTGATATCGACTTTTAATGTCAGTAGTAAAGAAATTGATGATGCAGCCCTTCCCATAAAATAAATTTTACCTCCAAAAAGCTTTTTTTGTCAGTTGTTCTCAATAAAAAGCAACATTGTAGGTCTCGTTCACCGTGAAAAAAATTACTTCTAAAAGCATGTGGTTTGAGTTCCTTTTTACACAATATTGGGTTCATGTCACATTTCTCACAAAAAATATTTCCTCTCAAATTGGATGATACCATCGATTTTAATTTTGCGACCAACAATATAGTTCTCAGTGAGGTTGACATTTTTATTAGGGATAAGGACATATGTTGTCAGTTTTTAAGTGTCTAATCGATGATAGGGTTGGACTTCAGTTGTAATTTTTTTTATTTTCTTCATTTATTTTAATAAATAGCTTATAATGTTCTTAGTGATGTTTGGATTTTTTATTAGGGATAAGGACATATGTCATGGATTTCTAAGATTCCAACATATAATATAGTTGGACTTCTGTCATCAGATTTACTGAGTTAATCGAAGACTAGGTTGTAAGTGTCGATTTTATTATATCAACTGACAACTAAATCCTACGAAATAGAACTTGTGAAAAATTTTCCACCATTCTCTATTTGATCACATGTGAGCCCTAGCTCTCTCTAGAGATGACAATGATTACCTAGTTGCTTCTAGTCATTGCCACTCCCAGCCATTGTTGCCGCCTCCGTTACAGCCATCGCCACTGCCACTTCCTTTCCTCACTCATCTCTATTGTGTTGCCAGTAACCATTTCTTCTCTCCACTTGTCACCCTCCACTCTTCTCCTTCTTGGAACCACAAAGGTAGCAAGCCATAGGCTCTAGGATAGCCAACTACAACCACCAGTGCTTCTAGTTGTAGCTGGTAGTGTAGCTTGACATATCTGCACCATTGCCATCCGCCATCACAGCCACCACCATATCAGTCTCTAGATACCTCTCCAACATCATCGGTTTCCTCCATTTCCTCTACTTCTTCATCTTTTTGTCAACTGCCAACCATCCACTCACCCTGCTTCTCACTCTATCACTGCTACGAGCCCTCTTCCCCTACCATGGAAGGTCCTTATTCTCCTACCTATCTAATTTTTTGTTGCGTGTATTATTTTATAATTATTTGTTGAATGAATTGTTGTATAATTCTTATATTAACTTGATATTATTTGCACATTGATATGAATTTACCTAAATTGATATCAATTGTACTAGGGGTTTAATTTGGGTGTATTGTTCAATTTGGATGTTGTATTCTTATAATGTCCCTTTAAATTAATTACAGTATATGGATATGAATAACGTAAATTAGCTAAAAAAGATATGAAACTCTTATATTTACCTATATTTTAAACGATAAATCCTAATTTAGATAGATATCTTTTTGTCCATTAAATGCATGTAAGATTTACTCATTAGGAGTAAATCTTGGACACAAATCCCCAGTTCAGGGTTTCTCTTGAACACTTAATCTCACTTGGGATGTAAGTGTATAATGTGTATTTTATTTTCAATTTGTTTCATCATCACTTCACTGTTTGTTCTCTAAGTGCATATGTAGATGGGTATTTGACCATATACATTGGTGTACCTAGAAAACTGTGGGGAAATGCTGCCAAAATATTCTTGAAAGGTGAATGCATGTTATACACTTACCATTGAGATTAAGTTTTCAAGAATGTGCTAGGTGGTACACATTCAACACTAAACCCTAATGATAAACTCTAATCTCTAAATCCTAATCTCTAAACACATGATTCAATACTTGTTTTCTCTATGACTATAGAATGGATTGATCATGGATGTCCATTTCAAATCATTGCACTCTAAATTTTATTACTGGTCTTGATCGGTTTATAAGATTTTCATAGGAAGATAGGAAATGGCCTGGAGATAGGTTCTATTGTCCATGTAGGAATTGTAGTAACAAATTGATAGTCGACACTGTTGACAAAATCAAAAGTCATGTCAAGTGCAACAAGATTGTACATAGCTATACATATTGCTACTAGCATGGAGAGATTCCTACTATGAAATCAATATATGTGAATAGTTGTAATTGTGTTAAAGAGGAAATTGTCGATGATGTTGATACGAACAAATTGATTATGACAAACAAGGTTGACATGGTGCTAGATAGTTGTGGGGGTAAATCTTATTAACCCACCTTCTTTATTTATAAACATTGTGCATGATGCTATGAGACCATTATACTTAGGTTGTACTAAGTTTATGAAGCTTAGTGCTATTATTGAGATTGTATACACTGAAGGCTAACAGTAGATGGAGCAACAAAAGCTTCACATCTCTGTTGTCTTTGTTGAAAGAAAGTCTTCTTGAAGGCAGCAAGCTTCCAATCTCCACATGCAAAACAAAGAAAATATTGTTCCCAATGGGAATGGAGGCTAATAAGATACATGCAATTCTAAATGAATGTCTGTGATTTCAATAGGACTATATGAATTTGAAAGATTATACAAAATGTGGGGCATCAAGGTATAAAATGATGACTTTGCGTAAGACCAAAACTACCTCTCCTACCAAGGTGAAGTGGTATCTTCCTATAATGCCATAGTTTCAAGATTATTTTCTAATACCATGGATGCACAAAATTTATCTTGGTATGTAGGGGTAAAGAAAATCAACGATCAGATCCTATGACATGTGTTTGGTACCCCCACAATGGAAAATTTTTGATTTATTGTACCCTGATTTTGGTGAAAATGTCAAGAATATAAGACTTAGGATTTGTGGAGATGGGATGAATTCATATAACACAATAAGCATCCAACATAGAATTTGTACTGTTATGATTTTTATATGCAATCTTGTTCTCTGATTGTGTATGACAATTAAGTTTGCCACGATGTCCTTGTTGATATCAGGCCTGAAACAACATCACAACTATTAATATTGTCTTGAATCTCTAATTGATAACTTAAAGAAACTCTAGGGAGAAGGTGTGGTGACCTATGATTCTTTGAGTAGAGAAACATTTCAGTTTGTATGCTATGTTGTTTTTGTTGGTATGTATGCCCAGAGAGCCAATCATATGACGATTGGAATGTGATATTATATACCTAATTTGATAATAATAAAAGGTAATTTCATCTATTATGTTTGTCTCAGTCATGAGATGATGACATAAACGTAAGTAGATGTATAAAGAATGATGTTACTTGATGAGGTACGTCTTCAAGTACCTTACTTGAATGATGGGATCGTATGGATGCTAAGAGTACATACATTCTTGTTATGTCCCTAGTCAGATGTTACTATGGAAGCAAAATAGATGACAATATTATATAAGAATAGTGTGTGTGTTGACTGATGACTGAATATCATTAGTCATGATATATGATATCAAGTCACTCACATAGGTACATGTTAGAGAATAGTGTATCAGACATATCCACCATGAGAGTGATACATGGAGACCATGGAATGGTAGTCAGAATCATCTCTCATAGTGATAGTGGTGATTGTGGTTCTTAGACTTGAAGTCACTACATTCATCACATGTCGTTTAATGTACTTTGACATCATCAAACATAATCCTGAAATAAGAGTTGCCAAAATGGTGAAGATTGGGTAGTTGTGACACGTGGGGATTTGAGTGTACGTGATGTAGATGGGATTTGTCCCTCCTATAATAGTTTGATATTCAGGGCCTCTTGATAAGAAAGACTTAGAAATGTAGAGTCAGACTCATGTGATTCAATATATGATATGTGAACTCACACGCAACTCAGACATTATGCTCTAGTTCAAGGAACATAGATTAAACGTTTAGAGGATGACAATTCCATGCCTCGAGTTCAATCCGATATATGAGACAAAGGAACTATATGATCACTGTAACATTGATCACAGGTTGTAGGTTGAAGTTTTTCTACAACTTCACAGATTGCTTGGATAGAAATGATGTGTGACTAGGCACCACTCTTTGCTTGTGATGTCATAATTAGTTAGGGACATTCACTGCCAACGTACTTATGAACCTATAGGGTCACATGCATAGGATACACTTGGATTAAATGATTATATTCATGATTAATGTTTAATTTGATTACTAAAGGTGTTGAGGTATTTAATTAAACAACATATCAACTGACTAGACTCTGATCTATCAAGTTCAAGTGTTGCAATGATTGATTGGAGTGTTAGGAAGATTGAAAATTGAGTTGGTTGGTTTTTGTATGACTCAAGACACCAACTGATTGTCTCAGTGGGTGAACCGATCAGCTCAGGTCGGTGAGATGACCGGTTCACCTAGTGAACTGATCAGCTTGGTTAAGCCAACCGAAGCTTCTGGTGATTTTCTTGAATCATGAGAAAAGTTGAATCGTTTCACTTGTTTGATTCAATTTGTACTAGGATTAATTTTGGACATTAATTGGAAACAAATTGCAAATTCAATTGTGAATAAGAAACTACATGAATCAAGTGTCTCACTAAGTCAGACGACATGTTCACTCACAAAGTGACCATTTTCCTTTGTTACATGACCAGTTTGCCATTCATAGGTTCTAGAAAATTCGTGATTCTGGACCCTTCTACTCCCTCACCAATTGGGAACTCTGACCCAAGCCTCTACTATAAATAGAGGGGTACTGAGTACTTCCCAAAGTACACAATTGAGAATCAGTCACTATGACAATTGTTGTCCTCTCTGGTTGTGGTAACCAATAGAGAGCCCAAGCAAGTCCTACCTGCTAAAGGGAGGGATAGTGAGGGAGAGAACAATTGAGAATCAGTTGTGGGAGAGCATGTAGGAGACTAGTACGTTGACAAGAGGGGATAAATTCTTCATGTTGGATCTAGTAGCACAACATGGAGTTCTCGATGGTCCGCGTGGAATACTCTAGAAGCGGGAGGCCATTGTCTACTGGTAGGAGGACAATGTCAACTAGAAGTCTGTGGAAAGAGGAGTTGTTGCAGATGATGACGTTCGAGTTTGATGTCTGTGGGGGATCTGTAGACGAGTCCCAGTGCAACTAGAAGATAGTTTCACATCTACAACAACAAGGAGTATGTTGTTGGACTTGCTCCAAGACTAGGTATATCCTCAAAACCATCCTTTTCATTATATAGTTTTTGACGTGATATGCTGGTTTATGGGGAATAGGGCAATAAAATATTTGTGTTTCCTCTTCCTATTATGTCACTCTATTTCCCTATAGTGGTATCAGAGCCATGTCAATCTACTATATTTTGGGATAATTGATATGATTGGATTTTGGTTTTATTGTTTAATTATTTCATGTGATGCAAACAATTTCTTATCCAATCAAATACCATGATAATCATGGGTCTTTGAAAGAATACCAACATGGAAGGGTAAATTGGTTGTAAAGAGTTTCAAACCATTTCAAGGTGCTCAATATGATGAAATATTTCACCAGTTACCATGGTTAAATCCATCTGGATCATGCTTGTTGTTGTAGCTTAGTATGACTGTGAGATTTGGCATTTGGATGTTAAAACTGCATTCATTAATTAAAATAATTATGAGGATGTGTATGTGACACAACCTAAATGTTTTATAAGTCCAATAATGCAAATAAAGTTTATAAGCTACAGAGAGTTTGACTTGAGTCAAAATGAAGATGAAATATGTGATTACAAAATATTTAGTAGGAGCATATTTGTACTCCACATGATGATTGGGAATAATGTCCTTAATTCTACATATGTTAGAATCTAGCAAGGAAAGTACCTTCTATATGAAGTGTTTAGGCAAGACAACCTATGTGAGAGGGATTGAGATATATAGAGATAGATCTAGAAAGTTTCTTGACCTAAGTAAGAGAACATACATTGGCAAGATGGTGAAAGGTTCAACATGCAAGACTCAAGAGAAAACTTTTCCATGTTCCATGGAGTTAGTCTCTCAAGATCCTAGTGTCCCAGTTCTTATGAAGAATAGGAACACAAGGAATAGATGCCATATTAACTCACAATTGGATCTATCTTGAATGTAATGTTATGTACTTATCATGTTATCTTGTATGTATTGGACATGAGGAGAGAATATTCAATTATCTCATATGTATTGGATAGGATGAGAGGATATGCAATCATCACATATGTATTGGACATGATAACATGATATATATATACCTATCTAGCAATCTTGTATGTATTGTTCATGATGAGAATGTTATCATCAGATACTAGTGAAAGTCACTGGACTACAATAAAGAACATCCTTAAGTGCATGTGAATCACTAATAGGAGTGGTTCCTTGGTTATGGTAATAAGGAAGAGTTGGGTGTAAAGTGTTACACTGATACAAGCTTCTAAACTGATAAATTGATTATTGCAATCTCAATTTAGGTTTCACTCTAACGCATGAATTATAAGTTGGAAAGGGTTTTGAACTAAAGACAATTGTTTATATCTACATAAGAATTCGAGTGTCTCTGTGTTATGAGAACAACAGAGGTAACTATATGAATCAAGAAGTTTATATGGGTGAACTTGTGGGAGGTTCCAACCATTGATAACATAGTAGAAATACTATGACAACAATGGAGCTATTAGATAGACATGGAATCTTAGATAACATACAACAAAACTTCCATCTTATCCAAAAGGTTGCACGGTGATGAGATGTGAAAATTGCAAAATACCAGCTCGAAGCAAATGTTGCTAAACCATCTATAAAAGTGCATGTGCAACAGAAACATGATGGACATGTTAAGTGTCGGTTTGTTACACTAATGAGTTTCAATCATAAGAATGATCTTTTACTCAACTAGCTATTTCCCGCAAGTATACGAGAGTAGTTGTAGTCAAGATCAAGCACAGGGAGCTTTAGAAAACCAATTAAATGCAATAGTGCTAAGGTTCAACAATCTAGACCGTTTTAAAGGTGATTTGGTTAATTAGACTAGAATTTTAGAATTAAACAAATAGTAAATGGATTAGTAAAAGAGATTAAAATTCAGAATTAAAAATATCTTGGACTTAGTATTTCATCCACATATCATAGCATACAATAGGAGCATGAAATTTAAACATACTAAGAACTTATTTTAAAGAAGAGTTGTATGTTGCACTTCACCTCTTGATGCAAGTACAATGATCCTAACTCAATTTAACATTCCCATGTATGAATTTCATTTTGGATCACAAACCTACTCCTCAACTCCATTCTTGTGGTAAAGAAGGAGTTGCTAAGAGAGTACCTCCTTACTCTCCCACCTATCTTCTCAGATCAAGCAAAATAGCATAAAACATACACATAAGGTGGCCAGCCATACATGCATAAAAGAAGAAACTGGTACTCGCAAGGTGGAAAAATAAGAAACATAGTATTTAGTACAAAATTACCAAGTTCCAAACATTCTATGACATGGGAGATACTCTCCCATGTCCAAGAAAAGGAAATTACTCATCCATGAATGTGAACAGCAGGAAATGTGTAGAATTTTCCGAATTTAACATTATTTAGAGAAGGAAAAGCTAAATAAACCCAAGGTGTAACCCAAGAAAGGTAGAATTCCAACTTGAGGATGAAATCCCACTTCTACAGCTGCTCCAAACTAGACAAACCTCTCTCCCAAGAAGCTTTGTGGAGTGAAAAAGCTCTGATGCACCTTGGCGAAGAAGATTGGAGAAGAAAAGAAGAAGAATGGGGTTCTTTTGCAAGAAACCACCCTCTTACACCTCTAAAATTGCCCTCCTTGCTCTAGCCTTGACCTGGGATGAAAGAGTTTCGAATTATCACCAAAGATAACTACTCCCTAGAGTGGTTTCATCCTTTAAAATGAAAGGAGTCGTATTTGAAAATTGCTAAAACTAACAAGCACACGCCATGTCTTTCTCCTGACACGACGTGTCCTATCTCCAGCAGTTGTTTCTGGATGTGAGCACACAACGTGTTTGATTTAATACATGTCATGTACTTTACCAGAAGGGCTAGACTCAGTTCTGAATTGCTAGGTACACGTTGTGTCTTTTGTGGATACGCCATGTACTTTTCTTTAGTGACTGAAGCAAATGGCCATCTGGAAATGAGCACATCATATCTTAAATAAGACACGTCGTGTGCATTGCTATTTCAGTAAAATTAAAGTTCTGGATGCTTGCAAGGCTTGGAGAAGTCCCGATAATGATGAGATTGAGTTGGGGTATCTCCAATTTGATCCTTTTGATGCAAATCTGCAATACACATCATGTGATAAGTAAAATAACAAAAAGGTGGCAAGAATGATATGAATAGAGGCTAAATGAGAACAAAATGAACTGAATTTGTGTGTGAAAACATGTGAAAAGTTGATGTGGAAACCACACAACATTAAGATCACCTGGAATATGATTTTTGGTTGATTTTCCCTAAGTGCAAGTAGGAGTCTGTTGGTATGTATGCCTATAGAGCCAATCGTATGATGATTTGAATGTGACATTAAATACCTATTTTGATAATAATAAAAGGTAATGTCATATATTATGTTTGTCTCAGTCATGAGATGATGACACAAACATAAGTAGATGTCTAAAGAATGATGTTACTCGATGATGTATGTCTTCAAGTACATGACTTGAACAATTAGATCAAATGGATGCTAAGAGTACATACATTCTTCTTTTGTCCCTAGTTGGATGTTACTGTGGAAGAAAAATAGACGATAGTAATACATAAGCCTAGATTTTGTGTTGACTGATGACGAAATCTCATTAGTCATGATATATGATATCAAGTCACTCACATAGGTACATGTTAGAGAATAGTGTCTCAGATAGACCCACCATGAGAGTGATACATGGAGACCATGGAATGGTAGTCATAATCATCTCTCATAGTGATAGTGGTGGTTGTGGTTCTTACACCTGAATTCACTACATTCATTACATGTCGTTTGGTGTACTTTGACATCATCAAATTTAATCCTAAAATAATATTTGCCTTAACGATGATGATTGGGTAATAGTGACACAATGTGATTTGAGTTTAAGTGATGTAGATGGGATTTGTCCCTCCTATAGGAGTTTGATATCTAGGTCCTCTTGATAAGAGAGAGTGAGAAATATATGGCCATACTCATGTAATTCAATATATGATATGTGAACTCAAACGCATCTTATACAGACTCCTCTAGTTCAAGAAACATGGATTGAATGTTGAGAGGATGATAATTTCATGCCTTGAGTTAAATCTTGATATCAGAGACAAAGGAACTATATGATCATTGTAACACTAATCACGAATTGTTAGTTGAATTTGTTCTCCAGTTTTTCAAATTACTTGTGTAGCAATGATATGTGACTAGGCACCACTCTATGCTTGTGATGTCATAATTAGTTATGGACATTCACTACCAATGTAATCTTGGACCTATATGGTCACACACATAGGATACACTTAGATGAAGGAGTATATTCATAAATGGTGTTCAATTTGATTACTAAAGGTATTTAGGTATTCAATTAAACAACAAATAAATTGAATGGACTCAGAACTATCAAGTTCAAGTGTTGAACTAATTGATTGGAGTGTTAAATTGATTGATAATTAAATTGCCTGATTTATGCATGACTCAGGACACCAACCAATTGAATGACTGGAAGAACTAATTGGCTTAGGTTGGTGATATGACCGGTTAACCTAGTGAACCAATTGGCTTGGTTCTAGCCAAATGAATCTTTTGGTGATTTTCCTAAATCATGAGAAAAGTTGAATCATTTCACTTGTTCAATTCGATTGGTACAAGGATTAATGTTGGACAATAATTGGAAACAAATTGCAAATTCAATTGTGAATAGGAAACTACAAGAAAAGATAGTCTCACTAAGTGAGATGACCAATTTTCTCATGAGAAGGCCATTTCAGTTTGCAAGACTATCAGTTCTCCATTTGCAGGTTATAGATAATTCATGATTCTAGACCCTTCTACTCCCACACCGATTTAGAACCCTGACCCTGGCCTCTACTATAAATAGAGGGTAATGAGACTTCCCAAGACACACAATTGAGAATTAGTTTCTCTGAAAATTGGTGTCCTCTCTAGATGTGGTAACCAATAGAGATCCCAACCAAGTCCTATTCATTAAAGGGAGGGATAGTGAGGGAAAGAACAACTCAGGCTCTATTGGGGGAGAGCCTTTCAACAACTAGTGTGTCGACAGGAAGGGACAACTCCTTCTTGTTGGCTCTAGTAGCGCAACGTGGAGTTCCTAGTAGTTTGTGTGGACTACTATAGAGGTGGGAGGTTGTTGACTTCTGCGAGGAGGATAATGTCAACCAACATTCTATGGTGAGAGGAGTTGATGCAGACAATGACGGTCCAGTTTGTTGCCTGTGGAGGAGCCATAGACAAGTCCCAATGCAACTAGAAGACATTTGTGTATCTAAAATGATGAGGAGTATGTCGTTGGACTTGCTCCAGACCAGGTATATCCTCACAACTATCTTTTCCATTATGTAGTTGTTGACGTGATCCACTGGTTTATAGGGAATATGGCAATATTTTTTTGGTTCTACTGCCCATTCTGTCTTCCTATTTTCCTATAGTTTTTTCATATTAATGACTTTCTAGCATATGAGAACAATGATTCAATACAACTAAAATATGGAGGCAAGACTTCATATCTTAGTCATCAAAGGTTTCTTCTAAAGTGCATCTATCATGGAACCATTCTTACCTCAATCCCAATCCCAATGCCTAGACAATGGTAATGGGATTGAAGCGTCCATCCGTAGGTTTCCCAAATGGATCTTACACGCTATCATATACAATAAGAAATAATAACTCATAAAATAAAAGGTTTTAAGAAACTAACCCACCCAATTTATGATTTTGAAGATTTATCCTTGTCATCAGAGTTTTCTGAGGGCAAAAGCGATCTTTGTCACCTCCTCCGAGTCCATCATGTTTTCCTAATTGGGTAAAATCAAGACATGTGGTCAGTGCAAATGCAAATGTATGCTATCGATGAAACAAAACAAGTTTCATTATGAAAGTAGGATCATTGCATTTATAAAATAAACAAAAGTACAAACTTTAAATCAAAGAAATACTTTTGAGAAAACATTAAGTGTTTTACAACAAATTTATCATTATACAACTTATATGGTCATTATCGTCAAGTATATAGGTATCTAAACTCGTCAACACCCATAGGTGAGGGTCTTTTTATCTCCACATTAAATCCATTTACTGCACCCAAAGGTGTGGATCTATTTGTGTTAATGTACATTAGGTCATGTGTACACCAAAAGGTGAGGGATTATTTGTAATATGCATTAAACCCTAGCTACACCCAATGGTGAGGGTCTTTTTGCATGTCCAAGTTTAATTTCAATGCATAATGGATTCTATTTTATGTGTAAGGTTTTTAGAATATACTTATATTGTAAATAAGAACTTAGTATCATAAGAAATCACTTAATTCACCACAATATTGTTGTATGCCAAGCAAGAGGAACACTAATCATACAATACAAAAGTTAATTACCATACATAGGTCAAGGAGGACTATAAGCATACCTTTCACCTAAGATTAGAGTAAGTCTTGAGAGTCAAAAGTAGGGTCAATGTAAAGCCCTAGAACAATGAATGGGTATTCATGCAATTAGTATTCTAGTCAAAAAATTGGAGGGTTCACAAGGACCAAAATAGGGTTTCTTAAGCCTCATAATTGTTCTTAGGTGTGCTATGTCATTATTGAACAATATTCCAATCTATCAAAGTTTTCAAGTCCAATATCATGTCCTGACTTCATATCATCAATATTAATGGATGGTCCATGACTAATCTATAATGAGAAATTAATTTTCAAATCATCATCAAGGGTGAAGTTCAGGGGTTGATATTAGGGATTTCAAAAGATTTAGAATGATCATATTAAAAAAATCACAATTCTAGGGTTACACACCTCCATCAAGATTAATCATCAGTTTAGGGTATATGATATGTATTCAAGGTTGAACAAGTCAATAAAGTTAGATCTAGATCCTTCATTAGTAAAGTCATGATTTCATTGTCTCAATATAATCATTAGAGTCAAAGATCAAGGTTTCCAAAAATCAATCATAAAATACATTTATTAGATAAATTTTGGATGATGAAAGATCATGTTTTAATGATAATGCGCATGTGTTCGTGTATATGTCTCACTATGTGATACTATATACGTGCGCGAAAGGGAGGGGGCCCCTACCTACTAGGAAGAATCCCAGTGACTTTCGGGAACCCAGGGGGAATAGTGAAATCCATGAAGAACTAGGCCTTGATAGTATTTTTAAACAAATCCTCATATTTTAGTGATTAAAATGGACTATTTGTTCATGATATTTGGAGTTCAGAATCAAAATATTGAATTTTTTCATGGTTTGATAAATTAATATAAACATTTGGTAGAGAGGAGGGAAAATCACCTAAAAAGGAGGGAGGAGGAAAAATCACAGTCGTCGATCATCGGTCATCCCTTGACTGGGGCCGAGATCTTCCAGTCAGAATGGCACTTCCTCCTAGACATGTGCAAAGGGGAGGAGAGGATAAGGAAGGGTGCGGGTTGGTCTGTTGTCGGTTATCCTTGGTCTCGGTCAGCCTTTGACTGTGATCTTGTGATCAAAGTTGCTCACCACACTCGCACAGGCCCACACATAGAAAGGTGGTGCCGCGATCGAAAAGCAACTGGAGAAAAGAGGGAAAGGGGAAGTAGAGGGCATGAAGGGATTCAAATGTGCACTCAGGCTTGTGAGGTCAAATTGAAGTTAGGGGTAGTGTTTTTATATGGTATGGGTGATAGGTTTAGGGTTGATTTTGGGGTCACAGTACCAGTGGTAGTGAGCAAGAGATGGTTCTCAAATCATTTTGATTAGGAGTAGATTATGAGTCGATTTGGATCAGAATAAAGTTTCAAGTCGATTGATAAGAAAAATATGGTAAGAAGAGGTCAAAAGAGATCCCCATATTGGTCCCATGCTCACAGAGCTACATTCAGACCTTCAATTTTGGGCATGAACTTGAAGACAAGCCCAACAACGTTGTATTAGCATCCAACAACTGCTAGCCACGCGGGGGGGGGGGGGTGGCACTCATCTCAGAACTTGAAACCTGGTTTGCGGTCGATTAGAGGCTGGTCAAAGGGTATTTGATCCCCAGTTCATGGGTGTCTGCTTCTCGATCAGGCTTTGTGAGAACTATGATCAAATGGACCAAGCCCGATAATGAAATACAAGGAGGAAAAAGGGATGTTTTGTGTATACAATTTGAAACATTCATAACTATTTGTAGGAAAGTCCAAATGACCTCAAATTTGGAATAGAGCTTCATGATCGAGGCTAGAACATGTGTGAACATTTTCATATCCAAATGAGTAAGTATGAGCAATGAATAGATCAAAGGTCCCAAGGGTATAACAAAGCTAGGGTTTCATGCACATATGTGTATCACATTGATTAAAAATATGGAATCTTTGATTTTGGAGACCATTAAGAGTCATTAAGCCATGGGAAGCATTAGGAGTGATAAATTAAAGTCAAATGAGGGGAATAGGGTAATTAAACCATAATTGTGCCGAATTTCACTTTGTCACATCCTTCCCCCCTTAAGGGGAATTTTTTCCCCAATATTCTAAAACATCCTAAAAATGGGACTATGTCATCCATGTCAAATCATCAAACAACATCATGATGTATTCAAGAGTCACTTATATATATTTATTGATCATATAGAGGTCATGAGATCGTGGTTCACTAATCGAGTCCACTTTCAAGTCATGTCTCCATACCGAGTGAAAATCGAGATCGAGATTATCTGTCATGGATCGAATCGGGTCATGTATTAAAAAAATCATGATTTGAGAGTCGATATTCAAATATCAAAATTTTGGGTTCCAAACATGCAAGTCTAGGGTTCAATTTCTATCTGGACAACAGGTGCGGTCATTTACCCAAAAACAACAATCTAGCAATATTTCAAGATTTCAACATCAATTTCTTCATCTGATATATTAAAGGTGGGTGAATGATTCAAACCTACGTCATTTTAGGAATTTTAACCCTATTCATATATTCAATATGTACCAAATTTACAAGTCAAAAAGTTAATAAATTCTAATTCGACATAGAGATGTCAAACTAGTCCAACAAGGACACTAATTCTTTCAAATTCTATTATAAGATAACAAAGGTAGCAATCCCAACATAGTAGGGTGTCAAATTTGAAATTTCTAATACATGGTTCTCACAAGGTTTGTTTCAAAAAGTTACAAGAGTTTCATACATTATTTCTTATTCCCTTCTTGTTTGTTGGCATTCTTGGCATTGGCAGCCCATGCAGGAGGTGCATATGGGCATTGATTCTTGAAGTGTCCCTCTTTCTTGCAATAAAACCAGAGTTGATTTTGATGCCATCATGGTCCAAGGTGTCTGACACCACAATTGAGGCACCTTAGTGGTTTTTGCCCTTTTGTGTTCTTCTGATTAGGTCCATTATGACATTTTTGGTCATCTTGAGATTCTTCACTTTGTTTAGGGTTGCCAATCACAGTACTAGTTAGCAGGACAAAATTTGATTATTTCCATGTACTTTACTAGGTGTTCTTTCCATCTTCTTAGTGTGGTCAAATGCATCTTGGAAATTGGCAGGTCTGGATGAAGCAACCAAGGTTGTATAGCTACAATAAGTCCCTCAACATAATGGTCCAATATTTCTTCTTGAATCAAATTCTTAGCATGACCCTCCAAGAGTCAGAACTATTGACTATATTTAGAGATAGAGGAATCACCTTGAGTCAGGGATAGAAATTATTTCTTCTTCTCCTTGAACTCATTACTATGCAGGCAATGGGCTATAAAGATAGGTTTGAAGGCTTCCCAATTCAAAAGAATGGTTTGTTGGGAGTTGATGTAACTTTCCCACCATATATTGGTCACACCCTTCAAATGATATGTGGAAAAAGTGACTTTATTATTATTAGGGATGCCTAAGACTTTAAAAGTATTCTCCATAGAAACTATTCATGCATCAAATTTGTCTAACAAATCCTCCTTGTCTTCACCATAAAATGATTCTGGATTCAATTTGAGCAAATCATTGATAGTGTCGGGTTTCGTTTCATTATTGTGGATTCCCCCAGGGGCAAGGACATTTTGTGTTTTGTTAAGTTTATTATGGAATCCATAAGTATTTTGTTTTGTACCTCCCGACCATCATCCTTGGTAGTTTTTCTTGGTTCATCCTCATCAGTATCCTCCTCATTGAGCCTAGGTATTTTTACCTTATCCACTCCATTTCATTTGTATTTTCTTTTTTCATATTCTTTTTCTTTTTCCTTTTCCTTTTCTTTTTTTTCCTTCTCCCTTTCTTTTCATCTTCTTCTTCAACTACCTTCTTCATTTCAGCTTCATTCTTCTTCTTGTCAGCTTTGTATTTCTTCTCAGGTTCCCTTTGCTTTTCATCTAACTTATCCTTTTTGTCATTCTTAGTTCCCAAGGGTCCTATCCTTTGGTTATGAGTTCATGGGCCCATCTTCAAGATACATATAGTATGAGTCTTTCGATTGTATATGTTGAGTCATGAGCATTGTGTGATGTTTAGTAATATATTTAATCTCTTATTTTATATGTTTTCCCATTGTACCCAAAAATAGGAAGAGTGCATGTCGAGTCAAGACACCCTATCAAGGATGAGAAGACGAGGAGTCATCCTACTACTTCTTAATAGGTGGCTAGGGGTAGTCCATAAAGAAAAGATGAGGAGCTAGATGACTCTCTAGGATTTAATAAAATCCCTTCTAGATCAACTTTGGCCAGGTAGAGTGGGGAACCTCATCCACCTTTGTGAGACAGATAGGACGTGATTACTAGCCAGAATCCCAAGCCTAGACACCCCAATATCTCCATTAAAGATTTTCCTTGGTTCAAGGGATTGGAGAAATTATTTACTTAATGTATATGAGAGTGTTTATGCTCAGATACCAATTGGCATAGAACCTTTCTTACCCCAATCCCAATCACACTACCTAGATAGTGGTAAAGGGATTGAAGCACCTGTCCCTAGGTTGCCCAAATGGATATCATACACTGACATATGCAATTATAAATAATACTCATAAAACAAAAGGTTTAAAAAAACTAACCATCTTGATTTATGATTTTGAAGATCTATCCTTGGCATTAGAGTTTTCCAAGTGTGGAAGAAATCTTTGTCATCTCTTCAGAGTTCAATATGTTTTCCTAATTGGGGAAAATTAAGACACATGGTTAGTGCAAACACACAGGTACACTATCGTTGAAACAAAATAAGTTTCATAACAAAAGTAGGATCTTTGCATCTATAAAATAAATAAAGTACAAAGTTAAATTGAGGAAACATTTTTGAGAAAACATTATGACTTTTGTAACAATTTTTCCATTATACAACTTATATGGCCATTATCATCAAGTATATAGGTATTAAACCCCGTCAACACCCATCAATGAGGGTCTATTACCTCCACATAAATCCATTTACTACACCCTAAGATGTGGATCTATTTGTGTTAATGTACATTAGGCCCTGTCTACACCCAAAGGTGAAGGCTTATTTGTACCTATGCATTAAACCCTAGATACCCTCGATGGTGAGAGTCTCTTTACATGTCCAAGTTCCATATCAATGTATAGTGGATTCTACTTTATGTGACATGTTTTCATAATATACTTATATATTTAAAATTAGAACTTTATATCGTAAGAAGTATTGTAAGACAAGAGAGAGAAATACTAATCATACAATACAAACAATAATTACAATACATAGGTCAAGGAGGAATATAAGCATACCTTTAACTGAAGATTAGAGTAAATCTTGAGAGTCAAAAGTAGTCAAAGTAAAGCCCTGGCACAATAATGGGTATACATGTAATTAGTATTCTAGTAAAAAATATGGTGGGTTCATAATGACCAAAATAGGGTTTCTTAAGCCTCATTATTGTTCTTAGGTGTGGTATCTCATTATTGACCTATAATTCAATCTATCAAAGGTTTCAAGTTCAATATCTTGTCCAGACATCATATCATCAATATTAATGGGTAATCCACACCTAATATATAATGAGAACTTAATTTTGAAGTCATCATCAAGGGTGAAGTTTAGGGGTCGAGATCAAGGATTTTAGAATGATCTTATTTAAAATATGACAATTCTAGGGTTAGAACCCTTCTTCAAGATTAATCATCACTTTAGGGTATAGGTAACATTTTCAAAGGTGAACAAGTCAACAAAGTTAGATCTAGATCCTTCATTAGTCAAGTCATGATTTCAGTGCCTCAAGATAATCATTAGAGTCAAAGATTAGGGTTTCTAGACATCAATCATAAAATATATTCATTAGATAAATTTTCGATGATCAAAGATCATATTTTAATGACAACAGTGAATACCATATAGAATCAAGCCTCAATAGTATATTTAAAAGAATCCTCATATTTTTTCTGATTAAAGTGGATAGTTTGTTCATAATTTTTAGAGTTAGGAATCAAAATATAGGATTTTTGCATGGATTGATCATTTCATCTGAATATTTGGCGGAGAGGAGGGAAAGTTACCCAAAAAGGAGAGAGGAGGAAAAACCATGGCCGTCAATTGCCGGTCAACCCTTAACTGAGGATGAGATCTTATGGTCGGGATGACACTGCCTCCCTAGCATGTATGAAGGCGAGGAGAGGAGAAGGAGGGGTAGGGGTTGGTCCATTGATGTTGGTCCTAGGTTGTGTTCATACTTTGAATGTGATCTAGTGATCACAGTTGCACTCCACATATGCATAGGCCTGCACACACCAAGGTGGCATCGTGGTAGAGAGGCAACTAGAGAAAAGAGGGAAAGGTTAAGTGGAGGGTGAGGAGGGATGAGGAGGTGTCTCTTGGGATTGTGAGTTCGGTACAAAGTTAGGGGTAGGGTTTTTACAGGGTATCATGGCTAGGTTTAGGATTTATTTTTGGGTCACAACACCCATGGTGACAGTCAAGAGATGGTTGTCGAGAAATGTCGGTTAGGAGTAGATTATGGATCTCTTTAGATCAGAATCAAGTTTCAAGTTTATTGAGATGAAAAATAGGGTAAGACAAGGTGAGAAGAGATCCTCCAATTGGGCTTATGGTCACAGAGCTATAACTGGACCTTCCATTTTGGGCGTGAGCTTGAAGACAGACCCAACACTATTGGATTAGTATCCAACAACTATTGGCTCACGGGGTGGGGCGCATTCGAGTCAAGGATTGAAGCCCAGTTTTTGGTCAATTAGAGGATGGCCCAAGGGGATTTTCTCCCTAGTTCAAGGGTGTCTATTTCTAGGTCAGCCCTTGCGACAAATATTATCAAATGGGTCAATCCCAATAAGGAAATACAAGGAGGAAAAAGGGCTATTTTGTGTGAACAACTTGAAAAATTCTTAACTATTTGAGGAAAGTACAAATGACCTCAAATATGGATTAGAGCTTCATGATAGAGGATAAAACACGTGTGAAATTTTTTAAATCAAATTTAGAAAGTATTCTCAAGAAATGGATCAAAGAATCCAAGGGTATAACAAAGCTATGGTTTCATCCACATATGTGTATCACATTGATTGATTTAGTGGAATCTTCAATTTTGGAGATCATTAAGAGTCATGAAGCCATGGGAACATTTAGGAGTGATAAATTCAAGTCAAATGAGGGTAATAGGGTAATTAAACCATAGTTGTGCCAAATTGCACTTTATCATAGCATCCTCACCGAAGGTTGCAAAAAGCATTTAATGGATCAACTAAAGTACAAAGTGCTCCTAAACTTGTATCTTGGGTGGATGTTTATGAAAGAGTAAAAAAAATTGTTAGTTCATCTAGTAAGAGATCATGATGTATTGCTTACCACCTGGAGTGAAAAATCATTATTCAAGAACATGTCAATATTCCTTATTTGAGTTCTTTGGCAATTAGGAATTGTATTGATCTCATGCATGTTGATAAAAATGTTTGTGATAGAATCATTAGTACTTTGTTGATTATAGTAGGTAAGACTAAAGATGGCATCATATATAGAATGGGCCTACATGAAATGGGTCTAAGGAAATAATGAACAATAGAAGTTAGTAGTGATTGAAAAGCATATTACCTCCTAATTGTTACACATTGTCTAGATAGGAGAAGATAACTTTTTGTGAATCTTTTATTAATGTTAAGGTACCACCCAGATACTTTTATAATATCCACATATTAGTATTAATGAAGGATATAAAGTTGATAAGTCTTAAATATCATGATTATCACATTATAATTAATAAAATATTTTCCATGACTATTTGATCTACACAGACAAAGCATGTAAAATTTGCAATCACTAGGCTTTGTCTCTTCTTCAACACTCTATGAAGAAAAGTTACTTATCATGAGAATCCGGATAAGTTGCAAAGAGAAGTGGTTGTTAACCTATGCCAGGTTGAGATGTATTTTCCTCCTTCATTCTTTGATATCATGGTACATGTTGTTGTTCATTTGACTAGCAAAGTGAAAATAATGGTCAGATTTTGTTGCATTGCATGTATCCTTTGGAATGGTACATGAGTGTTTTTAAATGTGATGTTTGAAACTATTATCGTCCTGAAGGAATTATTACTAAAGGTTATGCAGCTAGAGTGCCTATGGACTTTTGCAATGACATTTTGAGTTGTAAGGAAGTTCCTACGAATGCAAAGAATATTGATGCTTATTCCAGCAAAGGGACTTTAGGAGCATGAGTGGAAGTAATTAGTCATGAGATGTGGAAACATTTTTATCTTTTACACAACATCTACAAAGTAGGTATTTATTTCACTTAGCATACCAAAACACTTTTTATATTTTACAAAACCTCTACAAAGTAGGTATTTGTATCACTTAACATACCAATTTATCAAGACAAAATATCCTAGAGCCTATTTAATGTGGATTACTAGAGAGCATAATAGGACATTTATTAGGTGGTTTAAAGATAAAGTCTTCTTTCAACTATATCAAATACCAAATAATGTTTCTAAAAATAACAAATGGCTTTCCTTTAAACCAAAAATGAATGCTATATCTTATTAAATATTTCATATAAATAGATTTTTGTATTCATGAAACGTCAAGATCATAATATTGTCATCTAGAAAAGTGGGGTCACCCTTCAAGAATCTCCATTCTATTTTTCTAGTGAGAAGGATAAGAGTCCATGTGAATATAAAATGTCTTAGTATAGTGTTATGAATACATATGGGAGTTTGACTACACAGATTTTAGAGTTCCTATCGTTAGGTGTAATTGGGTTAATAACAAAAGAGGAGTTGTAGTGGATGAATTAGGTTTCCGAGAAGGATGAAGCATTCATAATGGCATCATAGGGGAAGCAAGTATTCTATATCGGTGATCCAAAAAATGAAAAATTATATGTTGTTCTTCATGGGGAAAGGTGGTTCATTGAAGATCCTATAGATTAATAAGAGTGCTATGATAAGTATCATGACTACAATCCATTCTCAATTGGCTTGCCAACTATAAATGTTGAAACTAACATTGACGAATATTTGTGTGGAGATCACATTGAAGGAATATTAATTGTTCAATGATCCAACCAATACCATGCATTTTACTTTTCATATAGTAAATGTGCATTTTACATTCTTTATTACAGTTATATATGTTTCATGTGCTACATGTGAATTTTATATTCTTTATCCCTTATATTTCATTATTTGACTATTTTAATATGATATTTTTAGATGGTGTCTGATCGTGAGGATGATCATTGTGAGGATTGTACCATGATGATGTTCACAGTGAGGATGACCCAGGTGTAAGTTGTATTGTTTATGTTACATAGATGTGCATTTTACATTCTCTATCACAGTAATATAAGTCACATTTTATCACTTAAATGTTTTTTCTTGATAATTTTAGGATGAGTAGAGTGAGGATGTGCACCCTGAGGATCTTGTTGTGTCTATTGAGGAACAATGTGATTGTGCAAGTAAAAGAAGCATCACTTCAACGAGCAAGTTAGTAGCATAAAGGGGAAGTGCTCCGAAGCTGGATATTGACTTTGATGAAATAGGAAATCCTATTCGGAAGAATCATAGTTGTTTCAGGCAATACTTATGGGGTTATTGTTCATTGCAAAGTTGAAATAACAACAAAATCTTGTCATAAAGTTGATCCTAACATTAAAGACCTTATATGGAAGGACATAACTGGGAGATATTTTATTTTATATTCACAATTTTGGTTTCTAAATAAATGACATTATGTATATGAACTTTTGCAAGGCATCTTTGACTTGATGAAAAAACTAAAATATACTACAACATTGTGGGAGGATATTGAAAAATTATGTGACAAATCTGTCAAGAAAATACAAAATGAGAGACAAGAGGAAGAAGAATGTCACTGAGAAATGGACCTATCTTTATAAGAATGTGTGGGAAGCATTTATTACTTCAAGACAAACCAAATTCAAGGAATTAATCCTCCTTCAAAATACATTCTTATGATTATTCAGATGAATTTAATGAATTATGTAACTAAGATATTTTTTGGTTTAACTAGGTTATACATAATGAAAAAAATAAAGGTTGCAAAAAATGTGCACAACCACAAGATGGGTTCATGTGGTTATGCCTTGTGTTGCCAACAGAGACAGTAATCATCTTCTACCGAGCAATCTACTATAAGATTTGTTAAGTCTTCTACTACTATTGCACATTTACCTCTCCATGAGGAGTGAACGGATGTGAGGACAAGATACTATGGAGAAATACCCAATCCAACAACCATTGAGGTGGTTGCAAAATGGTAAAATTCAACTCTTAGAGTGCATGTTCATTTTTTACCTTAGTTGTTATGTTTTACTGACCAATTGCTATGGATGATAATTAGTCAGAGCTCTACGAGAAAAGAAAAGGAGGAAAGTTCATCTGTAAGGGACAAAGGGATGAATTGATGGTTACTCTAGGTACTCCAGAGCATCCTGGTGGTGTTAGAGACTTTGGTTCTAGTGTGTAATATTCATTTTTGACACATCAGAGAAAAAGTATTGATTTGTTAAGAAAGGAAAATTGTCACAAGATGAGATAGTGGACATAACAACAAAGAGAATGGAATAAGTAGTGATATAGTTTTAGGCTTATCAGTCTCAACCTCCTCATACATTATCTCAATCGCACACTCTTCTTATTTGGTTGACCCTCCTCATATAGTGGTGGTTGGGAGTATTCTGATGGACCTTCCAAACACGTCTTGTGCAATATTTTTTGTGATATAATAGTCTTTCAAGTAAATTTATAATGCATTTTGTTTTTTTATATATATTACAGAATATAAAAAGGCTTTGAGGTCATGCCATCGTGTATTATTACAACCTATCTTTTATGTCATTGCATCGGGTCCCGCTTTCCCACCCCTTCCACGTGACATGATTCATCGTTCTTCAATGCCTGACAATGTTATTCATGTAATTATAAGTCTTGTCTATTGATAACGGAAATAGATACCACTTCCATGTGACCACCCTGAGGACTACATGATAAGAGATGTAGAATATGGCGTGGTTTCATGGCCCATAGATGGGGTTATCTATGAGAATGTGTGATAAATTTACACTACATTTATATTTCTAATTTTTTTCTACAATTGTATATAATTGGAAAATGATATGAGAATACATGAAATTCATAGTACTTAAGAAGCCCCCTACATATAATCCTCTATTTCTTCCTCAATTACCTACTTGGATTGCAAATGACCTATTAAAATTATAAGGTCCTAAGTTTAGGGGGTTGGCATTATAGTTATAAAATTTTGAAGAAGGACCAACTATGATGGTCTATATCCAAGAGAACATAGTTAGCCAAGATCACGATACTAGTGTATTCTTGGCATATATAGTGGATCTATTTGGTTATGATTACTTGAATACAACCCTATAGAAATTTTGATATGGTGATAACTTATTAATAAATACCTCATTCTTTATATGTTGAAATATATGTTGAATTGTTTTTTATATAATAACGATACATATATGTTTTGTAGACACTTATATATGGTGTGTGGACATTTCACGTGAACCAATATGGAATTTCTAGTTCCATCATTGATTCTTTATGTAGATAGAGACCAAACATATATTTGTGGTTACTTTCCTACCACATTTAAATATTTTGGTATTGTGGGAAAGAACATGATTATAGCTCATTTCAATGTTAAGTTTCAAGAAATTTGATTATGATTTGACTTATAGTTCACATTTTACTCTGAAATTATAGTTTTCTTTTGTTTGCCTTATTTTCACTTAGTAGTAATAATTGATATTTGTTAGTAGTTGTCCCCTAGACGCTATCTGTGTATTATATAGATCCTCTAGGTACAAAAGTAGGGAGTGAGGGACATGCATGAAATGGTGATAGTAGCTTAAGTAAATGTTTTTATCCGTCAACATATATTAATATCTATATCATGACATGACTATTTATTAAATTAAATAAATATATTACTTTAATGTGTAAGGGTGTAAAAGCATTCAAATAGACCAAAGGAAATGTAGACTAAAAAAGAAAGTATTAACTTGAAAGAATGTTAAGGTAGTTTTCTAACTCCAGTGCATATATATGCCAATTGTTTACTTTTATTTATTAATAGTTTGCATAACTATAACTTTATGATGCCCTATACAAGACAATAATTGTGCATGAGGATACTACATTATATGATATATCGACTTGATGTTCAATCAATCATCACAACATATCCATTCTAAACAAAAGGAAATATGCATAATCTCATTTGATAATATTAAAAATAAAATCAAACTCTTAAATTATGTCATTCTCTTTGTAGTTGTTTCACACAACATAGCCCTATACTAAAGAAGATATTGATGAGATATACGAAGAGTGGGCATAGTCCTTTGTTGAGGAAGTGAATTTTTCATTTGATTGGGGTAAGTATGAGATTTCTAAACTTTGAGGTTACTATTTCTATAAACATGTGATGGTTATGAATTTTTCTAATGTAAAGTTGATGCAAGTGGATTGTTGATGCATATGTGAATGAGATGAGTACATATGGATATGTGTGAATGAATGTAAAGAGGAATGATTACAATGAGAATTGCATTTTTACATGTAATGAGAATGGAATTGGATAATGGAATTTCATGTGTGTTTTTGTGAATTATGTATGTGCATGAGAATGGAATTAAATGTTAATGAGAATTAGAATGCATGTGTGTGAATGAATTTTATATATGTGGACTCTTGTATGCATTTGTATTGTAGGTTTTGCAGGTATAATCTCCTATTGTAAAGTTGAATACATGATGGAACCTGCTATTCTAGTGAACTGTAGGTTCTACATCCTACTAAATAATTGGACAGTAGGTTTACAGACCTTCTATATAAAAAAAACCATACATGCAATGATAATTTCTATAAAATAAATTGACGACATAGATCAACATCACCAATTTTTCATTAAAATTGAAAAAACTTTGGTTATATTTTTAATTGATAAGAAATTAAAATGTCAATTGTTTTAGACAAACTGATGAATATGATTCACTTTGTGTCATCAGTTTCTTTTATGAAAACAACCAACACAGATCTATGTCTTTAGTTCTTTTCTAATAAACTGACAAATATAATCCCAATACAATCTTATAATTGTTGCAGATGTCATTTTGTGTCATCGATTTCTATGTTGATAGAAACCAATGTTGTTTATTTTTCATTGGTTTTATCTTACACTAGAAACTGATGAAAAAGATCCTTAGTACTACTGTCACCCACTTAGGTTCTGGTACCAAACCAATGTCGTAGGTCTAATTAAACTAAATATATAGATGGTATATGTATTAGTGAATAAAACTATAATAGATAACTAATGGATCATATATTAAATTAATATGATGAATATCCCTAATATGTTATTAGGGATCCAAAATTGGATAAGAATAATATAAAATTCTATAATAGGAATGTATACACGTGTTCTCTTTGGTTTAACTAACATACATAATGTGTTCCTAGGATGAATGCTCAACTTTGAGGATCAAGTATATCTTTTGAGTTAGAGATTAGTCTTGAGGATCATGTATGTGACATCCCCATTTTATTTTGGGCAATATCATGATTTTAATCTAAATTCCTATATTGAGGATTTTACTTGACTAAATCCAAAGAACATCATTATTTACTAATTTGGAATCTTAAGAACTCTTATGGACATTGACTTACTCTATTTAAATGGGTCCTTTGACACCTCTTGTCAAGCTTTTAAAACTTGATGTGAATTATGACTAGAATTCTAGTCTTTCCACTCTATTTCTGCATGGTAAATGTTTGACTTGAATATCTACATTAATGGTACCATTCATATAAAAGGGCATGCGTATTGCTCCTAGGGTGTGTGTTCCACCCCAAATTTTTAGGCCATGATCCCTACGGTTTTATGCCCGTATTATAGGAATAATTAGTCCACATTGTATATGCATGCATAGATATTATTTATTTAGAATTGTGAATGTCTTCTATGGAAAGACATTTCTTTTATCTCAAATATTGCCCTCCAAAAACATTAAGCCTCAAACTCTATATTTGACTCTTGTTGAACTTACCAACTTTTCATTGGTCCCTTTTAATGGGAACATTATTTTATATTTGTATCTTACTATCCATATGTTGTTTATATGAACATACTCAGTGTTTACTGATACATTCTTTCGTTTTCTATTTGTTGGGTGATGTTCCCCTTCGACACAAGTGCAGGCACATTAGAGGAGACCATATTCAAGGATTTGAACTTAAGGATAGCTTGGAAAGGTCAGGTTGCCTTCGATAAATAGATCTTTCTTGTTATTACAATAGTCATATGTAAACCTTTTCACTTTTCTATACAACCTTTTATGGTAAGGAATAATTGTAGAATGATAAACTTTATAACATTGTAATTGTTTTGTTTCCACTACATATTCATTATCTTTCTATGTAATATATGCTATATAGGAAATGAATAAATTCCTCCTTTCCTCCATTTTTGGAATAGGATGGCTTTATTTATCAATTTAGTAAAGAGTGGATCCCCTCCCAGGTCCCACTTTGTACATTCCCCATTGAGGAATAATGTCTACAAATGTTTACTCCTTTATCAAGGGGCCTCAAATGGAAGTGATGATAAGTAAAAAAAAATTATATAGTAATTTCCTTAGCATATATCATGAAGGGGAGAATGAAAAATGTATTTTATAAACATATATTTCCTTAAAAGACCAAAAAAAGTTTCATCTCTTATTCTTTTCTTAAATTCAAGGCTTGTAGACTATTCTGGTTTTGTAGTTGGATATGATTTTAGGTTATGATATTAGACGTTTCATTCATGTTGTCATGGTGCTTAGTTGGTTGTTCCTCAGGGATCACGGGCATCAGGTGATTCTATCTTGGGTTATGAAACATTAAGAGGTTTAGATCTTCTCGTGACATGTCATCACCAATATAGACGTGGTAGTTTCTAATCACAATGACTACAATCAACTATTGTTACGAGTGAGTGAGCACATTTAACATAAAGGATTATACCACTCACATGAGGTCCTTGAACTATTGATGTGTTGGAGTCATTTAAGATGGTCAACATGATTGATGTGCTTATTTACTTTTCACTTAGACAAGAAAGAGTGTGAAGTGTTATGTATTTCTTTTTAAAACCTAAAACTCATTTTTCAAATAATAAGGATGAAGTAAGGGACCAAATCTTATGATATTTAGCAAGAAAGAAATATTGCAAAACTTCAACATAATTCAATGCAAGAATATGTTTAAGCAATATTATCATTTCTAGAAACAACAACATAAAACGACATTGAGGCCACACATACAATTTCTAAGAATCATAATAAATGATTGTGTTATCGGTGTTCATTAAAAGGTTGTATAGTTGGGGCTTAATCTTGACAAATGTCCAGATCTTTTATCATTTTCGCCCCTCCCCTCCCCCTTTTTAAAAATATTGGAAGGTTCAAAAAAGAAGAAGCATAAACCAAGAGTAAAAAACAAAAGTAAATAAATATTGGATAGAACAAGGGACACGAGAAAGCCGCAATGATTAAGGAAATATCAATTTGAAGACTATGATAGGAAAGACATGTAAAGTGAAAATGTCATCCTTGAGATGAAAATGGAATCGAGTATGAACAAATTGGACTATAGGTGAGAACACTCATATAACTAAGCCCATTTGCACATATATCTAATCATATCAATTTGTTATCCCTATTCATAAGTACCTTTAAAACATGCATCAAAAGTGGAGAATGTCAGATTGTGGAGCACCTTTGAATTTTGGGATGACCAATGATCCTAGAGGGATGACCAAATGATCACCAAGTAAGAATTCCAATTATGGGCTCAATCCTCCCTCATATTGCCTCAAGCCATAGATTTAGAAATAGGCATGCAACAAGACAACATCTTCAATGAAAAAGACCTAGAATCAAGATAAATAATAACATCTTCCTGGACGTCTAGAATACCCTTTGGATATGTGGATGACCCATGCTCCTAGGGGTATGGGTTACATGATAATTGAGTAATAGTTCTGACCATGGGCCTAATCACCCCTCCTATTACTTGAAGCTATATCTGCAAAGATATTTGTAAATATGAAAGACTACATGAAACAAGAAAAGATCTTGCAAAGAACATGAATGTCATGCACCTATGCTTCTCAGATCAAAAAAGTCAACTCCATCCATGAGTAGGAGAAAAAATCATTGTGAATATCTAGACTAAGTAGGAGCGCCAATATGGGTTGCTTCATTCACAAATAAACCCAGAAGAAAAAAAATAAATGGACCTTGTTGAGACCTCCAGTTAATTTGGCATTGAAGATCCTTGGTGGAGTTGACAATATAGTATTAGTGTGTGAAGGAAACTAGGGGATGGACATTGATGGAAAGGTTGAAAAAAGAGAGTCACCACCTCATTTATGTGGAACAATGAGTCAAATCAAGAATATGCACTTCTTAAAATTGGGTGGATTTGGCAAATAAGAAAATAAGAGAAATGGGGTCAGACACAAAGTTATGTGTGGGGAAGGTGTTTGGCACCCCCACAATTCCCTCAGAGTATTGTAATTCTCAGTGTGGTCATATTTTTGTTTTATTATAATAAGGTGTGCATGTGCAAAATATCATATTTGCCAAGAAATTTCCTACCAAACAATGGTGAAAAGTAATGGCAATATTTGAGTGACCAATAACCTCGAGTACTTATATTCTCATTGTTAGATGTAGGGATCTCAAGAGGGGGTGAATAGAACTTCAAAACTTGTACAAGAATAGTTATACCTTCAAACTATATCAATTTAAAACCAATTTCTAAAGGTGAATTTGAAGCCTATCTAAACAAGCATAGCAAGGATGAGAGAGATTGAAACATACACATGGACAAGTGATGTAGAGTGGTTCCAATCTCCAAACTAGGATACTGTCAGTCCACGACCTAGAGAGGTTAACCTCAAGGACTTTACAACCTATGTATACTTATATTCCATTATAAAATATACAAGATGACCTTCTTACAACCAAGGGCTTACCTATCCAAGTGCTAGTCTTCTACCTCACCTACAGGTCTTACCCACTCTTGCAAGTAGCTTTATTCCTTATCCTAGGACATCTCCTCCTTGCAACGAGTCTTCTTCCTTGAGGATTTACCCACTCAACACATTGGATCTTCAACCTTGTCCTTCTCCTTCACTTGGAGAAGATCTTCACACCTTCTTCAGCTTTGAAGAAGAACAACTCCTCCTTCAGTCGGAGAAGATCACTTCAGCCTTTTCTCTTTGAGAAAGGGGATTGGGAAGATGGAAGGATGGATGGCTTTACAAAGTAACAATTAGGTAGCTCTCTTACAACATGCTTAACTCACTCATAATCACGAAATGCTTTGTAAATGAGAGAGAGAAAGTAGCTCAAAGGGGTTTAACACACTCAACTATATCAAGGACTAAGGATAGCATGAATGAGCAACCTTGGAATGAACTCCAAGAGGTCCTATTTATAGTTGGTGGTGTTCTTTTGAGTGTGGGATCACTTAAGAATGAAAACTAGCCATTTTACAACTTGTAACGAACTTTTTTTTTATTCTAACGACTCTCCAATGGTTGGAATCACTTTTTCGATTGAGTTTGTCCTGGGGTAACTCAACTGATTCACCAAAATCAACTTTGGATAGAAAGTTGGTCAGTCGATTTCTGCGATCCAAGCCATTTCCAAAATCCTTCATGGATCGGTCGAGTTTCAAATTCGACCAATTAAGTTGTTGTGATGAATTTTACAAAATGACTTTAAAGTGATCAAATGATGGAATTAAGTATCCCATATTTTTTCACATCTTAGTTACAAGTCAAATCATCAGTAAAATAATTACAAAAATGTTCTAAGGTGATTTGGAGTATTTTCCACAAAAGTACATTTGCATTGCTTTTGACTTGAACCAAGGAAAGCTAGGGCTTGATGAATTTGATCCTTTTAATGTACCTAATATCTGAAATGTATCTCAAACAAACATATGATATACATATGAATGGAATGGTTAAGTCATTATCAAAATATGGACAGTGTATAACTCTCAAGTCAACACTCACTCCATTGTAGGGTTGGAAAAGTTAAGAAGAGAATTGATCACATTGTGACATGTCCATTTATCTATCTTGCTTGAACATTTTTGGGAGGAGAAGATGCTTTTTCTTCTCTCAAAGGAAGGAAATATTGACTCTCTTTTTCTCTCTCTCAATAGGTTTTCAACAAATGTTTTAGATGCAAGTCTCTTTAGATATACCTCCACAAGCAACAACTAAAACTCTAGCATTTTTCCCTAACCAACCTCTTGGCTTAAAAAAATTGACCTTTGTAAATAGAATCTAGTAGGATAGATTTACAACTGCTAAGGGGTAACTAGGGTTATGGTTTGGTTTTGAGTGTTTCTCAAGACAAAAATAGGATGGAAGGTTGTTGAGCATGGGATAGGCAGTCGTTATGCTTCTATAGGCATCTAGCTATCATTGAAATAACATGCTATTGACCGGTCCAAGTGGAGGATGAAGGACGTGTGCTTGGAACACACCTGACCTTGTAAAGGTATTTGAAGACATAATGTTGATCGGTGAAACTGAGAATAATGAGGGACATGGGGCCACAAACTTGCCAAGTACCCCTCATTTAGAGGCTTCCTAGAAAATAGGTGTGATGGCCCTGATTTTTGAAGTTTTGATATCCAATATAGAAATTGAGAACCATGAATGTTGTGCAGGTGGTTCTCCCTGAATTAAGGAATTGTATGCTAGATAAAGGATTACTTTCACCCAGAAAGTGTAACTAGAGACAAAATTAACTATTAAGACACCTAGTAGAGTTCACTTGTGACAAATAAATTTTGATAACAAAATTGGGTATTTATTATGTTAAGCATATCTTATTATATATATTGATATGAATGGTTGATGATTGTCTCCAGGTTGAATTGTGATCTTATGAAGCTCATTGAAGTTTTTTAGTTTCTACTAGAGAAAATTTTTTATTATTTTTTACCATATTTTATATAAATATCATGTTATCTAAAGAAATGATTTCGATGGAAATTATTGAACTTTTGATCTCAAACTTGGTGATATTACAATTGAAGGTAACATGATTTTATGTTTAAATTTCACAAATGAATGAGGTTACTATATAAAATTATATAAGTTTGAAAGATTGATATATTTCGATTAAATGAGTGAAGTTTCAACTGTTTAGACAAAAGATTAGTTACCTTGATCATGAATCATTTACATTTTTGGTCTTTGTGACACCTTCCAATCCATGGATTAAGGGAGGCTAAACCAATCCTATTTCATCCTTGACCTCTACAAATGGAGGAACAAATCATTGATGAGGTGTCCACTTTACCTAATGAAGGTGGGACAATCACATGGAGTTTTACCCACAAATAGTGATCTACAAAACAACCTAAATAGTTTGATCCATCATTCAGGAAGAGTGGTACCTCATCAAGGAAGGATAGGCCATCTTCTCCCTATCATTTCTACACTACAAGTAGATCCCAAAGGAGGCAAAGGAAGTGATAAGGAGATCACCTCATATGATTGTATGCCTTTGAAAACATTTGTAAGAGTTAGAGCTTCCACCACTGGCCACCCAATCTATAGAACATGAAAGTTATAGCTTAAATAGCTCGAGGTTAGAGGAGGTCCTGAGATGGCTACTTGGCATACAAAGGACCCTTGCAAGATGTAGTTGAGGTAACAACCTACATGTCACTACTATAGAAATGACTTATAATGTCACTTTTAAAACCGTTGGTTAAATAAACACACCGACGCCTACAACAAAAAGCGTCAGTTCAAAAAAAAATGACATCTATCTATGAAGGGTGACCAGACACAGGTATCACTTTTATTCAATGTCAATTTCTTAATAAGACACCGACGCCTAAAATTAACCGCCAAATCCAAAATTTCCAGTGAAAAAATTACCTCCAAAATTTAACATACAATGTCGGTTGTTAAAAAAGAAACTGACGACTAAAGGTTTTCCACGAGATAGAAATTTGCCCAATTTTTATCGTCGATTGTCTTATAGTAGCCGACGTTGTTGTGTTTTCATGCGCTTAACTGTGAAAATTTTCACACCCCTTTAGTGTCGGTGTTTATACAGAAACCAACGACTATGGTCTTAATTCGAGAACATTTATTTTTGTCAGTATATAAAGATAGACATCGATTTTTCTAGTTGGAACCGACGACTATAAGTGAACAATAGTGTCGGTTTTTTATTTGTAACCGACACCTATAGTTTTTAGGGTCGATTGGCTTTATTAACCGATGCCTATTGTTGACTTAACATCACCTGTGTGAGCCAGACTCTTCCCCCTTCCTCTGTTTCATTCGTCTCGTGCGATTGAGGGTTTGGTCCGGTGATTTCTCTACTGTCACTTCTCCTCTGCCTCCGCCTCCGCTGCCATTTGCTCTGGTCACCGTTGCCCACTCGCCAGTCACCGCACGCTGCCGCCACACGCCGTCGCCGTCTCCCACTCTCCTGAGGATGGGCATTTGCATACTATGTGATGTGATTTGATTTATGCACATGATTATCAACGGATGGGCATTTGCATACTATGTGATGTGATTTATGCACATGATTATCAAATATGCCGCAGTGGACATCGATACCATTTTCTGAGGTATTATATATAGTCTCATTAGACAATATGAAATATATCAATCTTATTTATATATTATTAATTATATATATACATCATTCTCTTTGTAGGTGTTTAAAACTGACCACACTATAGGAAAGGCCTTACTAGATGTACATGCTCCCTATACGATGAAAGAATTAAATGATGTAAGAGAACCATTGGCAAAATCCATACAAGTAGTAGGGTTTTTAATATATAAATGGGATGTTGATAGTGAATAATGACTAAAGAATGATATTTTGTAAATGAATTTCTGAATTGTAATATGTGTGAATGTTTCTACATGTCTGAATGTGAAAATGAATGAAATTGTTGGTTGCTATATGAATGTTTCTACATGTGTGAATGTGAAAATGAATGGAACTGCAGATTGCTACATGAATGTTTCTACATGTGTGAAAATCGAATGGAACTACAGGTTGCTAAATGTGTGAAAATTAATGTTGTTAATTTTGCAGGTTTGTGGCATGTTGTTGGCTGATATCAATGGATGTCATAAAACATTCAGTTCATAACTTAACTGCAGGTTTCTCATCTTGCGACCAGCCACAGCAGGCCTGCAGACTGATTTAAAAAAAATACATACAATAGGCATCGGTTATTTGAAAAAACCGACGACACATGCTTAATGAGACCAGACACCACGACCATTCTGGCTAGCACGGCAGTGGCAGCATGTGATATGGCATCGGTAATAAAGAAAAAACCGACGCTGATTGTGCCCAAAATGGCACCCTTTCTGTAGCATGAAGGTTTATGGTGTCGGTTTCAAAACTAATAATTGACGCCTATACCCCCCTGCTGGCGCGTTTTCGGTGGCGCACGAAGGATTGTGGTGTCAGTTTGAGAACCGACGCCTAACAGTTGGCCTTTAAGCGGCGCCCACATAGGTGTCGCATTAAAACCGACGCGAAAGGCCTTAAATAACTGACACTAAAGGTCGGTTATGTACTAGTGTGTGGATCTTGATGCATCCTCAAGTAAGAGTGAAGTAACAAACACCTATCATGTGCTACCCTCCACTGTGGCTCTAAGAGGGAGTCCTCATCATGATATTAACCCCTCTAGATGTTGATGGTGACTTTTGAGGTATGCCCATATCTACATGGTACTTCAATACCATCATGGGACATTGAGGATTTCAATATTAGAAGATATTCCTCTATCACGATGGCAACTTTTGATGACATAGACAATGTGAATCAAGTAGAGGCTTACATAGAAAATGTGAGTGAGTGGGGGAGATGGAGGGGCAGGCTAGCCAGCCTTCATCCTAAAACAATCGTCTCACCATCTAGACCAACCAAAATGTCTTTACTCCTAGTGAACATTCACCCAAACCAGTTACATTTTTGAACTGGATGAATCTAGTCCAGTAAGTTGGAGATGGTGCCATGGAGGCAACATGAAACAATCGTAGAAGTCCAAATAGTGATCAAAGGGCCATGATTCCCCCCCCCAAAGGTATATCCCCTTCTAAATTCTAGTTAATTTTTTAAACTTTTATTAATATATATAATTAGCTCATTTACTCAAATACTTCACCAAAAACACACATGGGCTAAAAATGATATATGTTTATTATTAGACTGTAGATCAGACTTTTAAAGCATATATTTTGGTGATTTTTGATGTAGTTTATAGTGTTTCTTTATAGGCTTTGTATAAATAGAATGACTAGCTTATGATGGACATTAAATCTAATAAAATTCATGTTGAAACCTAATATGATGTAGATACTATATAAAAACTCCGATATGAGTATTATGCCAAAATATTAGTCATTTCTATTTAAATCATTAATAAGTGTGTTTAACCTCATTTGAATTCTAGTAAATCGTACAAGCATCATTAAGATGAAAATTTATATCAGACCTTGATAATGACCTTTAGATCAAAATAAAAATATCAAAGAATAGACGGAGTGTAGATTGAACATAGGTTTGGTTAAACCTAATTTGTACATTATGTATCAAATATATATCTATATATACTTTTTAAATGATGCTTTGTTGTTATTAACCATGTCATGACTAAATTTATTTGGTGACTCAAGGAGAAGTTAAGAATCTCTAAATTAGGTATGACTATATCTATTTAGTATATGACTATATTTTTCTTGGTTGGGTCATGACATCTATGTATGCTTTCCTATTTGTGAATATTTTATGTAGTATTACTATAAGTACTTGATGTTTTGTCACTTGAAAACATAACATAGGAGTAGATGTTTTGTAGTTTCTAGGGTGTATAGTTTTCTCTCTCTATTTATGTTCAACACATCCCCAAATCCCAAGGGGAAAGGGGATCACCTATGTACAAGGGGACTTCCCAACATGTATATTCATGGTGATAACACATCTTAGTAATGCAACTCATCAAGAAAATTTAATAAAATTGACGTATTTTTCTTATTAAAGAATTTCTTTCTATTATTTTCTTTCATTCTTTCTACAAATCTTTTTTATTCGTGAATACCTTAAAAATATATGTGTATTTCTTGTTTGACGTATGTTTTAAGTTTGGGGCTAGCATGGGAGAAAAGACAAGAAGTGAGCAAGTGTATATGATGTACATATTTTGTAAGATCCTAGCCAGTTTACGTGTTTAGACTTCTAAAATTTTCCTTTCAATAAGTATATGTAAGTTGTAATTATTCATGTTGTGATAATGTTACATGTTAAATATTGAGAATGTTTCGGTAATTTTTGGGTTGTATATTCATGTATGATATATTTCTTCCACATAGCACTCTAAAATGATTATATAACTATTTTTGAGTTCATCCTCTTGGCACCAATGGGTTTAGGGAAGGTGGATTATGAGGACACTACAGTTGGTATTAGAACATGAACAATAGTTGTATGTAATAATTGGTCACCATGAGATACAAAACTAATTAAAACCTTTCACATGAACCCTAGAAATTTAGTAAGTTGTTCAATAAGAATTCATTTGACTCAGCCTCTAGATTAGAACCTATTTGTTTGAGAATTATGTTCATACCAATGTGTGAAACCCTATCTATATAGAGATTGTATGCATAAGGTTTTTACACTAATGTATGCCTTATTCTCACCATTTTCACAAGATGGAATTGTACTTGAATCTCTACTATGTGTGGGACACTAGGTTTGTTGATTTGGTTTTGTTTTCAATGGGATTGAAACTTGACTTTTTCTCAGACCCTTGTTGTATTGGAGAAAAACTATATAATATTTTATTATATATGTAAGTCAATATTAAAATGTGAACCTATAACATGAGAGTAGGACGTAGTCATGTAACTTTAGTGAAAGGGAGTGACATCCTTCTAGCATATAGAATAGTTCTAGATTAGATGTCTAGTTCCTAAATATGATATGTATAACATAGAATAGATGATGAATGATATGCTATATAAGAATATGGATGATGTTATATAGGTTTTGACCAATTTCCGTATAAGTTTATTTAAGTTTTTCTTTGAGGTTTTAATTCATTATCAAATAATTTGACCTATGTCTTGATGATTAAATTGTTTAGGCTTTTCTATGGTGAGATTAGATCAGTTAAGACAATGTTGAATCAACATGAGCCTCAAGCCTTATACAAAGGGGGAAATCTGGCATTAGGATGACATATGTAGTGAACTGCATAGAAAGTGAGACCCACATGGAGACGGTCATATGACCTAACTTCTAATATTTCAAATTGATGAGAGCTTAGCTAGATTACTCATGAGTAGATGAGTTGATTCATTAAGCATGATTCATATAGTTGATCTAAATCCTAGATGTGAGAATTATATGAAAAATGTGATGGGTAGAATACTTGTGATGTGAAAGTCAATTCTTTGGCTTAGTTAGGTCCTAGATTGAGTGACTTAAGATATTAAATATCATCATTGTCTACAAGTGAGGTGATATATGAAACATTAATTATTGGATTGAAATACCTTGTGTAAAGATACTCAACCATATATCTCAATCCTTCTTCTTCCCTTTCTACGTATATGATTTTAGAAACCTCATGGGATCTCTTTGGATGATTATCAATTAAGATTCATTTAGATAAGATTGAATCATTCTTTTCCCCACTATTTACATGAAAGATATATGTTTGAAATCATGATATTGAAATAAATATATCCTTGTATCATAGATCAAATGATTTCAAAATATATTTCTTAACTTCAAATACAAAATATAAGATTCTAATATGTTGAACACTCTCATAATGGGGTGACACCCAAGTACACAAACAAATACCCTCTAATGATGACATTCTATTATGTTGATCATAAACTGCAATATTGACAAAGTGTGATAATACTTTTGTATTATGACTTGAAAACTTGATACCACATTTTAGAGTTTAGTAGGGTGTAATATTAGACTTTGAATAATGTTCTCTCACCCATATGTGTGATCATCCCTAATTCTTAAGGGACTAGGGAATGTAATTCCTAAAATAGGATAATGTCATGTCATTACTATGACATTAAGTGATGCTTCATTTCCTATATATGAAAGAGGAGTTTCTATCAATATAAGGTAGTGTTGCTACACTCTAGATGCTATAATATCCTAAGATGATAACATAGGGTACATCCTAAACATTGATCTTGTACCTAGAAGTGGTCATTCATATGAAGTTGAACTCTTAAATATAACCTTCATTATGACATTAGTTCAATTTGTAGGATGAAATTGCATATATAAGTTGGGGTGAATGCGATGACCCTAATTTTGGTGTTTTGATACCCAATATAGTAATTGAGACAATAAATGTTATGTAGGTGGTTCGCCCTAAAGTATGGAATTGTATGTATGATTACAAATTCCTTTCACCCAATAAGTGTCATTAGAAACACAATTGATGATCTTGACACCTAGTTGAGTTCAATTTTTAAGAATAAATTTTATTAACTGAGTCAGGTATTTATAAGGCTAAACATCCATTAGTTATATACATGGATCTGAATAATTGAATATTGATCCCTAGTTTGCATTGTGATCATATTGAAGTTGTGTAGTTGTTGTTGGAGATACATGATAATTATGTTTGACCATACTACCTCTGAAGATGATGTTCTTTGAATTAATTATTTGAATTGAAAATAATGGATTGGTGACATTATATTTTAAGATGTTATAATTTTATGTATAAATTTTCAAAAATGAGGGTCCTACATAAAGTTGTGCAAGTTTGAAAGAATGAGATTTTTTTTTAAATGAGTAAAGTTTCAGCTTTTTTAAACCAAGGTTGAGTTACCTTGGATTGTCACATAGCAAATTATATTTGTGGGACGCATGTCACCTTGCCATCCTCGGATTAAGGGAAGTTGAACGAGTCTTAGGTCATCCCTAACCTCCAGATATGGAGGAACAAATCGTTGTTGAGATGTCTAGTTGATCTGATGAAGGTGAGACAATAAAAAAGAGTTATGCCCACAATTTTTGATATAGGAAGCAACCTAATTAGTTCGATCCCTCACTCAATAAGAGTGGTGTCTCATCAAGGAAGGATAGAGAACCTTCCTTGTACCATTTATTGACCATGAGTAGATCCTGGAGGAGGAAAAGGAAGTGAGAAAGAGGTCATAGCATAGGACTGTAAGCCTTGAATAACCACTATAAGAGTTGGAGTTTCCACCACCGACCACCCAATTTGTAGACCATGAAGGCTAGATGATGAATATAATGAGGTTTAAAGAGGACCCTCTAAAGCTAGGAAACATACAAGGGGGCCTTTCTAAATGGTTATAAGGATGTGGTTGAGGTTATATCTATAGAGGTTGGTGCACCCTCAAGTAAGTGTGGAGTAGTAGGTCCCTATACTAAGGTGTCCTTTCCCACTGTGGCTCCAAATGGGAGTTCTCTCATTCCATGGAACTCTATCTACACGTAGAGAGTGGATGTTGAGGTGTGCCCATGCCTATAGGGTACTTGAGCATAGTCACGTGAGAGAGAGGATGTCAAGATTAGAAAACCTCCCTTTGTCATGATGAGAAATTCTTCCAAAAGGGATACAAGCAAGAGGAGGTTCATAAGAGAATGTGAGTGAGTGGGGAGAAGGAGGGATAGTCCAAGAAAATATTTAGCTTCAACCAGCCAGATCACCAACTAGACTAGCCAAAACTTGCCGATTCCAATAAGCATTCACCCAAACAAGTTCCATTTCTAAATTAGGCAATTCTAGTACAACAAGCGGGAGATACACCCATGGAGGCAACTTGGCACAATCCTAGAAGTTTGACCAGTGATCCAAGAGCCATGCTTTTTCCTAGAAAAGGTAATTCCCTTTCTAAAATAATTAATTCTAGAATCTTTGATAAATCATTAAAATATCTCATGGACCAAATAAATCACTAAAATTCCCTTGGACTCTCAAAACCATCATATTTATTGTTAGAACCATATATCCAACTTTTAAACAATATATATTTATGATATCTAATTTATTTTATAAAGGTCCTTTATTGGCTTCATATAACTAGAATAAATTGCATATGATGAAACTAAATTTGAAAAAAATCATGCTAAACTTAATGTCATGTGAATACTCTATATAAACTTTGATATGAGTTTTATTCCAATATACTAGGAATTTTTTGATTCAATCATGAATAAGTGTTCTAACCTCATTTTAATTCTAATAAATAATAAAAGCATCACAAAAGTATGAAGTTTGTACTAGTACTTGATTATAACCTATAGGCTAGAATTAAAATATCATAGATTGGACAAAGATCATATCAAATCTAGATTCGTATAAACCTAATTTTGGATCTAAAATATCAAGAGTAGTGGTGTCCTTTATTAATGATGATTAATTTCTATTATTGAGTTGATGACCATATTACTAGGTGATCAAGGATAATTTAAGAATCTCTAAACTAGGTTTGTGAGTTTCTATTTGACTATATGATTATGATTTTCTTAGTTGAATCATGATATCTATGTATGCTCTCCTATTTGCAAATATTGGATGTAGTCTGATATAAGTACTCAATGTTTTGTCACTAGAGAAAAAGTATGAGAGAAGTTTTATAGTTGCTAACGTACATAATCTTCTGTCACACCCTAATTTTTGGAACCTAGTAAGTACATGAGTAATTTATTGATGAATTCAATATATATGATAGATTTATGGTTACAAAAAGGTTTCATCCAGTTTTCATGATATTTGGATTTAAGGGAACAAGAATGTAGAAGGGTCTTTTGGGAAATTAGGACCATTTTGTAATATCTTCAAAGTATGAGAATTGGATATCTAATTTGATGATATGAGGTCACAACCAAAGTAGAACAATGAAGGAAATATGATGACCCTAGTTAATGGTTTGAGACAAGACCTAATTATGTACCTAATATTTATAAAATGATGTGATGATCAAATGCATAATAGGAAGATTCAATTGTGGACTTATGTTGGTACACACTTTGAATTTTTGTAATTGATAGTAGGATTGATCTTATGGACCCTTTGGAAGACTAAGGAATGGGTCAGGTTCCCTAGAAACCATTTGAAGCCCATTTCGACCAATCATAGTTTACATATGAGTCCTCATAGTACAAGTTTGGGAACTTAGTGTTTCATTTTCATGATAATTACTTCAAATATTTTTAGTAGATGAATAATTAAAATATAAGTTTGTAGGAGAAATTTCAGCTCATTTTGATATACCTAGTGGTTGAGGTAGTTACATTAGTAATTATCCATTTTTACTTAAAAGGAAGGTTTTAAGTGTTTATCTAAATATTTTTGACCTAACTTATTGCCCAATGAAAGAGTATGGTAAGATAATGTTAATTCAAATTAGACTAAATGGGATCATATTCTGACCTATAGAATTATTTATAAGAATTGGACTTTTATGCCAAAAAAAAATAAAAAAATAAGGGGGCGACCCCATTCGGCGGGGACTGGGAGTTGCACCCCTATTTCATAGAACACAAATAGAGACCTCAGAAAGAGGGTTCCTCACCCAATAAAAGCCTTATTTTATAGAACTAGGGTGTTGGATGAATTTGTAGGTAGGGTTTTGGTCAAGATCGTGGGTTGGCAAAGGAGATCAAAGAAGAAGAAAGGAAGAACCATTGTCGACTTCCATGAGGGTTACATGTATGAGAACCTTCTTCCATTACCTAGAAGTGCCATAGGTGGCACTGCCCTAGGCATGCTAGCCTATGGGGAGGTTAGTGGTGCAATGGTGGCCTCCAAGTTGGGACTAACACGTTAGAGCACCCCTTCGTGGACGACGGTGCAAATAGGGCTAGAACAGGGGAAAGAACCCCCTTTTCCATCAGGTAAAGAAGACTTTCACCCATATCTGTGTAGTGATCGTCAATCCCTCTTAGCTATCAGATCAGTTTTGAACGGTCATCATTGCTTTGATAAAGAAATTCTTATAAAATTTATATCTTGGGATTGGGAAATCAAATTTTATCAAACAAGGTACCTATAGAAAGCTTATGATGTCTACTATCTTATGAAATATGTTGAGATAGTGTTTTGAATAAATGATTTTGAAAAATAATGAATATTTTACAGTAATTATATGATTTTAAATTCTGATCATTCTGATTTGAAGTTTTATCCATGATTTTGATGTAAACCCTATTAAGGGTATTTTGGGTATTTCACCCATGATTTGACCTTGAAACGAGGTGATATTTTTGTATGGATCTTAATACATGGTATGATTACTATCTCCAAAGTTTTATTAGATTTTTATATGTTATTACATTAATATTTAATTTTGAGTCTTAAGCGGCCATTAAGGCGATATAATTGATGTTTATTGTTATTGTTATGAGATAAGTATGCATATTTTTTATATAAGATGAGTTGTAATCATTTTTTACATATATAGTAATTGATTCAGTAACATTAGTATATGTGGTTATGTTTGAGATTTATTCTCATCATAAGATGTACATGCTTATATTAGTGCATGAGATGGTTTTTGGGCTTATTTGTGTATAAAGATTATAGCAATTATATAATGAGAGTTTTGATGTAGATCAAAGTTATGGTTAGTCTAAAAAAGAACCCAAATTTAGTTCAAGAGTTCAAGGTGATGGGTCTTGAGATTTAAGAATGGAAATCAGAAATACATAGACTTATAAAGTGTTGTTGATGTCCAGGTAGATATGTTGTGAACCAAGGAATGCATACTACATTAAGGATCTCCTCAAACAAGTAAGTGGGTCATGTCCATTGAATATCATTATTATTATGATTCAACATACCAATATGCAAAGTAACTTAGAGATTGAGTTACTCTCAGACAATTAGTTATTAATGTGCATCTCATATCCAATAATGATTTCACTAATCAGACACTTTTTAGATGAAGTTATGTTGTGGGTATATCAGATTATAGTTTTAGATATTTAACATACTTTCAAATACTTAGTATTTATTTATTCAATTTAGTTTATTTCTCAAGCCTTTAGACTCAATGTCATATATATAATATCAGAATTTAATTAATACATTCTATTAGATAAGAGTTCAAAATTAATATTTATTCACACAACAAGAATCTAAATTTTAGATTTAGTTTACTCGTTGTGAGTAGTCTTAAATTAGATCTACGTACATGATGAGAGTTTTAGGTCCAATTTGAGTTATCTAGTAATTAATACACATTCAGATTTAGATTATAGTTCAGATTTAAAATTAATTTAGAATTTAAGAGCAAAGATTCAGATTCAAGATTTGGTACATGTTTAGTTGTCAATATTTAGTTTGAATATAAGATAAGTTCAAATTAAAAATTCATTAAAGTTCAGATTTAAGATAATTAAGTCAAAACATTCACATAAGACATTATATGATAAGTCCTCATTTAGTTAGACCCGAGACAATTTAGAGGCATCTGTTGTCAATTTAGAGGAGTGTTTACTCCAATTCAGAGGCACTTTGGTACCAATTCAAGGCGTAGTTATGCCAATTCAGAGACACCTCAGTGTTGTTCAGAGGCATGTAGTGCCATTTTAGAGGCACTTTAGCACCAATTCATGGCATACATACGCCAATTTAGGAGGACTTATCATATAATGGTGGACACAAATAAGATAAAAGACATAAATAAAAGACACATCAATTCAGTATAAATTTACAGATTTCATATAGTAGTTAAGTTTTCTATTTTAGTATATTCATGTTTATCTTATTATAAATTCAATGCCACTTACTCTAACCTAGGTTTCCCTTTGTGCATGGTTGGGGATGAGATGTTTGTAGGTATAGGACTTCAGGAGATTGTCATGAGAAGATGATACAGAGACAACTTTAGGAGGTTTGTGTAGGGAAATACAGAATTGGATAGGCAGTGCAAAAAAAAATTTACTGACACATTTCCCATTAACTAGCAGATTGCGTCAATAGCTATGTAATTGGAAGGATGGTTTCACGAAGATATACTTAGTTATGGAGCAAGTCCAGTGATAATCCTCATCGATGTAGATGCACACTTTGTCTTAGATGATGTCTATGGAGCTCCTAGTCAAACTGGGACTCGTCTAACTTCTCCTCCATGGACAACAGACTTAGACAACTACTATAGGGGCTCCTCTGATCTCGCCTTGGACTGCGAGTTGACGTTGCCCTCCTAGTAGCAACCAAAGGACTCCTATCTTTAGAGTAGTTCACACGGACTAACTAGAACTCCTTTCATCCTGTTAGAATGGATAGGAAGGAGTTGTCCCTCCCACTGGTGTACTAGTCACCAACATACTCTCCCACAACAATGATCCTCAGTTGTTTCTCTCCCATGGCTATCCCTCCCTAGTTGGTTAGGACTTTCCTGGGCCCTCCTGGTTACCACAACCAGAGAGGACAACAATTGTTAGAGCAACAAATTATCAATTGTCTATGTAGTAGTTGTTTTCTAGGAAGCCCCCAATATCCCTCTATATATAGGATGGGTAAGGGAAAGGGTTCCCAGTCCCCAACCAATGCGAGACTAAGTGGGAGTGGAAAGTATCGGAAGATCTTGAATTATCTCAACAATTTTGGAAGTTTCAAAACATGTGTGCGTCGAAACGATCATTTCACCCAGTGAGACATTTGTTTTTCTAAGAAAAATGGTTGTTTCGTGCTTTCCACTTCTACACATATGTCATCAATTTAATTCCAATCAGTACTCAACTTTATGTTAGTACCAATCCTTAGTGCAATTGAATTGCACCCCCGAAACAGGCATCTAGTGTAACTGAGATGGGCGTCTCACACCATTCCAGACAGTCATCTAGCCAAGCCATATGAGCACCTTGTAGCAGGCTAGATAGTTGTTTCACACAAGCAAGATGGGCGTCTTGCAGTCCAGGTCAGGCATAATTCCAACAAATGTAAAATACAATAAACTTGACACTCCAGCGATAGTCTCAACACTTGAACTGATTGTTTGACAGTCAAGTCAGTTGATTTGTTGCGTGAATTGAAATACCTAAAAAATTTAATAATCAATTCAATCATCATTCGATGTCAAACTCCTCTTCAGATGAGTTCCTATGTATGTGACCCTATAGGTCCCATATCACATTGGTAATAAATGTCCATAACAATTTATGACATCACAAGCAAAGAGTGGTGCCTAGTCGCACATCATTGCTACCCAATTGAATGGAAAGTTGGGGAGAAACTTTAACCTACAATCTATATATGGTGTTAAAGTGTTTGTGTAGTATCTTTTTCACTAATATCCAAATTGAACTAGAGGCATGGAGTAGTTATCCTTAATATTAATCAATCTTTTTTCTTGAACCAGAGCAGACTCCATGAGATATATGTAAGCTCAATATCACATATTGACTCACATGCGTATGACCATACTTTTCTTGGTCTTGTTAAATAAGAGGACTTGGATATTATACTCTTGTAGGAGGGACAAATCCCATATCTATCACTCACATTCAATCCCCATGTGTCAAAGTCACCCAATCATCACTGTTATAACAACCCATGTTTTAGGACTTTGATTGATGATGTCATAGTGTACCCAACAACATGTGATGAGTGTAGTGATTTCAGGTCTAAGAACCACAAACACCACCATCACAGTAAGAGCTGACTATGACTTCCATGATGATGGCTTCCATGTCTCAGTTTCATAGTGGGTCTGTCTGATACACTATTCTCTAACATGTATCTATGTGCTTGGTTTGATATTTCCATATCATGACCAATGAGATTTAGTCATCAACCAACTAACACTCTAATCTTATGTGTCACTGCTATATGTCAACCTTCCACAATGGCAAACAATTAGGGACATAATGATAATATGTATATGTACTCTTAACATCTATATGATCTCATTTCTTCCAAGTCTAATACTTGAAGACATATGTCATCAAGTAATAATATATTATTCTCTGGATATTTATTATGTTATTCTTTATCTCATAACTGAATATACAAAATAAATTGGAATCTTTCCTTTGTTACTAATCAAATCATTTATGTGTTATGCCATTACAATCATCACATGATTGTCTCTCTAGGTATGCACACCAACAGACTCCCACCTGCACTTAGAGCCAATCACCCACAGATCTCATCCCGAGTGACGCAACATGACCATCATGCTTTTGTTGTGCAAGTGCTTTTATAGTGGGTTCAACAACATTTGATTTAAGCCAGTAATTTGCAATTTCACATCTCTTCATTGTACAACCACTTACATGAGATGGAAGTGTCGTAGGAGGCTATCTGAGATTCCCATCATAACTAGTAGCTCCATTGTTGTCATCAGTATTTCTACTGTGTCATCATGGTTGGAACCTCACTTAAGTTCAACCATATGAACTTCTTGATCCATACAGTATTCTCTATTGTTCTTATATCACAGAGTTACTCAGCTTCTTTTGTAGATTTGAACAACTGTCATTAGCTCAGAACCCTTTCTATCTTACAGTTCTCATTTGTCATAACACACAAATTTAGATTGCGATTTTTTTGTCAGTTTGGAAGCTTGCATGGGTGTAACCCTTTACATCCCACTCTTCCTTATTACCATAACCAAGGAACCAATCCTTTTAATGCTTCACAAGCATCTAAGGATGTTCTTTATGGTAATCTGGTGACTCTCACCGGTATCTGACATATACCTTCTCGTCATGTCCAATACATACAAGATTTCTAGGTATATATATATATATATATATATATATATATATATATATATATATATGTATGTATATATATATATGACTTCACATCATGTGAAATATATATGAGATGACTGAATATCCTCTCATCATGTCCAATACATATGAGATTATTGGATATCTTCTCGTCATGTCCAATACATATGAGATAAGTACATAACATTGCATTCAAGACACATCCAATTGTGAATGCATATGGAATCTATCCATGTGTTCCTATTCTTCACAAGAATTGAGACACTAGACTCCTGAGAAGCTAACTCCATTGAACATGGACACATTTTCTATCTTCGAGAATTTCATGTTGAACCCATCAACATATTGCCAATGTATGTGCTCTTTCTTAGGTCAAAAAGCTTTCCAGATCTATCTCTATAGACCTCAACTCCTGTCACATAGGATGCTTCAGCTAAAACCTTCTTATAGAAGGTATTGTCCTTGCCAGGTTTTAACATATGCAGGATAAGGATGTTATTCACCATAATTATGTGGAATTTTAATATGCTCCCATAAAATCTTTTGTAATCATAGATTCCATTTTTGTTTAGACTCAAGTCAAACCCTTTGATTGTCTTGTCAAATAAAATATTCCATCTTAGAGGTGCTTTCTTCAATCTATATATTGACTTTTGTAGCTTATAGACGTTATTTTCATTAGTGGATTTATAAAACCATTAGGTTGTGTCACTACACATCCTCTTAATTATTCCAATTAAGGAATGCAGTTTTAACATCCATACGCCAAATCTCACATTCATTCTAAGCTACAACAACAAGCATGCTCCATATAAATTTAACCATGGTAACTGGTGAAAAGACTTCATCATGTTCAACACCTTGAACTAGTTTGAAACTCTTTGTAACGAATATACCCTTCCATGTTGGTCTCCTTTACAAGACCCAAATGAACCCTATGGATCTTACCCTTTAGCTAGATCCACCAAGGTCATACCTTGTTAGTTTACATGGAGTCCATCATTGATCTAATGGCCTCAAGACATTTCTCATATTCTAGCTCCTTAGTATCTTTTAGGTAGGTTGTTGAATCATATATATGATCAACTCACCACCTTTGAGTTATAAGATATCATAATCTTTCAAATTCAGGGCATGTTCTACTAGAACTATGAGTTTTGTGCTTACATAAGGAACTTGAGATTCCACAACAACTTGTGATTCTCCTTGTTCCTATTGTACGTCTTTAGGTTCTATGTTTTCTCATTTGTCTTGAACATTTATAATTTTACTTTTACTCCCATAGATTCCTTTGGAACTAATTTCCATTTAGGAATTCAACCATCCTAGCAACAAAAACTTTGTTGTCATGTTGGAACAAGTGGTATTTAGCAAGATAACATTCATGTGATTTGTAGATAAAGCCTTTAAGAAATAATTTTCTTATATAAGACTTCAATCCTAATCACTATAAAAGACACATTGAGACTCCTCCCATGCCATATCTCATATGGTGTTATTTGACCCATTTTATACGGAACATTGTTTAGTGTTTAAGCATGTGCCAGAAAGAAATTGTAAGAGTAGCCAGATTTTATTGATAATCTCACTATGGCTTAACAGGGTGTGATACCTTCTTTCTGACACATCAGTATGTTTCAGGTGGAGTTCATTGTGATACACTATCACAGTCTCTCCAGAAGGTCCTCAAACTCTTGGTTAAAATATTTCAACATTGATCATATCAATGTATCTTAATACTTTTACTAAGTTAGTTACATACTTTATTCATAATCTCATTGAACACATCAAGAGATTCATACTCATATTTCATTAAATACAAATTTCAATATCTACTGATCAAATTAATAAATATAATGAGGTACTTGCAACTACCTTTAGCATTCATTCTAAAAAGTTCCATGTACATTAGTATGTACTAGTCCTAATGGAATAGTCAATCACCCACTACATCTAGTGAATATGCTTTTACACAACAAATAATATATGCATGTCTCTATTGGTTCAATAACCAAAAGAGTCCAGATAACCATCATATGGATTCTAGAAATGCATTCCTTGTTTATGTGCTCTAGATGATAGTTGCTCTAGATGACAGTGCTATAGGTATTCAGTAGTTTGAGTCATCAAGTCATTTAGTATATGTGTCATACACATTTGATGACTATAAAGTATAGTTTGTGAGACACAGGGCATTTCCATAAAAGATCATATCTCTTAAGATGAAACATTTTATTCTTGTCATAGAAAACATATAATGCTTTCATCAATGGCAAGTACATAATAGAAATTCACTAATTCTATTATGTTCCCATGAATGACAATTTCCAACTGTATAGACAGCAACCCTTGCTCCGCATAGTTCTAGCTTACTACTACTCATGTCCTGGAGTAGAGATCTTTATTTCCACCTCCTTCCTCAAATCCTCTATAAGGTTAACAGTTCTTTCCAATGTCCAGACAGGTGACAATGGTGGCACTTTCTTTTCATTATCCTTTAAGTGAAAAGGACAAATTCCTTTTACACTTACCCTTCTCCATAATTTAAGTGTAGAAGACTTGGACTTAAGGTTAGCCTTAGAACACTTCTTAGCCTTGCCTTTGCCCTAGGACTCACTTCCACTGATCAACATCATGGATTTGTCCTTCATGTTCCTTGCTATGCCATGCATTTGATAAACTTACTATATTATTCATGCAATGCTTGCATAATCATATTCATGGTCAACACTTGACCTAAGACTACATGTCCAATCATATTGAGCACATGGGGTTCTACTGGACCTCCCTTCATCAGTTTGCACTCAATTAGCACTTTGGAGACATTATACCTTCTTTGCTTTACATGATTCTTAAGATGTGTTACCATCTCAAGAATGTCCATGTTTTTATGTTGTTCATCAAACTCATAGTTCATACACAATAGCATTAGGCATGCAAATGTCCATGGAATCATTGGAATGCTTCCAATAATCATCCATTTAGCCTTATGTGTAGCGGGTTCTGCTAGCATAGGTCTATCAAGGATATAGAGCTTTCACTCATTAATGAGAACATTTCTCAAAGTCCTTAACCAATTGTGGAACTTTATCCTATTTTTGTCCTTCTTAAGGAATGATTGCAATTTGAATGTGTTTGCATTTTATTATACAAAAAAATATTATAACTTTTCAAAACATTTCTTATTTGATTTGATTTGTAAAATTTGACAATATTAAATAGGTCTTCAATTATTATCGCTCTCACTATTTTAGTTAAATTGATAGCCCTCAATATCAATTCAAAATATTGCAGCATTTAATATTCTAGTGGGCCAAGATCCTAATTTCATCAAATCATGAGCCAGCTAGGATTTTTACCCACAACTTGATTCTATCAGCTAGGAAACTTTTGCCAATTGCATAATATGAAACTCTTGGATGGATGATATGTGCAACTCCTTGCCATGATCATATGCATGCCTCTAGGTTCTTAATCCAATTAAGTTCACCTAGTTAAGCTTGACCCAAAAGCCAACACGATAAATATGCACCCTGCAAGGACAAACCCACATATCTACCATCATATTTCTATGAGATAGACGGCGCACCACGCCAGGGTGTGCCCATGCTTAGTCGATCAAACTTTTCATGTGTGCTACTTTATGGAAGTATCTAAGACTTTATATTATATTTTAGGGAGTTTGTATAAATACATATACTTTATCCAATCACCACATATATAGTATGTATCATATACATTCTATAACCACAAATGAGAACATGCAATAAATAAAATACAAAAGTGATGGTTATGGCCATACTAATGTAATTCCTTGGAGCCACAAGGAATTACAACATTTAATAGTCCACATCATATGCAACCTATTTTGGTGAAGATTTGTGCTTGAACCAATCCGGGTTGATCGATTCAACTCTTGAACCAGTCGGCTCACCTCCTGGTTGCTCAGTTGGGCTCTCTTAAAACGGTCATCTGGTTCTCAAGTCCAAGCAGCGTGTAGACACCTCCAACCGATCGGTTGGTCCACCAGTCGATAGGTTCGTCCTCCTCTCATATAGCCTCCTCAGTCCTCCAGTCAAATGGGTCATCTCACGAGCCGCTTGTTTTGCCTTTGTGTAGATCATTATCTAACGTCAAAACATAAACTAAAATTGTCATGTTTCTTATTACATTGTATATAGGAAAACCCCAAGTTACATTCGAGGGGAAATAGGAAGAAAAGCATTAATTTACATTTAGAAAGGAGGGGGAGGCTTGGTATGTAGACCGATTAACAATAGGAAAAAATAACCACAGCCATGCACACATAAATATGGCATTTTGGCCATAACCAACTTCACATCCGCATCAAAACCGATTTTATGGTGATGCGTGTAAATTACACACACACACAGATATATATATATATATATATATATATATATATATATATATATATATATATATATATATATATATATATGTTTGGGTTCTTTATGTGATGATAAGATGGATGCGCACATCAACTAGTTTAAATATTCAGATTGCATGTAATAAATAAACACAGTAAAACCAAAATATGATCATATCAATTATCCCAAAATATTATTAATTGATGTGGCTCTGATACTACTATAGGGAAATACGACATCAGATAGATAGCAGAAACAAAGATTTACTGACATATTTCCATTAACCAACAGTTCACGTCAATAACTATGAAGTTGGAAGGATGGTTTCACAAAGATATACCTGGTCCTAGAGCAAGTCCAGCAAAAATCTGTGTCGATGTAAATGCACACTCAGTCTTGGACAATGTCTGTGCAGCTCCAAGTCACAATAAGACTTTTCTGACTACTCCTCCTTGGATAACAGACTCGAGAAACTACTACAACAACTCCTCTGATCTAGCCACAGACTGTAAGTTGACGTTGCCCTCCTAGCAGCATTCAAAAAACTCCTACCTCTAGAGTAGTCCACAAGGACCAACTAGAACTCATGTCGTCCTGCTAGAATGGATAGGAAGGAGTTGTCCCTCCCGTTGGTGTACTAGTCATCAACATACTCTCCCACAATAATGATCCTCTGTTGTTTCTCTCCCATGATTATCCCTCCCTAGTGGGGTAGGACTTTCCTGGGCTATCATGGTTACCACAACCAGAGAGGACAACAATTGTCAGACCAACTAATTCTCAATTGTCTATGTAGTAGTTGTTTTCTGAGAAGACTCCAGTACCCCTCTATATATAGAAGGGGTTAGGGTTAGGGTTCCAAGTCCCTAGCCAATGTGAGACTAAGGCGGGAGTGGAAAATACTGGAAGATCTTGAATTTTTGCAACAATTCTGGAAATTTCAAAAAACGCATGCGTTGAAACGGTTATCTCACCCAGCAAGACAGTAATTTCACTAAGAGAAATGGTCGTTTCATGCTTTCTAGTTCTGCACATATGTTGGCAATTCAATTCCAATCAGTACTCAACTTGACGTCAACACCAATCCTTAGTACAATCAAATTGCACCCCAAAAAAGGGCATTTGGTGTAAATGAGACGAGCACCTCACACCATCCCAGATGGTCATCTGGACAAGCAAGACATGCATCTCTTAGTATTCCAAACAGACATTTTGCACAAGTGAGACGGGCATCTCACAGCCTGGGTTAGGAAAAATTCCAACCAATGTATAATACAATCAACCTGACACTCCAAACGATAGTCTCAAGACTTAAAATGATTGTTTGACAATCCAGTCATCTAATTTTTTGCATGAATTGAAATACCTAAACAATTTAGTAATCAATTCAATCCTCATTCAAGATCAAACTCCTCCTCTAGATGAGTTCCTATGTGTGTGACCCTATAGATCCCATATCACATTGGCAAATAATGTCCATAACAACTTATGACATCACAAGCAAAGAGTGGTGCCTAGTCACACATCAATGCTACCCAAGTGAATGGAAATTTGGAGAGAAAATTTAACATACAATCTGTATATGGTGTTATAGTGTTTGTATAGAGCATTTGTCACTGATATCTAGATTGAACTAGATGCATGGAGTAGTCATCTTCATTATTATTCAATCTTATTTCTTGAACTAGAACAAACTGCATGAGATATATGTAAGATCAATATCACATATTGATTCACATGTATATGGCCATACTTTTCTCAGTCTCTCTAATCAAGAGGCCTTGGATATCACACTCTTATCGGAGGTACAAATCCTATATCTATCACTCACAGTCAGACCCAATGTGTCAAAGTCACCCAATCATCACCGTTCTAACAACCCATGTTTCAAGACTATGTTTGATGATGTCAAAGTGTACCAAACGACATGTGATGAGTGTAGTGATTTTAGGTCTAAGAACCACAACCACCAGCATCACTGTGAGAGCTGACTAGGACTTCCATGATGATGGCTTCCATGTGTCAGTCTCATGGTGGGTCTGTTAGATACACTATTCTCTAACATGTATATGTGTGATTGGTTTGATATTGCCATATCATGAATGATGAGATTTTGTCATCAAGCAACTCACACTCTAATCTTATGTGTCATTGTTGTCTATCAACCTTCCACAATAACAACCGATTAGGGACATAATGAGAATATGTATATGTATTCTTAACATCTGTATGATCTCATTTCTTCCAAGTCTAGTACTTGAAGACATATGTCATTGAGTAATAATATTCTCTACACATTTATTATGTTATTCATTATCTCATAATTGAATAAAAATAAATTGGAAGCTTTCCTTTGTTACTAATCAAATCATTTATTTGTTACACCATTACAATCATCACATGATTGGCTCTCTGGGCATACATACCAACAGTTTGTTTGGTGGGGCGCCATCAACACGATCCAAGATTTTAAGACATAGTACAAGTTTTAGCATCATGTTTATAAATTTTACTATCATGTTTGATTTAAGTTTCTTTTTTGAGAATATGATGAGAATTTATTTCACACACAGTCTGTAATGGTTATTATCCATCATTATTATAATTGCATATCATGTTAGTGATACTCAAAAAAACATTTAGCTTCCGCTCATGGGTTATGAAAATTGGGGTGTTACATCTTCTCTATCTATGTATGGTTAGCTCACCCACATATCCCAAAGAGCAAGGAGATCCCTATATACAAGGGGAGGGCCTAATATGTATGTTTATCATGTTGACGCACCTTAGTAATGCAACCCATTGAGAAAAATGAATTGGCTTTTTTCTCTTATTAAAAAATTGTTTTTATGATGCTCTTTATTTTAATATTTTTAAGTTATGAAAACCTTAAATATATGTATCTTTTGGCCCATGTACACAACATGTTGTGTGTTAATATACTTGTTTCTTGTATGTTTTAGGTTTAGAGATAGCATGGAAAAAAGATGAGTAGTGAGAAATTGTATAGGTTGTACCTATTGTGTAAGATCCTAGTTAGTATACATGTTTAGATTTGTAAAGTTCCCCTTTCAAAATTTAAATGAAATTTGTAATAACTCATGGTGTAAAAATGTTACATGTTGAATGTTGAGAATGTTATGGAGTTTTTTGTGGTTGTTTGTTCATGTATGCTATATTTCTTCTGCATCATACTCTCATACAATCGTCTAACACGTTCAAAGTTTGCCCTCTTGACCCCCACGGAGTTTAGGGAAGGCAAAATTTGAGGATGTGACAATAAGGGGAATTGTAGTGGACCCAAAGAGGGTGGGAAAGGTGGGGCACATTTTACGAATGCCCCTACCTCCTGAGGCTCAATTTGGTTTGAGGCAACTAAGTTAGGAAGGTTTAAGGTGGTTTTGTCTTCCCAAAGTAGGGCTCGTAATTAGTAGGCACCCAATCTTGCCTCATCATGGGTGGGCATGTGGTTTAGGTTCAAGTAGGTTTGGACCCAAATATGGGCATGGATCATAGTCATATGCACATTTTCTAATGTTTTGGCATGGATAAAACTCACCCTAGGTACGTCCCTAGCGACAACATTTGAGAAATATCGTATTTAACAAATCATCAAACAACTGAACATTCATTCAATCAACAAACTTCATATTGAGAGAATTTAATGTTTAATTGAACAAAAATAAGTACTAATTATAAGATACATAGTGTCATATCTTGGTAGTTTATCATGTGAGTTTTTCATCGATGTTGATAATTGAATCATATTTTGATATTTGATCTCAAATCTAATCAAAATTATCTTGGTTGGTTGGATTTTGAGCCTTACACCAGAATAATTTCTTTTTAATCCTAACATCCTTTAACACATTAATTGTGGATCTAATATCATTGTACCACTTTCTATCACTCCATGTGACCTTTAGAAATATTTAGGAAGATTATTCCCATTGTTCATCATCTGTTCTATTTTCAAAGTTTTATATTGATTCTACAATAGTCTTGATTGACATCTTTAAAAGACCAACAACAAAGTCCATGGTTACATTATATAGTTTATGCTTCGATGTCGACAATGGTTGCAACATACTTGTGATGCCTCATGCCAAAAACCACAAGACAACTCAAAATTAACCGTGTAAACAAACTTAAACAATGTGATTATCGAAAAACACTGGAAACTAAAACCATTTTCATTAAAATCCAAAACAGCAAAAACCTTTACATATGAGTCATTTCGTATCACAAGATATTAACCATGTATGCCATCAACCTGTTACATGAAAATATGTCCCAAACATATATGACATATTCACTATATCCATACATGAAAAGGACATACAAGACAAACCACATATCGAAACACGTCTACAAAACACACCCAAAAACCATCCCAAAGACCTAAGTCTACAGTGATGACTTAGGACTCTAACAACAAAAGGACCATCAACAATACTTCCAACCTGGTTAGCTATTGTCCTTCTTACTGCTCAACCTCTGATGCATGATCTCTGCCTCCTCATGCATGTCCACCTAAAAATATGTGGGGAACCCATGGGGTGAGATTTCAAATCTTAGCAGAAGATATAACTCTCCACCAACACTATTATTAGCACAGATAAGATGATTAAAGAACAGTAGTATGGTTTACAACTATGATAATCATGTAATGTAATCATTACTAATAGAAAAAGTAGCTGAAATTAGAGCAAGGTACTAAGAATATGACTAAGCCAAAACAAATAAGATTACCCTAAAACTCAGGTCAAGGTCAATATAAGCCATAAAACCCTAACAAGGATTTTTCCCCCGAAATCCTAAGAGAAAAGAGAGGGGTAATTCCTCTTCATCCCCTCCTTGATCTCCCATGTGGTTTCCTCAACACCAAGGTGATGCCACAGAACCTTTACAAGCATTATGTCCTTCTTCTTCAGCTTTCTTACTCTTCTATCAAGGATCAACACTAGGCCTTCAACATAGGACATATCCTCATCGAGATCCACCTCCATAGGTTGTAACATCAACTATGTATCTGGATGGCACTTTCTCAACATACTCACATGAAACACTAGATAAAACATGTGCAACTCAGGTGGAAACTCCAACCTATAGGTTTCCTTCCCAACATGTGTCACCACTAGGTAAAGTCCCATAAACTTGGGAGCCATCTTACCCTTCTTCCCAAGCCTTAGAATAGATTTCCAAGGAGAGACCTTGGGGTACACTTTGTATCCCACTTGGAACTCCAAGGGTCTACGGCGGTTATCTGCATATGACTTATGTCTTCCTGTGTTGCCTTCAACTGTTGTTGAATCACTTTGATCTTTTCTGTCGTTTGATGTACAAGCTTAGGACCAAGAAGCTTGTATTCTCCCATCTCATACCAACACAACAGAGATCTTTAATGTCTCCCACACAATGCCTCGTAAGGTGTCATGTCAATGCTACTCTGATAGTTGTCATTGTAGGCAAACTCTATCAAACTGATATGTATGCCCCAACTGCCTAAAAACTAAAGAACATAGGATCTCAATAGGTCCTCCAAGGTTTGAATGGTCCTCTCAGACTGACCATCTATTTGTGGGTGAAAGGTAGTGTTGAACTTCAATTGTGTACCGAAAGTCATGTGCATTTTCTCCCAAAAGTGACTTGTGAACTGAGGACCTCTATCTGATACGATAGTTTTTGGAACACCATGTAAACGCACTATCTCATCAAAATAGATTTGGGCAAGATTCTCAATTGTATACGTCATCTTCACAGGAAGAAAATGTGTTGACTTGGTCAACCTATCAACAATCACCCAAATGGAATCATGACCTTTGGTTGTCCTAGGCAAACCAACCACAAAGTCCATAGTCACATGATCCCATTTCCACTATGGTATAGGTAACGGTTGTAACGTCCTTGCATGCTTTTGATGCTTGGTTTTAATCTACTGGCACACAACGCATCTCACAACAAACCCAACCACATCCTTCTTCAAGCCAGGCCACCAGTACATATCCTTCAAATTATGATACATCTTGGGGCTACCTGGGTGCATAGCGTACATGGATGAGTGAGCTTCTTCCAGCACCATCTTTCTTAGGTTGTCAGCATTAGGAACCACTACTCTACCATGGTAACAAACCATCCCATCATATGTCTCATGGAAGCCATCACGCTTCTCATTGCCCAACTCTGATCTAATCTATTGTATCATGGTATCAACATGTTGTGCCTCTCTAATCTACTATCTTAGCGTGGGCTTCACCTATAGTTGTGCTAACAATCCTACTAGCAAAGAAAGTTCCAGCTTAACATTCATCTGACATAGGGAGATCAACATGTCTCGCTTGTGGCACACCAAAGAACTCAACTGGGCTCCACCCATAGGCTAATACAAAGACTTCTTACTCAACGCATCTGCCACAACATTTTCCTTCCCTAGATGGTAATCAATCATGCATTCATAATCCTTGATTAACTCCATCCAGCCTCATTACCTGATGTTCAATTCCTCCTGCAAAAAGATGTACTTCAAGTTCTTGTAATCCGTGAAGATTTGACACTTCTCAACATATAGGTAGTACCTCCAGATCTTTAAAGCATGGACTACAACAGCTAGATCTAGATCGTGGGTTAGATGATTCTCCTTGTATTTCTTAAACTGTCGGGAAGCAAAAGAAACCGCATGCTTGTCCTGCATTAGCACACAACCCAAACCATTCTTGGACATATTACAGAAGACTACGTATCCTTTTCCTTTCTCAGGAAAGATCAAAACTTGTGGACTTGTTAGCTTCTCCTTCAATGTCTAAAAAGTAGGTTGGCATCTAACATCCCAGACAAATGGCACATCCTTCCTTATCAACTTTGTTAGGGGCAAAGTGATAGCACTGAAGTCCTTAATGACCCTCCTGTAATAGCCTGCCAAACCCAAAAAATTGCATAATTTGTCGGCATCTTTGGTTGTTCAAACTTTGTCACTAACTCAACCCTCTTAGGATCCACACGAACTCCCTCGGTAGATATAACATGCCCCAAGAAAGCTACCTCCTTTAACAAGAACTCACATTTGCCAAAATTGGCATAAAGCTGATGCTGCCTCATCACGGTCAATGCCTGAAAAAGACGTTGTTCATGTTGTTGATTGTCACGACTGTATATCAAGATGTCATCTATGAAGACCACCACAAACTGATTAAGAAACATCCAGAACACTCTATTCATCTGGTCCATGAATCATGCCAGTGCATTGGTCAGTCTGAACAGAACAACCACAAACTCGTATTGACCATACCTTATCCTAAAAGCTGACTTAAGTATGTCATCCTCCTTGATCGTCAACTGGTGATATCCTGACCTCATGTCCATCTTTGAAAACACTATCGTGCTACATAACTGATCAAACAAGTCATCTATTCTTGGTAAGGGATACTTGTTCTTTATTGTCACCTTGTTCAACTGTCTAAAATCTATGCAAATCCTCATAGACCCATCCTTCTTCTTCACGAACAACACTGGAGCACCCCATGGCGACGTACTCAGCCATATGAAACCTTTGTCAAGCAACTCTTGCAACTATCTCTTCAACTCTACCATCTCTATTGGAGCCATCTTGTACGATGTCTGAGCTATCAGTTGTGTGCCAGGAACCAGATTGATCTCAAAATCAATCTCTCGGGTGGAGGAACGCCAGAAAACTCCTCAGGAAACACATCCTCAAACACTTTGACAACTGGAACCTCCTGAATTCTAGTACTCCTCACCTCAGTATCCAGCACATATGACAAGAACACCTCACAACCCTTTCTCAACAACTTCCCTACCACCATCTCTGATACCAGACACATTGGAAGAATCTTCCTATCTCCTTAGAAGATCCACGTCTCATCACCATCTACAAATGTATCCTACTTTGAACTACAATCCAATACCACTCTATACTTTTCCAAGGTGTCCATTCCAAGGATCACATCGAACCCATGCATGTCAAGTGGTATGAGATCCACTTGAATGTTGTGCCCTAAAAAAGAAAGGATACACCTCCTACAACACTATAGAATCAACTTATAGGGTTTCTAACAACAAACTATCCCTCTTACAACTAACAGGAAAAAGACGACTATCAAGCACTTTGCCAGTGATGAAAGAGTGTGTTGCACCCGGGTCAACCAAAATAGATACAAAGCAAGAAGAAGAGAAATCTGAATGAAATAACTCCATCTAACATGTCACTAGTCATAGGTTGACCACTGCCTCCAGCTGACTCATAGCATAGAATCTAGCCTTTGCCTGTTGTTTCCCACATCCGCTGCTTCCCTAAGTAGACAATTCAACCTGTGACACTTGGCCACATCCTCGTCCTCCTACATCATTGTTCTACTATCTCTGTGAGCCCTACTAGCTCTGCCTTAGTTGTTGGGTCACCTCATCGTCCCTCACTGGACACTCCTGCTTCAGATGTCTTGTCTGTCCACACTTGTAGCAAACTCGGGTCTCAAACTATAGCCTAGAAGGCCCCGTCACCGACACTGACGTAGTTCTATGAGCTTCTGCAGGTGGAAGACTATGAACTTTACCTCTACTCGGTGACCAGTACATCATAGCATTGAACCTTTGTGATGCTAGTGGTGAAGAAAACCTTGACTTGTTAAAGCCTCCTGACGACTGCCCTTGGAACTGTACAGACCTCTTCCTGCCAATCATCTCTCATTCTCTATCACAGATCCCTCTATCCTCTGAATAGACTCTACAAATGTGGAAAACCTTTCTCGATTCTCCAAAGTAGCCGCTGGGGTGGACAACTCAGCATTCAACCCCTTCTCAAAATGGCAAATCCGCTCATCCATTGTAGAAGCCATGTAAGGATAGAACTGAAGAAGCTCCATAAACTTGGCCTCATACTCATTGATCATCACACGTCCCCGTTGGATCTTCTCAAACTAACTGAACTTCTCGTCCAGATAGGTCTATGGAAAGTACCAACTAACGAATTCACATCGGAACTCCTCCCATCCTACTGCTACTCCAAGCCTCTTCTCCTCTTCTATGGCCCACCAATGGCCAACACTCCCTTTTCAAAGGTACACCACATGCTTAACCTTATTCGCCTCTAGGATGTTGAGGATTTTGAAGGGTTTCTCAAGCTCAATAAGCCATAGATCAACATCCATTGGATCAGCCATCCTAGCATACTCTACCGCCCCAACACGGTGAAGCTTCTCAAAGGTCTTCCCAGTACCTGAAGATTCTGCATTGGGAATCAGTGCCCTAGGATGAGGTGTAGGCATCCTGTCTTCCATATGTGTCATCATAGCCATAAAATACCCAAAAAATATTGAAAGGTAGGGTTTTTAATCATGTCTGGGTCAAACTGGGGACCCTCAGGCACCCAATCTTCTCATTCTTGGTTCCTTGCACCACCACCTAGTGCAGTAACACTACTCTCAGTAGCTTTTTCTTCATGATCTCCAGACATCTTTCAGCTTTTCTGGTTCTTCTACATAAATAGAAATCACCATAAGACAGATTGGAGGATATAAGAATAGACACAAACCCAAGTCCTAGGTCTCTATAGACTCGGCAAACCTAAAGATCTGATACCAACCTTAACTTGAGACACCTCATGCCACAAACCACAAGACAACTCAAAACTAACCGCGAAAACAAACTTAAACAAACAGATTACCAGAAAATACTGGAAATTAAAACCATTTTCATTAAAATCCAAAACAGCAAAAACCTTTACATATGAGTCCTTTCATGTCATAATATACTTACCATGTATGCCATTAGCCTTTTACACGAAAACATGTCCCAAACATATATAAAATTAAAACCATTTTCATTAAAATCCAAAATGGAAAAAACCTTTACATATGAGTCCTTTCATGTCATAAGATACTTACCATGTATGCCATTAGCCTGTTACAAGAAAACATGTCCCAATCTTGTCAGCTAATGTCCTTTTTACTGCTCAACCTCTACTACATGATCTCTGCCTTCTCGTGCACTTCCACCTAAAAAAATTTGGGGAACCCACGGGGTGAGATTCCAAATCTCAGCGGGAGATATAACTCTCCACCAAGACTATTATTAGCATAGATAAGATGACTAAAGAACAATGGTAAGTTTACAACTATGATAATCATGTAATCATTACTAACAGAATAATAAACTACAATTAGATTATGAAACATCTTATCATCATAAAAGGAATATGAAGAACATGTAAATTCACTACTAACTATATTGTACAAAAACAAGAAAGGCCTCATCCAATATTTTCATATTTAAACCTAAACAAGTATACTACATGGCTAATTACATGTTTTATTATGCCTCGAGGATTTTAGTTGTACCACCCAAATCCAACTGACCAATGCTAAGTCAAAATTGGTGCCATAAAAGGTCCATGGAAGAGATGGAATCCACAACCCTACCATGGTATGGCCCACGCCCAATCCTATATAACATATCACTGAGCTACGACCCGAAGCCACACTCTTATCGGGTTTAGGCCCATAGCTAATCATGCATAAAATATCATTGGATGTAAGGGGATATTCGTCCTCACCCCTACATATTCAAAAATGTACACTCTGGGTTAAACTCATTTCACCATTCAGCAAGTGCTGACACTGAATGGATCTATGGCACAGGGCTAAGCTACATGATAAAGTTCCACTTGATTAGTTAGATTATTTAAGTGTCTTTTAGCATCAATCAAGTTACAATGTGTAAAATCATAAAAAAAAATCTATAAAGATAAGGGCATAGTACCTTCCAGCAAATAAAACATATAGGGTTTGAACTTGTCACACTATCACCACACGATGCTTGTACTATATCCATTCACAACATCATTATCTAGCCACATGTTGTGGGATACCAATCCCTCATTCTATTTGTAGGAAACATCCTTTCATGTCAAAACATTAACCACTGGTAGGTCATAAGGCCCAACCAACATATTCATGTATCACATGTATAATCAACATGCCTCACAAGGGCATATTCAATCATGTCTCATATCATAGACATCATAGCACACACTAGCTATGATTATCAATTCCAAAATAGTTGCATGGTTAGAAGATCATAATCAAGAGAGATAATCGCATAACCTCATAACCATTCATGATAATTAAGGATATAAGCAAGACTTGTTCACTTTTAAGGTTTATGGTTTCCACTTTGCCGAATAGGGTCCACAAGGTTAGGGTCAACCAACCACCCTAGAACCACCACCCTCCACCATCAAGGAGTGTGTTTGGATTAAGGAACATTATTAGAGAAGATTGGAGATCATACATAACAACATGACACATATGTATACATGATTAACATTAGGTGTTCATACATGTTTCATAACCACCTATCATCACCACATGTTAACCACTAAGGCACATAGGTTGCGGCCACCCTCCATAGTGTGTCGTGACTGTGACATACACCATTGGCATCTCGAACTCACTCCCTCACCATGTCGCTATCACCTCCTACATGTCACGCCCATGGCATTAGGGTTAGGGTTTCTCCTTACGCTTCAACCATGTGTCACGGCTAAGCTTCTCGACCTCCTCTATGTCATGACTGCGACGTCTCAACACCACCATGTCATGACTGCAACATCCCCTCATCGCAACCACCACTCCAAGGGATATCTCCATTAAGCTAAGGCAAGAAACTAAGGGTTTCAAGGCTGCTGTGCTCCATAGGTCTCAACCTAACGTCAGTAGGTCAAACAACACCACAGGAAGGGACATCTCGACCAAAGCCAACTAGGTTGTAACCATCTCAATGGTCCATGTCTCGACCGCTACACCCATACCCATCTATTAACCACCAAACCTCCTAGATCACAACCACACCAAGGGTAAACACCTAGGTCACCAAAGACTCAAAAATAAGCAAGAACCATGAACCTCATGAGAGGATCCTCAACCAAGCCGATCTACACAAACCCTAAAGCATAGGTCCAAGAAAAAGAATGACTAAAGGAGGAGAAACCATAGCTAAGATGGCCAAAACTAAAACTAACCTCTCACTTACTTCTAGGTGTACAAACACCAAGCATGGAAACTAGATCAAGGGTCAAATGTGGGGAAGAAACTCCATATCATCATCTCTACTCAAAATTGATATAAGAAGGTTAGGGTTTTGATTTACTTCCAAACCAAGCATGATAACTCTCCCCAACAAATTATAGTGTTAAGCTTCATATGCTAGCTTGAGGTAGGAACATATTAAAGAGGAAAAACAACAACACAACATAATAAGAAGTGCAATAATAGAGCGGGTTTAGTGTTATATAACCCACCTTAAGAAGTCACCACAAAAGCTCGAAGCTCTAAGATCAAGAGCTCCAAGCACACGATCCAAGGGTTTAAGAAGCTCCACACAAAAATCCACTCTCGATGACAAGATCTCCTCAAGAAGGAAGGCACACCAAGGTCAAAGGATAGCTTAAGAAGAGAGAGCAACCCCCACCCCAAATCAAACCAAGGAAAGAAGGGATAAAAGAGAGAAGAAACTCTCTCTCTCTCTCTCTCACTTGAGCGTCACCTTGTTAAAACATGCCCTAAGGCTGAGAAGAAGGAATATGATAGGGTAGACAATCCAAAGGAACACCAAAGAAATAAGATAAAACACTCACTAGAGTTAGGGATGGCCAAGGATCACCACTATCACCACATGCAAGGGATGAGCCACCTCCAAGGCACCAAGAGCACTCCTTCTTGCTCCACCAAGCTCCAAGGATGAGCAAAAGAGAAGCAAGGAAGAAGATGACCAAAAAGAACTACTTGCATGGAGAGAAGAGGGTTCATAGCAAAGGAGGAGGGAGGTAAGACAAAGGATGAGGTGTCAACAAGCTAGGGCTCTAAAGAAACACTTGTCCGCCAAAAGAACCAACATGCAACCACATAAGGTCCACATGCAAGAGATGGTGATACTCCCTAGGTAGGATCTCGACCACCTAAGCAACCAACACTATGTCGTCACCGCGAAACACCTAGGGTCCCAAGGTCGTGACACACCACAACATCACCACAAGATCGCAACACCAAAATCACCCCATGAAGCCTAGGTTAAAACACACCTAGACCTGACAAACTGGGTCAAAATCCGGGGGTGCCCACGGGTCGACCCATTTAAGTCGGGTTTGGGTGGTAAAATTCACCACCCGCTAAAAATCACCCAAACCCATACCCACTCGTTTATTTAGCGGGTTTCACGGGTGATCCGTGGGCACCCGCGGGTGACCCAGTTAACTAAAGAAAGTATATTTATATACATAGCATACACATAGACCTATCAAAAGATGATACTTGTATCATACGAGTTAACTCTTTACCTTTATCGAAAATAATTGTATTCTCTAATATTGTGTTTGCAATAGGCAATAATAAGTACTTGTAATATCATAAATGTCTAATGTTACATTACAAAATTATGTGTTGTATTTTGTGATATATATCTATGAAAACTACATCAGTTTTACATCAACATACAACAATTAGCTTTTATTACTTCTTTAAGTTTGCATAAACATATCTCGACAACTAATCGAATGGTTTGACATCAAACATAGTAGTTGGTTGGTTCCTTTGCACTATATTGACATAAAAAAATAGTTAAAAGCTGATTTAAATGTTATTTTTAGTGTTAAGGAAAGAAACTAACAACTTATTGTTGATTGGACACATTTTATATGGGCACTCACGGGCAACCCGCAACCCGTTGGGTTGGATTTGGGTGTACTTTTCTTCCACCCATTTAGAAGTGTATCTTTTTGACCCGCATCCACCAGACCCGCACCCGCAACGATCCAACACAAGCCCAACCTGCACCCACCCGTTTGACAGGTCTAAACACACCTCTCCAACCTCTACCTTAACCCAAGACAACCTTGGTCACGACCATCACACCAAGGGGGAAGTGTCATGACCGCAACACCCCACAACAAGCCCTAGGTCGTGACCTAGGTCAAGGCAAAACAACAAGGTCACAAGGCCAAAGCATACAAACCCTAGAAAACTCTAATCTCCACTAAGGGTGATACTACTCAACCAAGACCCAAACAAGGCTCCCCAAAGCACCACTCTCTCCATCATGAAGCCAAGAGAGATAAGGAACACTCTAGAGGTGGAAAATTGTACATATCCCCCTATATTGGGTAAATTGCAATTTGCACTAAAACTAGCACAAGCATCAACCAAACAAGCTCAAACTGAAGACTTAACCTCTCCACAAGCCCTAATCACATCTCAAAAGATTAAATCAAGGTTCTAAGAACATGAATAAGAAAAAACAAATAGGGTTACCCCAAAACTCAGGTCAGGGTCCTTACAATACTTATTGGTTACTTATGCTCTATAATGATGTGTTGTCACACTAGACACTTTATCATGAACTCTATTGTATCACTCTTCTACCCCTCCTTAAGATTTCAATCCATCTTCACACTGCTAGGACGTGTAGCATAAGTCAAGGAATATGCTACTTCTAAAATCATGTTTCTCAAGCCTCCTTCCTTGGGAACCAACATTCTATTATGGAAACAAACTACCTAATTTTTAAATTCATGAAAACCATCATGCTTTTTATCACCAAACTCTGGCCATATCTATTGCATCATAATATCATAACTTTGTGCATCATTAATTTTTGAACCAACATCCTTTTTATCTATAGTCTAACCAACAAACCTCCTAACAAGGAAACCTCCATCTTAACACTAATTTGACAAAGAGACACTAATATTTCCATGTTGTTGCATGTCGTGGAATACAAATGGGGTGTGTCTGTAGAAGATGATGAATATGACTTTATGTTCAAAAAGCATCAACCATGACATTCTCCTTCCCCAAGTGAGTATATCATAGAGTCGTAATCCTTGATCAACTCTATCCATCTCATCTACTTCTGTTCAGATTCTTCTATTAAAAGATTGTAGCTAAAACTTTGTTGATGTGTAAATATATGGAAGTTATCCCAATTAAGGTAGCACCTCCAAACCTTTTAACAAATTCTCTTTTAACTAGAGTACCGAACTTATATTAAAAAGTATTATCTTTTTACTACATTAATATATGATTACAAATTGAAAGCACACACATACGTCCAAAAAGTTGGATTTTTTCGGCAATTAGTATTAAAAAAGGATTATATATGCCATCATGTTTCACCATACTATATTTTGAGGTATCCGTAAAAGATTGACATTTTTTTGTACTTCACAATTTTTTTATGTGTTGTTACTATAAGAGTGCAAATATGTGTACCCCACGATAAAACTATGGGATAAAAATGTGTCATTTGTTTTACTTGAGTACATGAAGACTTACAAAGTCATAGAAAAACTAACCATGACCTTAATTATGACCCTTGATATATTTTTTTACTCATCAATTAAAGCCAATTTGGCCCCTCCAATGACCCAACTATGAGGATACACCAGTTGCGAACCTCTGTGATGCAGTTTGGTTGCGCACCAGATTAGCTAGGCGCATGGCAAGCTGTTTGATTCCTCATTGGTGCATGTGTCGTACGTTGACCTCGAAGATGTGCGTCTTTGGGTGTTGACGCCTTGTCTGACGCAGTTGAACCTTGGGTCTCGTCGGATCGAGTGAGTGGTAAAGGGTGGGGAAATGGCCTAGAAAGGAGGGTGATAAGGACGTCCACCTCAGCGCGTGCAGAGACGGCCCTCTATCCTTCCCGTGTCTTGGCTCAACGGCTGATCGTGGTTTAGTGACGAGGACCATCTTCTTGGTTGGTATTAGTGTTTTGATATCAATTTTTTTCTTAAAAATAAGTAAATTGATAATTATATTTAGACGCCTACAAATAACCGTGCCTACTTTACGGGCAGAAGAAGTGTTTGAACTTTCTACCTAGTCATGTTACTAACAAAATGCGGGCAGTGCAGGAGAAAATATTGAGCGAGGGGGATGGATGGATACTAACATTTGTTTCAACTAACATCTTTAACTAGTGGTAGTAATTGCGGTTATTAGATTCAAGATACGGCGACAGCAAAGATTATCTTAGCAAAAAAAATGCAGCAGACAAATAGATACTGGAAAAAGTAAACGGGCGTGCAGGGGATACAACGTGACCATGACTTGGATAGGATTGGCACATCGAAATCATGTGGAGCATATAGCAGGGAAAGCATGCAATCACAACATAGACGTGGGGAGATTATGCCAACTGTCAGTTGTCGGGGAGGGAGCACGCGCGCCCCCTAGCTAGAGGAATCACATAGCCTGAAGTGAATCCTTCCTTTTTTATGCCGTGTTGCTTGTTGGTTAATCCACAACCCAATATCCATGCTCTCATATCTTCGGTAGTCCACATGATCATGGAAATTTACATCTTTTGTGAAAGTGGCTCGTGTAAGTATGGAGAGAAAAAAAAAATAGTAGAAGAAGAGAGGAAAGAAGTACAAAAAGAGGAGGAAAGTAGGTAAAAAGAAGAGTGGTAGAGAAGTAAAAGGAAGGAAGTAAAAAAAGAGTAAGAGAAGTAGAAAAAGAGAAGGTAAGCATGAATCGTAATGTATCGATTGTTGGTATAGTACTAAACTTTAGTACAATATGAACAAATCATCAAACCTTATCACAATTAAATAATACATTTTAAATAGTATAGCATTCTTATAAAATAACGTTATCTCTTTGTCCTTAACAATGTTGATAAATAGTTAAGCTAATACTAGAAGATATGTCTACCAACAATATGGTACAATACTAAACTAGCACAACATTAACTAGCCACCCTAAAATTTTGTAATAAAATTGTATATTACTAAGATAGTATAGTACTATTTTCAGTATAATCTATTTGTGAACTCTCTCTCTAGTGTGAGCTAGCTCCCGTCCATCTCTAGATTCGGGGCCGCCATGGAGGGGTCTGGCCCCCGGTCGTCACCGTCTCCTTCTAGGGACGGGGCTGTGGTCTCTGGGGTTAACCCTGTTCCCCCACCCGCCTCCCCTCCTTGCTCTTTTCCCGCCTCTGCTGCCCCCCCCCCCACCGCCATTACCTCTGCCACCACCACCACTATCAGCAACCCCACCACCACCACCACCTTCGCTACCACCAACACCAAGGCCACCTCCACCAACGGTGATTCCGCTTCTGGTACCACCTCGGCTTCCTTTTGCAACCCTAACGAGGTTGGGTGGAATGACCCTTGCAATGATGTCACGGTGGGAAGGACCTGGGTGAAGACTCTGTAGAAACCCATGTTCGTGCCCAGGAGCTGTCGGTCGGTCTTCATCGACTCTGATCCTAAAGTACCTCATTTCAAGGAGGGTGATAAGAGGCCCAGGATGAAGTTCTCTAACCCGATGTTGGAGGAGATGGAAGACTTCAACAAGTTTGCCATCATTATCCAGGTACTCGGGAAGAAGTACCACCCAGAACAACTCTACGGATGGATGCTGAGGAGCTGGAAACCAAAGGGCGAGATTCAGATGTCACCTCTGAATGATGGGCTCTTCTTGGTTAACTTCTCCAACAAGACGGATATGCTGGTCTCTCTTGATAAGGGCCCTTGGTTTTTCAACGCCCAACTGGTCCTCACCAGGAAATGGACTCCCGAGGCGGATGTGAGACGGGTGGCACTCACCACTTCTCCTGTTTGGGCTACCCTCCCTGACATTGGCAAGCACTGGTCGAGGAGGGCCCTCACCATCATCGGTCTCGCCATTGGCACTCCAAAGGCCTTCAACTTCTCGGGAGGAGGGAGGAAGCTAGGGGCGGCGAGGATGTGTGTTGAAATATCGACTGAGAATCAACCACCTCTGGAGGTCCTGATCGAGTTTCCTGATGGGAAGGAACTAGAGATTCAAGTCCACTATGATGCCCTCCCAGATCGGTGTAACACCTGTAAGGTGTTTGGTCATATGACTGGCCATTGCTCGGGTCTGTGTAAAGCAGCTACGACTGAGGGAGGCCAAGCCAGAGGAAGGTCGAAGAGAAGGAACTGAAGGAAGTCCAAACCTGCTCATGCCCGGACTATAGCGACTGGAGATTCAGCAATTGGGGTCGTGGATGGACCTTCAATTACAGGTCAGACCAGTCAGGAGGGTAGTTGAGGAGCGTGTGAGTTCTGTTAGGGAGGAAGTTGCTCCCAGGAGTGAACCTACAGGAAAAGAACAAACTAGCCCGGTGGATCAGGTGGAGAGTAGTGCATCTGCTGGAAGGCTAGATACTACCTATTCACGGAAGACCAACCTTACATCTGTAGATGTAGGGGTGGAACTCGCAAACCCCTTTGTTGTCCTCATGGACCAAGGGGAAGACTTACAGAATGTACCATTGACCCGAAGTGCGGCTAGGCAGAGAGGGAATGGACAATTGACTGAACAGGGAGAGGTGGTTCAACTCATGGAAGGGGGGTACCCATAGATCCTCCCCATGAAGATCTTCACCTGGAATGTGCGAGGTGCGTCCCTACCGCACAAGCAAAGGAAAGTTAGGGACACCATCTCAAGTATGGAGATTTCCCTAGTTGTATGTCTTGAGACGAGAATCAAAAGGGAGAATAGCATGAACATGAAGGGTCTGTTTCCCACCGGTTGGGAGTTTGCCTCCAATATCGATGAGGTGGAGGGAGGGCAAATTGTTGTTGGGTGGAATGCTCAGATGTGGGACATCCAATCGATAGACTCCATGGACCAGTTAGTGACCTTTAGTTGTATCAACAATGGAGGGTTCCACTGTGTTATTTCTACGGCTTATGGACTCAACTCTGAGGTCTGTAGAAGACATTTATGGAGTGTTATGAGGGAATCTAACCAACAGGTTCTACCTCAGTTGGTCATCAGAGATTTTAATCATATTAGACAGGCTAGAGAGAAGTTTGGTGGCTTGATGGTCCCGGACTCGGTTCTTGCTAGATTCAATGAAGTTGTGGATGCCGCCAATCTATGTGAACTTAGTATGAGAGGCGGTCTAACAACTTGGCACAACAAGAGAAACCCCTCTAAATGCATTTCGTGCAATCTTGATAGGGGTCTTGTCAACATGGCTTGGCTTAATATGTTCCCTACCTCAGCCATCCAGCTTGGTGAGCATCCGAATAGAGACCATGCTCGGATGTGCTTGGAGCTTCATTCCACCATCCAACCTGCTAGACCTTTCAGGTTTATCAACCATTGGGCCAATTGGCCTAGCTTCAAGGGTATTATAAAGGAATCTTGGGGTCAACTGGTGGATGGTAATCCCATCTTCAGAGTTATGATTAAGATGAAGAGAACAAAGTCAGCTTTGAAGACTTGGTCCAACGATATTATAGATCTACCCCACCTGATTAGCAAAGCTAAGAATGTGTTTGATAAATCTACAATGGAGCTCTGTTCCAATCCACTGAATGTGAGGCTTATTGAAGAGGAAAAGAAGGTTGCGACCAGGATGATACAACTAGAGAAAGCAGAGGAAGTGTTTCTTTGGCAGAGAAGCAGAATCAAATGGAATGCCGATGGTGATAGGAACTCCATGGTCTATCATGCGACCATTAAGAAAAATAATATGAGGGACCACATCCATGCTCTTCTTGATGATAAAGGTGATCTTATGGATGAACCAAAGAAGGTGGCAGATACGACTGTCCGTTATTTCGAAGAGCTCTATAACCATCATCCTCCTTTGGGATGTGATCAACCCTCTTAGCCGTAGAGAAGGATTACTAAAGAACGAAAAGACTACTATTGAAACCTGTAACTGATGAGGAGGTGAAGAATGTGATGCTTTCTATTGGGGCTTCTAAAGCCCCGAGACCTGACGGGTTTAACGGAAAATTCTTCCAAGTATGTTGGGATATTGTGAAAGATGATGTCTATAGGGAAACCAGATGGTTTATGGTCGGGGGTAGGATGGTAAGGCAGGAAAATCACGTCTTCATCTGACTCATACCGAAGAGGAACTCGGTTGCGTCCATGGTCGATTTCAGGCTTATAGCTTACTGTTCGGTCTTCTACAAGATCATATATAAGCTCCTCACACGTAGGCTGAAACCTTTGATGAATTATATAGTGTCAGACTCTCAGTGTGCCTTTGTAATGGGGAGATCCATATTCGATAATACACTACTGGCTATGGAATATCTCCTCGACTTCAATGTTCACAAATCTACTAAGAAGAGTTGCATCAAAGTTGATGTCTCCAAAGCCTATGATCACATTTAGTGGCCATTCTTGTGGGGTATTATGGAAGCTCTGGGGTTTTCTGAAAGGTGGATTGCCATCCTTAAATAGTGCGTGGAGACGGTGTCTTTTTCTGTCCTTGTTAATGGATGCCCGTGTGGTATGTTTTCTGCTTCTAACGGGCTCTACCAAGGGGACCCGTTATCGCCTTTGTTGTTTTCTATATCCATGGAGGGGTTCACCCATCTTACTCATGAGTACGAGAGGCAAAACCTCATCAAAGCTTTCAAGGTGCATGGTGCAAAAGTGAGAGTGCATATGATTTTCACGGATGACTGATAACACCCAAATTAGTGCATATTTTCTATGCATTTTATCTATAGTTTTGTGCCACTTTAGTCTTAATATGCACTCTTTTGTTCATGTTTTATGTTTTCTGTCTCTCTATTAGATAATGTAGTGAAAATATCCAATAATGTAGCTAATTAGCCTGTTTTAGACTTGCAGGCACCGAAACTAGCCAATTTTGGGACTCTCAAGTACCGAACCTGAAAAGATAAGAATTCTAGCAGCTGGCCAATACCGCTGCCCGATAGGGCCTGGCCGATATGGCTGCCCGATAGGGCCTGGCCGATACCGCTTCCAAATAGGGCCTGGCCGAAACCGCTGCCCGATATGGTCTGGCCGATACGGATGCCCGATACGGCCTGCCTGACACGGCCTGCCCGATATGGCTGGCTGATACAGCTGCCTGACACTCCCTCTGCCAGACACGGTCTTCGAGCGACTGTCATATTGGCCCACCTGATGCCTCAAGATCGAAGCCACGGATGAAGGACACGTGGACCAATAAAATCTACAACTCCCATCAACTCGTTGCCTATAAATAGCAGCTGCCAACCTATAGAGCAGGGAGGAGCCGGAGGGAGGACCCGATAAGAGCTAGTGCCTAGACCAAGGAGCTAGTGTGTCGAGTTCCCCAAAAGTCTACTGACCGATACGGCTGCCGACCGATACGGCTTCCGACCGATATGGCCGCCGACCGATACGGCCGTCGACCGATACGGTTGCCGCCAGATATGGTTGTTGTCCGATGCGGTCTAGAGAGAGAGTGAGCCGAGCAGTCCAGAAGGACAAAGAGAAGACCCAAGGGCCGAGATCCGAACTGCACAGAGGCTGAGGAGCGAGAGCCACCTCTCCTCTACGGGCTATATCTCTTCCCTCTTCTCTTTCATTCTACTGCATTCCTTTGTTTCTTGTACAAACGATGTTTATCCATCTTTGTTCGGTGCCAGCTATGCTTGTCTATGGCTAGTTAGCTCCTTCTTGGCTATGTAGCCCGATCTGGACATATTTATATACTTTTGCCTTAAGCAAGTAGATTCATATCAGATCTAGTATGTTGCATGTTCTATTTTCTCTTTCCAAGTTATGATTGCTAGTTTGGTTGATCTCTTACTCGCTTGAACTGTTGTTTCTGGCTGTATCGAGAGATCTGTTGTAGGAATAGCTAAGAGACGATAGTTTGGATCTGAACCTGAGAGGAGGAGGATCCAAGGTATTATGTTCCTAACACCCCGGAATATCCTAAGACCCGAGAGGGAACTTAGTGTATTCCGAGGTGTTGATATGTCATTCCTCGAGAGAGGGTCATTGACATATTGTTGATAGTTTTAGTCACGCATCGTGAGAGGGAGTGGGACGAACCCACAGCACAGATGCCACTGTGCGTACTAGATGCTTGCTTGGGTGTTCGAGGGTTGTCTACGCCCGAGAACGAGTGCATAGACTGCCCCGTTTGTGGTTACATAGCCAGGAACTCTCTTTCTCTATTTAGTAGAATCCCGAGCTCTATTTTGTTTTGTTTTGTTTTCTTTGTTTTGTTTTATATCGTGACAACCCGCTAGACTAGTTCTAGCATATATTTTCATCGCATATCGTTTTGGCTTATCTAACCCAAGAACAAAATATGTGGCGTCCGAAACGTCACCACGTCCCTGTGTTCGACCCCGTATATCTACTTTGACCCCGTAATAAAGTTGCGGGGGCCTAGAAGGTTTTGGGTTATAAATTTAAAGCTTGATTCCTTCCTTTGTCCCGCGTTCATTTCCGGACGCGTGAAAAAGGCCGGTCAACTTTTGGCGCCGTTGCCGGGGACGTGGTTTTCCACATTTACACGCGTAGTAGATTTTTGTTCTTTCACTATAAGTCTGTATATACATGCATAGTTTTCCTCTTGCTTTACACATACTTGTTCATATATACTAAATCACTTTTCTTTTTCGCATACCTTTTTCAGCCATGGACCTTGCTTCCGCAAGACAAGTCATCTTGTCCACCTATCCTCCTGAGTTTTTCCTCTATTCCGACTGCTGGAAAATAATTGAAGGTTGTGCTCTGCAACTAGTCGAGTTATACTCACCTGCACCGTCGTCATATGTTGAAATTCCAACAAAGGAGACTTCCAGTCAACCATCGACCCCCATTCTATCATGGGATCAAGAACTGATTAATACAGTGGAGTTGGCTAGGGAAAGTATTCAAGCACTCACCTCCTTAGCGCCTCATCTCCAAGAAGATGTCGATCTAATGCAACAACTGCTAGAAGAGCAGGATCGTCATCTCAAAGTAGCCACCGAGACTGCAGACTGCAATAGAAGTCTAGTTCAAACTGTTGAGCGAGGATTCATTCAAGCGCATCAGTTTGGTACAGTAGGTCAGCAACCGATGTGCATGGAAGAATCGACGGGTCTCGAAAGCATTGCTGCTCAAGTATAACAACTTCATGATAAAGATGTTGAACAAGGGAGGAGGCTCCAAGAGCTCATCGATTTAGTTACAATCCAATTACAACTGCCATTACAAGACAATGAAGATGTTAGTCATCAAGACCATCCCATTGGGTATGAAGTGGAGTATGAATCACCATCCTATTCAGACCATCAACTGGATTCACCAGGATTTTTCTATGAAGACCAACCCACTTGGGAAAGCCCTTCATTCTATCCAGATGACCCAGCTGATGAACCAATGGAAGAAATGAGTCATAGACATGAATGGGTCCATGATGACGATGATGAAGACTTAAAAAGCCAATCGACCTCACAACCAGAAGGTTGGTTTGAGGAACCAGATTCAGATATTGAACCAGACCAGAGTGACATTTCTCATATTGAGACTTGTCATTTCGCTTTGAGCAGTACGCCAACCATGGTTTGGAACAATTTGTTCGACGAGGACGATGACGACAGCTGCTCGACATGGAGCAGTGAGTATAGTAATGAAGATGAGTTGGAGCAGCACGAGCCATCATTCGCCACCACACCTTCACAAGGCTTGGTGGATGTCAAGGGGGTAGGATGGACGGTTCACTACAACATGGCTGCTGAGCATGAAGACACCCTTGACTCTACGCCAGGTGATAATCTTGGGTTGGTAGAACCACAAATAGATTCTTCAGGGGGTACTTTTTGCTCAGAAGATGATTGGATGACTCAGACGGTACATGAAGATTTATCTGAGCATCCAACCTCAAGTGTAGAGATGGAGAGAGAAGATATGAGTCCTCAAGATGATGTCCAACCTCTCTAATCTATCTCATCCTGTGTCGACATCTCAGGACCTTCATTTTCCAGAGTCATATAATGAAAGGTACCCTGAGTATGAAATGCCGAAGAATTCATCCCAGTGCAGTTCAAGCCACTTCCAGCACAAAGATGACTTCACCGAGTCGCCAGATTTCACTTTTCTTCTTCAGACTCAGCAGGGACAACACATCTGCCTATTCTACTCATATTATGTGGCGGAACCCGTCGGCAAGACACAGGTGACACTGGTCCCACAACTTAGAATTTGGGATCCCAGTGTCGGTATTGTGGGGCAGCCACCCCCTTTTCTATTACCCACACTCCCGCCCTTTTATTACAATAAATTTTGCTTTTCATGTTCTTGTTAGTTTCTTTCCTCTAACTATTTTATATCCTTGCATCCTTGCATCCTCTTTAGAACTTCAATAACTGCCATTAACAATCATGCATTCCTGCCTCACTATTTCAAGTTTAATTCTTGCTCGAGGACGAGCAAACTCTTAAGCTTGGGGTGGTAGGCTTCGCCCTTCTTTCTCTTCACCCTTCTTGCATGCACGTTTATTTCTTGCATATAGCATAAGCTTGTAGCTTCACAATTATGGCTATTTGGTGCGACTCTAATAGATAAACACTTGACTTTATGCCTAATTGCACAGTTTTCATCTTAAAAATTGCTTGACCTCTTGCTTGACTTGCTCTTTGACTCTTTCCTTGAGTTTGGTAATAAATCTAAGGTTATGTCCCTTTTTCATAGCTTAAAGTTAAATTCCCTTGATCTATGTTGTGAATGAAAAATCCATGGTAAAGGACCATTGGAATGAGCTAAATCATGATTAAAGTCTCCTAGCTGTGAATTCCACAAGCTTGCCTCTATTCTAAGGATTCTTGAATCATAATTGCTACTTCTCACACAGGTATCAAGCAGATTATGATGGGCTTTGAGCTATGATCAAGATGAAATGTTTCTCCTTGATGGACTACGTGCCTTCTCACATTAGATTGAGTCAAAAAGATGAAATATATAAAAATGTGCAAAAGAGGCTTGGCTGCCCATAAAATCCCAAAAATATATATATAGTTCTCACCCAAGCCCAAAAACAGAATGCAGATGATAAAAGCCTGAGTGTGAACAATAAATGAGCGATGTTTTCTCATTTTGGAGAGTTGAGGATGGTGCCCAGCCGGTGTATGACTGCGCTCACAAACGCGGATATGTCGTGCCTGGTAGTAACACTCCAAATGCTCATTAGAGAGTCACTAGGAACCCCTAGGAGACCTATGAGATCATCTCAGTAGCAGGGCTGGTTTGAGCACAGTACGAGGAGTTCATCTCACTACTTTGGACCAACTGGTTCGGACTGCAGGGATTGTTGCTCGCTACATCGACCAACCTGACGCAGATCGGGATCCTCAGAAGTCATTAGAGTCTTTTTGCTTTGTTTCTTAGGACATGAATAAGTGAGAGGCATGGTATTCCTAATTGGTTTGCATGGATTCATGGTAATGGCTCATTGCTCATCACCTATGTGATCACCTATGTGAAAACTCTTTCATGTTTAAATAGTTATGGTTCAAACCCTCATGAGTATCGGCAGGCTATAGTGAATTCGCTTCATCTTGCCTGGACACTCTTTGATCTTGCTTTGGCAGGATTGTGCTTATTTGGTGGGGGTTTGTTCTGAAATGACATGGATCAAGAGTATTGATGTTTTAAACTATTTTTCTTAACCTTAATATTTATTGTCAATCTTAATTTGGATGTTATCTTTTTGTTCTTTGAGCCCAGTCTTGCTTGAGGACAAGCAAGTTTTAAGCTTGGGGTAGTTGATAACACCCAAATTAATGCATATTTTCTATGCATTTTATCTATAATTTTGTGCCACTTTAGTCTTAATATGCACTCTTTTGTTCATGTTTTATGTTTTCTGTCTCTCCATTAGATAATATAGTGAAAATAAACAATAATGTAGCTAATTAGCCTGTTTTAGACTTGCAGACACCGAAATTAGCCAATTTTGGGACTCTCAAGTATCGAACCTGAAAAGACAAGAACTCCAGCAGCTGGCCGATACGGCTGCCCGATAGGGCCTGGCCGATACCGCTGCCCGATAGGGTCTGGCCGATACGGCTGCCCGATAGGGCCTGGCCGATACAGCTGCCTGATATGGTCTGGCCGATACGGATGCCCGATACGGCCTGCCCGATATGGCTGGCCGATACAGTTGCCTGACACTCCCCATCCCCGACATGGTCTTCGAGCGATAGTCATATTGGCCGACATGATGCCTCAAGATCGAAGCCACGGATGAAGGACACGTGGACCAATAAAAGCTACAACTCCCATCAACTCGCTGCCTATAAATAGCAGTTGCCAACCTACAGAGTAGGGAGGAGCCGGAGGGAGGACCCGACAAGAGCTAGTGCCTAGAACAAGGAGCTAGTGTGTCGAGTTCCCCAAAAGTCTACTGAGCGATACGGCTTCCGACCGATATGGTTGCCGACTGATACGGCTGCCGACCGATATGGCTGCCAACCGATACGGCCGCCGACCGATACGGTTGCCGCCAGATACGGTTGCCACCCGATACGGTCTAGAGAGAGAGTGAGCCGAGGAGTCCATAGGGACAAAGAGAAGACCCAAGGGCCGAGATCCGACATGCATAGAGGCCGAGGAGCGAGAGCCACCTCTCCTCTACGGGCTATATCTCTTCCCTCTTCTCTTTCATTCTACTGCATTCCTTTGTTTCTTGTACAAACGATGTTTATCCATCTTTGTTCGGTGCCAGCTATGCTTGTCTATGGCTAGTTAGCTCCTTCTTGGCTATGTAGCCCGATCTGGGCATGTTTATATACTTTTTCCTTAAGCAAGTAGATTCATATCAGATCTAGTATGTTGCATGTTCTATTTTCTCTTTCCAAGTTATGATTGCTAGTTTGGTTGATCTCTTACTCGCTTGAACTATTGTTTCTGCCTGTATCGAGAGATCTGTTGTAGGAATAGCTAAGAGATGATAGTTTGGATCTGAACCTGAGAGGAGGAGGATCCAAGGTATTCTGTTCCTAACACCCCGGAATATCCTAAGACCCGAGAGGGAACTTAGTGTATTCCGAGGTGTTGATATTTCATTCCTCGAGAGAGGGTCATTGACATATTGTTGATGGTTTTAGTCACGCATCGTGAGAGCGAGTGAGACGACCCCACAGGACAGATTCCACTGTGCGTACTAGATGCTTGCTTGGGTGTTCGAGGGTTGTCTACGCCCGAGAACGAGTACATAGACTGCCCCGTTTGTGGTTACATAGCCAGGAACTCTCTTTCTCTGTTTAGTAGAATCACGAGCTCTATTTTGTTTTGTTTTGTTTTCTTTGTTTTGTTTTATATCGTGACAACCCGCTAGACTAGTTCTAGCATATATTTTCATCGCATATCATTTTGGCTTATCTGACCCAAGAACAAAATATGTGGCGTCTTAAACGTCACCACGTCCTTGTGTTCGACCCCGTATATCTACTTCGACCCCGTAATAAAGTTGCAGGGGCCTAGAAGGTTTCGGGTTATAAATTTAAAGCTTGATTCCTTCCTTTGTCCCGCGTTCATTTCCAGACGCATGAAAAAGGTCGGTCAATGACATCCTTCTTTTTATTGTTGGTCATGTAAAACATATGAGGGGTGTTAGAAAGCTCCTACATCATTTTGGTGACATGTCGGGGATCTACATGAGCGATGTTAAATCAAGGGTGTTTTCTCTAGGTCGTGCGACACTCGAAGGGGCAAACTCAAGGAGGTTGTGGGGCTACAGGTAGGGGTGTTTCCCATCAAATATCTTAGCATACCCATCTCGGGCGGAAAGGGGAAAGGTGTTCATTACATTGACTATGTAGATAGTTTGCGGGCTGCGGTGGACAGATGGGCTGGCCTCTCGATCTCCATGGCGGGGAGGGCAGTCCTCATTAAATCAGTGCTCACGGCCAAGGTGTTCTTCTGGTGTCGACAAACAGAGTTGCCTCAATTCATAGTGGAGAAGTGTAAAGCTATCATGTTCGGGTTTCTCTGGGGCGGTAAGGGCTATGCCATTGCTTGGGACAAGCTTGCTAGACCTTTGCAGTAGGGTGGCCTTGGGCTGAGGAACCCTGCGAACATTGCCAAATACGATGTAGCCAAAAGAGTGGATCTTTTCTTGTGCTCACCTCTCTCTCCATGGACGATATGGATGAAGGCCAGATATGGGGAGGGGCTCTTATCCCTCAACCCAAAACAATCAGACCTGTCAAGATGTGCTAGGGCCGTGATCAGGGTGTGGCCTAGTATGATGGTTGATTACTCTTGGAATGGTGGGTCTTGGTCGCTGCAAAGCTCCATCGCCCAGTCGTGGACTACGATCTATTATCTGCCCCAGGTGCCGTGGTCCAGTCTCCTCTAGGGCAAGATACACCAGCCCAAATGGAGCTTTTGTGCTTATCGTACCATCTTGCAGAAGTTGCCCACATCCGACAGATTGATGAAATGGAGTTTAGATGCTAATCCTTGCTGCCCTCTCTGTCGTTGCGCTGTAGAGAATCACAACCATCTTTTCTTTGATTGCCCCTATACCTTATATACCTGGACTAGGGCGTCACTTAAATGTGGCTTTGGAGGTTTGCCCCCACATAACATCCAGGATGCTATCGTGTGGATTTTGGATCAAATCAAGCAGGATAAGGAGATTCATAGTTTCTACGGCCTCATGTTTACGAATATCATCTTCCATGTATGGAGGGAGAGAAATGCTAGGCTGCATGGGAAGAGAGATACAGAGTCCCTTATTTTTTTTGACAGCATTGTAAATAGGATGGCTTGGATTATTAAAGCCAAGCATGGTTGTTACAGGGGTGTTAAGCCGCATGTGCTTAACATGTGGGGCTTGAATCCCTAGTTGTAGAGTATACGAGCGTTCTGCCCTATACACCTTTTTGGGGTTCTTAGTGATATTTTACCTCATCCAAAAAAAAAAGATAGTATAGTACTAGTCGGCCACAATCAAACTCTCATACAATGCAAATACATGATATTCATCAGTAAGACCTTGTTCTTCGTAAGAAAATAATTTAGTTAGATTATTAATAAAAATAGTGTGACCTCATTGTATTTGAAAAAATCGGTAAATATTTATACCAATATTAAATATAGTACCAACAAAATAGTATAATAAACCAATATATTATTAGCAGCCCGCGATCAAATTTCGATAGAATACTAACACAAGTTCCAATAGTGAGACTTTATTGCATTTATAGAAAATAAAATTTAGTACAATGCTAACGAATTATCATGACCTTATTTCACTTAGAAATTTAATATATAGTTACATCTATATTAAATTTTGGTACAACACCAACAAAATATGTCATCATAATTTAATAGTGTACAAGTTATATACGAATAGATATTTGTATTGCACAAATTCTGGATTTTAAAGAAGAAGAAAAATTGTACATGAGATAGTGGCCTCAGAAAATAACAAAAGTAAAAAATTGAAACGAGCAAATACGTTATTCCATACTGTCGGACGAGAAAAAACTTAAATTGCATGATTAATATCCCTAATTTGCATGACTATCGGGTGGGACAATATCCACGTAAATTAACTGCGGCTGATACACTATGTACCTGCCATGCTAGTCGTTAAGACCGGGTGGATAGACAGTTTGTCAGTAATTTTTCTTTAGTTGGACGCAGTGTCATAATGAAACGACACATGAGTCCATTTCACATTGTGGTTTGTGTGGGTGGGTCGGAAGCTTCTGACGAGATGACAAAGCATTGCATCGGATCCAGCATGAGGTAATGCGGGGTTACTTTGTTTCCACCAGGTATAAAGCACACACCTGCAGAGTAAACATTCGATCGTAACAGTGATAATAGTGACAATTACTAGAGAAAATAATATGTAGCTTCTACGCACTTGGCCCAATGACGTAATTAGCATGTCTTTCTTGGTGACGTATGTCACCCAGGGAAGATGTCAAATTGTCTGACTTGTCTAATATCTTGTTAGTGGGTGGCGGTTGGGGGTACGTTGACCTCGTTAATTATATCTGTATTTTCCCCCAGTTTTCTAGTGTTGACGTTCATATCGTGCAATTCATGTATGAGCGGGTCCCGTGTCTCCCGTCGCGGTCGGGGCATAAACGTAGATATGTGTGTTCGTGGGCTTCGCAAGTTGTGGAACATGATGTTGGGATAAGGCAATGACGGGTGGATGGAGTGAGCGTAGAGTTGTGGGATGTGGCAAATAAGATAATATGGTGACAAGGACGTCCACCTCAGCGCGTGCAGTTGCAGCCTGCAGGGAGCCAGTCCACCCTGCCATCGTGCTTGTTCACTTGAGGAGATGAGATAGAGGAAACTGATTTCGTGACGAGGAGATCCATCTTCTTTTCTCTCTGTGTTATATGTTAGTGTTTGCACCGTGTAAGATCCGTAGGTGGCGTCCAATCAGTGGAATTTGAGGTATAAGATTTCTTCTGCAAAAGTCAAATCCACATTCGCGGATACACCAGCGCCACTATTTTTTTTCTAATAATGGGTGTCAGCTTACTAGGGTGTTGTTGGATATTAGTTTTGTAAAAAGTGTTGAAGTATATACAACTAACTGATTGTCCTTTTGTCTGAATGAGTCTGTTTGTATCTTTAACCTCTGAACGGGCGGTCTTCTTGTACTGACCCATATAGTCTTAGGCTCTTTTACTCTTCTACCCTCTCTTATTATCTGTAACTCCATGCCACTGACCTATAGTCGATTACTTAAGAACCAAGTAATACCATCAAATGTAAATCACCCCTGATATAAATATATGATGTCCCGCACAATGGAAGAGTGCGAGAGACATCCTTCCCCGCTCCTCCCCTAAATTCTAATATGGTATCAGAGCCGCGAGAGATCCTTTCTTGCCGATCCATCTAGGGTTTCTTCTTCGTCTTCCTCTCAAGCCATCATCCTCTTCTCTTATCACTCAAGCTTCGTTCGTCTTTTCTGCTCAAGATCCCTCGTCTGAAGATCTACAGTGGAGAAGATACATGATCTATCTCTTCGCATCAGTGGAAATTTGACCTCATCGTTCAAGCCTCTCCTCTTCTCACCTTCAGAAGTTCAAAGCAAAGACAACATCAAAATTAGATAACTCATCTGCTGTCTCGGATCATCTCTGCTCATGGATTCTCTATTGCTCTCTTCGTCTACTTCTCCACATCAAAGCATCAAAGATGATTTCTCTCCTGAAGATCTGGTAATCTACTGTTCTCCTCTGATCTGTAAGCATGAGTTCTGATTCCACATATGTAGTTTCGTCACCTTCGACAATGATCACTTCACCCTATTTGTACCCCATCGACCTTTATGTTTCGAATTTTCTAGCTATCAAACTGAATCTCAATAATTACCTACTATGGGAGTCACAAGTTCGAACTCTCGCTGAGTGTTGTTGTCTAGGAGGTTTCCTTGAAGGCACTGAATCTCCACCACCTCTCATCATCCAAGATGAAACTTGGGTGCCTCATTCAAAACCTACATATAGAGCTTGGCTTCGTAGTGATCGTTTACTCAAAGGGTGGATATCGGGTTCTGTCACTGAAGAGCTTATGGGAGAAATCGCGGGATGCAAGACATCATCTGAAGTATGTCTACCCTAGCAAAGCGATTTGCTGAATCCACCCAATCAAGAGAATTTGAGCTGAAGTCACATTTAAGAACCTTCTCCAAAGCCTCAGATGTCCTTAGATATGTACCTACAAAAGTTCAAAGGACTATGCGACCAATTGAATGACATTGGATGTGATGTGACCGAACAAGAGAAGGTATTTACACTATTGAATGGTCTTGACAATTCGGAGTATGAGGGGTTTGTTATATCTATGCTAAAACCTCCTATACCTCAGTACACTGAAGTAGTATCTCTTCTACATGATTTTGAATGCAGAAAGTCTCGCAGATCAGGTTTCAGATAGCCTTTAGTATTCTACACTAATAGAAATGAAACTGAGAGGTTGTCTGATGAATCTCATTAGAATTACAATAGTTACATTGGACGAGGCATAGGTGGATTCAGAGGAAGAGGCATAGCTCAAAACTCAAACTATATGCAAGGAATACTAGGAAGTGGTCCTACACAGAATGTGGATCAATTCACCTCTCAAGGAAGATTACTCTCTCATGTGACACAACAAACAGGGGGAGTAATCAATTACACACAAGGGAATGTTATTCGTCCTCCTCTCTTCTGTCAAATATGTGGGAAAAGGGGACATGATGCTCTCATGTGCTGGCATCGTTTTCACAATACATATTAAAGCACAAACACACCTAAAGGTCTTACTGACACCACTGCTACTGCTCTAGCTGCTTGCGAGTAAATGAGAATGACTTTGGAGAATGGCACATTGACTCAGGAGCAACTGGTCACATAGTTCAAAATGCATGTAATCTTTATGATCTGAGAGTCTATCGAAATGGTGATGTCATCATGGTAGGAAATGGGAAATATATATCGATTACCTTCACTGGTGACAACTATCTATCGAATTTCAAATCTGTTCCTCTGAAGGATGTTCTTATTGTCCCCGACATCAATAGGAAACTATGTTCTATTTCTAAACTAACCTCCACTTTTCCCTGATAAGTTCTATTTATTGATGATATGGTTTGTATAAAGGACTTAAAGACACATCAGATTCTGGCAAGGGGGGTGTGTAAAGACGGCATGTATCTGATTCCTAAAATCAACTACAAGCACTCTTCATTAAATAAAGAATACAACACATCTTTATTTTGCAATAGGTTTAATAAAGTTCCTGGAAATATCTGGCATGGGCGGCTTGGTCATTCCAATAAAAGGGTCCTGCAATGACTTGTTCAAGATAAGCTGATACATAAAACCTCTACAGTTAGTAGCATATGTAATAGTTGTGACCAAAGTAAAAGTAGGAAACTACATGTTCTCATATTCATATTAAGTCCAATAAACCTTTTCATCTTGTTCATTGTGATGTTTGGGGAAAAGCTCCTATAGTTTCAGTTCATAAACACCAGTACTATGTTCTTTTCACTGACGACTGTACTAGATTTAGCTGGATGTTTCCTCTTAAGCTCAAAAGTGATGTTACATATGTATTCAAAAGCTTTTACAATATGATTGCAACACAGTTTGAGACTAGTATTCAGGTTTTTAAAAATGATCTAGAAGGTGAATTTGTTAATAATCAAATGAACCAATTCTTTGATGACAAAGGAATCAAACATCAAAAATCGTGCCCATATGATCATTCTCAAAATGGAACCGTTGAACGCAAACATTGCCACATTGTTGAATTCGGTCTAGCTATGATGTTAGAGTCTAGTTTATCCAAGCCATTCTGGACAGAAGCTTTCTATACTGCTAATTGTCTAATAAACAAACTACCTTCCCCTACTCTTGAAAATAAGTCACCTTTTGAACTACTTTATGCTAAAAAGCCTTCCTATAATCATCTCAGAGTGTTTGGGACTCTGTGTTGTCTGTATCTAAGAGACTATGCAAAGGACAAACTAGATCCTAGATCTTTACCATGTGTCTTTGTTGGATACAACATGGAGTACAAATGCTTGCATTTACCTACCAAGTGTATCTACATATCAAAATATGTTGTTTTTAATGATGAAGAGGTCTTTACTTTGAAATCTGAAATAGCCAAACAACAATCCAATTGTCTCATATTAAGCATATTTGAAGAAGAATTGTGGTATCACTCTCATAGAGATTAACAATTACCTTCCACAGACATTGAAGCTTCATCTCACACCCACAATGATATTCACGATGTATCTGACATAGCTATGTGTGACAAATAAATAAATATTATTGAGCCTGTTGATTCTACTACTCAACACAAGTCTGAGAGTACTGAGAATAATAATGTTTGTATGACGCAAACTCCTATTATCTGTGATGCAACATTACTTGATATTGATGACTCTAGATCTCCAGATGAGCAACAAGTCATTACTGACAATTAAGTGCCTGATATGAATAAAACACAGTTGATCAATGATGACTGTAAGGATACTGAATTCCTTTCCAGTACCTCTAATGACACTAGTGAACAACATCATTAACAACTTATGCCTCATAACACTCATCCTATGACTACGAGAAGCAAAATTAGTGTTGTCAAATCGAATCCTAAATACGCTTTGCTCACTATGAACATTCCTTTTCCTCCAAAGAACATTCAAGAAGCTACTCAACACAGTGGATGGAGAGGTTTTATGATCTCTAAGCTGGAAGCTCTTATGCAAAATAAAACTTGGACTCCAATTCCTTGCTCTCCAGAAATGAATGTAGTAGGTTGTAAATGGGTTTTTAAAACTAGGCTTAAGTCTGACGGTTCCTTAGACATATTGAAAGCAAGACTTGTTGCAAAAGGATTTCATCAGGAAGAAGGTGTTTATTACCTAGAAACCATTAGTGCCATTATAAAGGCTCCAACAATTAAAACCATCCTGAGTGTTGCTACATCTAACAAATGACCCATCAAACAATTGGATGTATGCAATGCATTCTTGAATGGTCTGCTTGATACTAATGTTTTCATGGCACAACACCAGTGTTTTTAGATAAGAGTCATCCTAATCATGTTTTCAAGTTGAACAAGGCTTTGTATGGGTTAAAACAAGCTCCACGTGCATGGTATAACAAAATCAATCACTTCTTAATTGAAAATTAGTTTCATGTCTAGCATCTCAATTTTGTCTCTATTTGTATTCAACGAGAATGGTATACTAGCTTACCTTTTGTTATATGTTGATGATATACTAATAACTGGAAGTGTACCTACTACTATTGATAATTTTATTCAACAACTTGAGTCTGAGTTTTCTCTCTAAAATTTGGGTATGATGCACTACTTCCTTGGTATTCAAGCTGAGCACAATGACAATGGCATACTTCTGCATCAAGCCAAATATGCCTATGATCTTCTTTACAGAGAGGGAATGTTGGACTGCAAACCTATATCATCTCATATGAGTCCATCGTACCTGAGGGAACATAGTAAGCATCAAAGTGAACCTCTATCCAATCCCAATGATTATAGACAAATCGTTGGATCACTACAGTACCTAACCCTAACATGGCCAGACATCACCTATGGAGTTAACTTGGCATGTCAGTTCCTACCCAATCCATCTGTTGTTCATATACTACTTGTCGAGCAGATTTTATGATACATTAAAGGCACCACTCATCTAGGCATTCAGATATATACAAACTCAACTCTGCCAATTATCACATACTTTGATACCGATTAGGGAGGTTTCCCACTAACAAGGAGAAGCACTAGTGGAAACTTGTCTTCCTAGGATGGACTTCTGTGTCCTGGTCTTATAAAAAGAAAACTACAGTGGTGAAGTCTAGTATAGAAGCTGAATACAAGTATTTATCTCAGACAGCAGTAGAATTAACATGGCTTTCTCAATTGTTCAAGGACATTCACTTCCAAAAAACTGAACCAGCTACCTTATACTATGATAATCTCAGTGCCTTGTACTTAACCATCACTCCCATTCTCCATGCTAGAATAAAATACATTGAGATTGACTATCATTATATATGAGAGAAAGTCATTCTTGGACATTATTGTGATGAATAATGTATCCTCTCATAATCTACTAGTTGATATCTTTATAAAGGCAGTCTAGAAGGATATTTTTCATCATCTTGTTCACAAGCTTGGGCTTCTATTCTCTCAACACAAGCTTATCAGGGGGTGTTGAAGTATATGCAAATAACTATTCGTCTTTTTGTCTGAATGAGTTTGTTTGTATCTTTAACTTGTGAATGGGTGGTCTACTTGTACTGACATGTATAGTCTTAGGCTCTTTTACTCTTCTACCCTCTCTTATTGTTTGTAACGCCATGTCACTAACCTATGGTCGATTACTTGAGAACCAAGTTATACCATCAAATGTAAATGACCCCTGATATAAATATATGATGTCCCACACAATAGAAGAGTGTGAGAGACATCCTTCCCCTCTCCTTGCCTAAATTCAACCTTCCCCACTCCTCACCTAAATTCAATTAAAACGGAAAATAAAACAATTTTAATAATGCCTTTTGAAATGCTCCCAATTTATTTTATTCTTATTCATTATTTTTGTTTGAAATTATTTTTAGAAATCACAACAGCAGATGGTGGTTTTTTATCCAGTGAGGAGAGGGGGCAATATTTTATACAGTTGTCCTAGTAAATACAAGACAATGCCTACTGACTAAAAGGATCCAGAGAAGCAGGGACTTTGCACCTTACCAGGCCAAGATCAGGTGCGGTACGGGTTATGTGGTTTAACAGATATCGTGAGGATGGAAATAAAATTAATACTATCAATGACATCTTAGTATACCCAAACTAGAAAAAAAGTAAAAGTCTAAAAGTAGTTGTTTAGAAGTAAAGAAGTGTAATTCCGATCTATGAAATATGGCCCGAAGGAGGAAGATCTATATTAATATCCAGCTGATAAGTTTGTAGTTAAATGATTTGTAGATTCACATAATACATTACTAGTACACTAGTACATACATACACTACTTTTTATGGATGGGAAATGTACAACATTTGCATACAATAATGAGATGATTACCACTATGCTTGTCTTTGTGGAACTCATCACAAACGTATGAGATAGGTCAGATGGCATCATTCACATTACAAAATGAGCATGACTTGGTCTAAAATTATATGTATCATGCAAACTAAATGGGAGGAATCATCAAATACCCCACTAGCCCCACACCCGCCCTACCCCACCACCCTAAATGGGAAATGAAAACAATAGTAGAAAGCTTAAATGAAGTAGATTCGAGAATATATCATAAAGAAGGAGGACAAATGTGAGATTTGGAAACTTGGAGCTAGTAAACAATTCTATCTATGTAGAGGGTTGAACTATGCCCAAAAAAAATGTCTTAACTAGCTGGCCCGACCGTAGCTGACCCTATCTGGCCTGAAAATAAAGGTCACGTAGGGAGATAACCCATTCTAAGAAAATTTGGGGATGGGTTTAAGCCAACATTGGGTCTACTTTTCATACCCAAGAGCCCTCACAAGCATGCCTATTATAACTTGTGACACAGTTGTTACCCAAACAACCTGCCTCTATGAATATGAAGAAACACAATAGCTTGTTAAAGTTGCCTCCCAATGTTTGTTGCTTATTCTTGATCATCATCTCCATTCACAATGATGCTTTCAAGGTGGATGCTGATTAATTATTGTTTCAGATCCCTTCCCCACCACTCACAATCCCGATGTACATTCGGTCCACACCGTCAAACACCAGGTAATTAAGGGTCGTCAACAGCAACATGATGAGGTATGTTGGTGATGAGAGGGGCTAAAACAGTCCCCCATTAGTGATGTAGAGAGCGACATCCATGACATGAAGGAAATGTGAGATGAAAGATATTATCACCATCGTACCATACTTCCTTTTGGGATGCTCCTACAACAGAGTGATCGATACGTCATGGCAAGTACCACCACCAAAGTAGTTTGAATGGTGTAGAGGAAAACTTGCTACTACGTCATTGTCATCTATACAAGGTAAAAAGATCTGATGATGATGGGTCATTTTTCAGGATGTGTTGCACTAGATCTGGGTGGTCAACACCAAGTTCAATTCATCATGATAAAAAATGTGTCAACACAGAATCTGAACCACTGCACAATCTCTTAGAGGCTAGAGGTTCTTCGGTGTCTACGATGAACATGATAGATCCCAAATGTAGTACGGTTGTGAGAAAAATACATACACTTTACCTGACTACCACAAATTGTTCATCTATGCATCCATCAATTGATTGCTTATGTTTTGTTTCTTGATTCTATTATTGCCTATTTCTTCTCTTACTTTCTTCCTAATCCCTCCCTCATCTACTCATAGTTCTATTCTTCATCATCCTCATAATATTTGGCAGACATAATGTGACCCAGCTGGGGTGCACTCCTATTCATGACCATCTTCTATGCAACTAGTTCGGCAGAGCATGGCTGCTCGAGGAACTCTGGGAAGGATGTGTCCCTAACTTGACTTAATTTATAAGAATATTGATAACACTCTATTTTACGTACTTTTTTATATACTTTATGTTAGCGTATATGCACAGAAAGCCATCCCAAGCGATTGCATGGAGACGGATATTAATTAATCAATTAATGTGATTATTTGGTTAATTAATGAATTCCGGAATATTCTAATTAATCCACGAGTGTTTTAATTAACGCAATGTTTCTATTTACCGACGGGTTTAGGAAACCCTATTTCCCTCTGTATCCTGTTTAAAAGAGGATTGACAGCTGATATCTATATAAGATAGATAGAGGCTTTTCAGTTTACGCTCACGCACGTAAACCCTAGCTGTCACTGTCCTTAGGAGTGAAAGGAGAGCAACGCGCCGCTGGCACGCCGCCACAGAGACACACTCCTTCCCGTCGGCTTAGGAAGCACGACGTGGAGTTCCGTCCATCCGCGTGCATGAAGTAGAGACGCACACGCCTTGACTCCTGCATTCGGAGGACGTCAACGACCACCTGTACGCGCTACGAGCGGCGGACATCACTGCCGCAAAGGAGCACCACCGGATCAACCTATGACAGTGAACGGGAGAGAAGTTCCATCCATGTAGACAAGCAGCGTTGCACCGTCGTGCAGCGAGACATTGCCGGACTTGCACCGCAATAAGGTATATCCCGTAAACACTCCTTCCAAATACATTATTGTCGACGAGATCCTGTTTCGGGTTGTGTGGATTTTATTGCTTCCGCTGTGCATATTTTCTCCACAAAACCCAACACTTTACACCACTTTTAGTATATCTTTTGTTAGCTTTTCACATAATTTTTCTACCCTTTTTGACTAAAGCCTCACTTACATGGTTTCAGGTACATTCACAACCCAGGTCGCGGAACAAGACCGTGACCGCGGTCCACTTATATCTCAACCACGATCATGATTTCAGAGCTCTCTAGAGATCAAGATCATCAGGCGTCAAAGATGGATCGCGGCTAGTTTACAGACCGCGGTCACTGCTCAACCTTGACTTTGAGAATGGTCACGATCGGAACCAGGGTCCCCAGTCAGACTAGGGGTCACAGTGTGAACACGGACCGTGATCAACACAGACCATGACCAGTTTGGAGACCGCAATCGCTGATGAATTCTTGCAAACTGCAACAGAATGGGAAGACCTCGACCTCGACCGCCTGGAAGCAACACACAAGCAGACCTCAATTGCGATCGTTACCAGACCGCGACTAAGCTCAACTACGATGAAAGATTAATAAAGAGAAGACCGCGACCGCGGTCTCACCACTCACCCAACTAAGACTGTGACCACGATCTAGGCCTAAGTCGGTGGAATGTGCCTATAAATAGCACACCCGCCTGTCTTGTCAGAGGGGGGAGGATAGATTGAATCCTGAGGACCACGAAGTGCTGCTGTATTCCAGATTCGTCCCAGACCATCCCATCCACCAGTCTTAGATCTCTAAAGGCAGAAGCTAAGGAGAGAGAAGATTGAAGACTCCTTCTTTGAGAGAAGAATTCCATCTATGACATCCATGTGTTAGATCTAGATCTGAAGAAGTATTGTGTCATATCACGTCTCTTCTCTCTAGATCTATCATTCCATCTCATTGTACTTCCCTCCCCTCTTTATGGGACTTTATGTATCCATCTTTCTGTAACACTGTTATGATGTCCGCAAGCATGAGAGGCTAAACACCTTAACTTGGGTTGGGAGTAGCCACTAAGGCTCTCCCAGCATGTATATTATCTCTTTATGTTGAATATACATAGTGTTATTAATATTATCTCCATGCACCTGTTTTAATGTTTCACTTGTATGCTTAGCTACCATATTGTGATGTTTGATTGTTGATATCTCAAAAGAGTAATATCGCTTTTACCATGTGTCATGGAGTAGTATGAATGCACAAGATTGTTGTAATGCTAAGGCTTTAAAACCATATGTTCTGTTGTGAAGTTTAGGTGTGGTCATCTCGAGAGAGAGACTACCCTTAGACTTAGATCTATCCTCATCTTGAGAAAGAGTGGAATAGACACTTTTGGTGGTTTCTTGTAATGTTGTTAAGAGTATGCGAGAGAGAGAGAGACGATGTTGCATGTTGGTGAGATGCTTTAGTAGGTGAACCCCAACCCCGGTTTCCTCCCATATACTTGTTTCTTCTCATTTATTTTACTTTCTTTTTTTCTTCTTATTCTTGTTTTTCTTGACTTGCTTTAGTAATGTGCTATCGTTCCTTAGGGAATGCTTTTTATATATACCCTCTTCGGCTGGAGTACACGAGTGCTAGATTCTGTGTGCTTAACACTGCCAACCTTGTCCCTATGTTCGACCCTGATCACTACATCGGACTCTGTTTATCGTTGTGGGGGCCTGACAGTCAGGTTATCTCTTTAAAAGTCTGACTACTCTGAATCCACTCCTTTTGGACGTGCGATTTAGGTCGGTAATCTTTTTGGCGTCATTACCGAGGACAAGGCAAAACGGCACTGTTAAGAACCTGAGTCTGCTTACTATACTCTCGTTCCTCAAGCTTACCAATAAGCTTGACAACACTGTTACTTTAAGCTTTTTACCCTGAGTTTGTATAAAATAGTTCATTTTGACACGTCCAGTTTGCTACCTCGACTATACGGTCTATTTAGGCACCCAAGAAGAAGCAACTTGTTTGACTTTACTCCTTTTCACCATGTTGCCTCGTGTGGATGTTACCCTCTTAGGAGACGAGCATAATGCGAGGAATAAACACCACCCACCTCCACCAAGCACGGATGAAGATAGAGATGGTTGTTACAATGACAATCATCAATATGAAGAATGAGAGGAAGAACACGAAGAGTGACATGATGATGATCATTGTGAAGATGATCATCACTATAAGGAACGTCGTCATCTCCAAAGGCATAGAAGAAATAATAACAACCATGACCGTGAAGCTGAGAGAAATCGCAACCGTAGGGACAGTGATAGTGAGGACGATGAGGAAAGGAAGACCCTTCGTGAGTTGGCAGCAACAAGGGCCAAAGAGTCAAGATGTCCGATTGTTGTATCGAACTTCAATGCAACAAACTTTGAGCTAAAAACAACTGTCATATCTATGATCCAGAACAAACCTTTCCAAGGGAACTCACGGGAAAATCTATACCACCATCTTGATGCTTTCAAGAACATTTGTGACACCATTAAGATGAGGGGTGTTCCACAAGAAGTGATTTACTGTAAGGGTTTCAACTTCTCCTTGGGGGATAAGGGTCTGTCTTGGTATCTAAATCTCCCCCACCAATCTATACATGGATGGAGAATCCTGGAAGATGCCTTTGTTACTAAGTTTTATCCCACTGAGAGGACCATCAGTACCATGCAGAAGATTACATCTTTTACACAAAAGCCAGGAGAAAACATGCATGAGGCATGGGAGTGTTACCAAGAATACTTGAGGGATTGCCCACATAATAATTACCGTAAGGGATTCCTGGTGACCACCTTTTATAATGGGATGACTCATACAGAGATGACTTCTCTGAATGTCACCACAGGCAGTGACTTCTTGGGGAAAAAGCCAAGTAGGACTATGAAGATTATAGAAAACATGACTGTACTTCAAGCAGGAGTAGACTATGAAAGGAATTATAGAGGCATATCGAAGAAGATAGGATCTAAAGGAACATCCATGGAAGCCAAAGCTTTAGAAACTATAACCGCCCAAATCTAGAAAATAGCAACTGACATCAAACAACTAAAAGATAATGGGTGCAAAGGAAAGAAGCACACCAAAAAGGTGATGAAGTGTGTCACCTGTGGTGAAGGAGGACACAGAGTCGATAATTGTATCTACACCAGACCTGAAGAGAGTGAAGATAGTGAAAGTGAAGAAGAGTCTACGCAGAATGTTTCCTATGCCAACTTCAAGAGGCCAAATCACCCTGGTTTCTGCTATGGGAACAAGGATGCGGCTGAGAATTCACACCAGTCAGGGAATTTGTAAAAGCCACTGCCAGGATTCAAAAAGAGGAGCGGACAAGCGTTGTATACTCAAACAACCAATTACCAGACAAGTAAGAATAACTACTCAACACAAGGTAGGAACCAAACTTGCCAAGGGGCAGGACCAAGCCAAGGAACAAGTCAAGGTCAAGGACAGGGGTAACGAAAAGATAACAACCATCCGAACTTAGTAACTCAACTGTTCAATTTTGGTAAGAGGAAAGCTACTGTGAACGACCAACTGGCACAAAGTGCCCTTGCCAATTCTGGCGTCCTAACAACTATGCAAGTCCAGATGGCAGATATGTAAACGCATCAATGCCAGATCGACCAATAGATTGTGCAGTTGGCTGAGTTAGTGAAGAACCCCTCAGGAAAGATTATGCCAAACATGGAGACTGCAAAAATGGCTACCCAATGATCAAGGAGGACGTTGATCAATTCTGGAATGGGAAACGACAAAGAGGAAGAAAAGGTTGAGGAACCACAATAAGAGAAGAAAGTTTCTTCTAAGAAGTCTACTGATAGGGAGAGGCTTGTTGAAGAAAGTTGTGAGAAAAGTAGAGGAGCTAGGGATCCTGATCCCGTTGAAAAAATCTTTATGAATAAAATCCCATATGCACCAAGAATTTCATTTCCATACAAGCTTATCAAGGCCCACCTGAAGAAAAAATATGAAAAGTTCATGGAGGCAGTAAAGAAACTGCATATAGATGTCCCGTTTCTGGATGCTTTGGAGGAAATGCCGACATATGCTAAGTTTTTCAAGGACCTTGTCACAAAGAGAAGGATAGGAAACCACGTCAAAATGGTACACTTGGAAAAAATGTCTAGTGTGCTTACCCATGGGCTTTTAACATCCCTTTTTGTGTTGGAGACAATGTCGAAAGGAAGGGACTGACAGATTTGGGAGACAACATAAGCCTGATGCCCCTGAGTTTAGCACAAAGACTGGGATTGACTGATATGGTAAAGACAAGTATGCGGATATAACTAGCAGGTCATACTTTTAAGATACTAGTGGGTATAGTAGAAGACGTCCCGATCTATGTGGGACAGTTCTTCATACCTTGTGATATTGTTGTGACAGATACTGTAGAGGACCCGAAGTGTCTGATAATCTTTGGATGACCTTTTATAGCTACTGGAAGAGCCCTGATAGATGTTGCAGAAGGTGTCATAACCCTCTGAGTTGGAAGTGACCATATTGACTTCAAAGTGAAGGATGCTATGAAGGGGCCATCTCTTTCCGAGTCAGTCTACTTCATGGACAACTATAACCAGTATTGTGAAGAGATTCAAGAAGAGAAAGCCATTATGGACCCACTTATGAGGGCCTTAAACAACCCAAATCCTTTGATGGAAGACCCTAAAGTGGTTGAGATACTAGATTATCTTTACCAAGGTGAAGAAATTCTCAATGATGATGAAGAAGTGATAGAGACAGTGAAGTATGCTTCTTTGGAACAGTCAAATGAAGAGTTAGAAGCTCCTAGGCCAAAACCGGAACTAAAGCCACTACCAGAAGGGCTGAAGTATGAGTTCTTGGATGAGGAAAGAAGGAATCCCATCATCATCAATGCTAACCTCACAGAAGAACAACGGGAAAAACTCCTGGAAGAGTTGAGGGAGCATAAAAGAGCTATTGGATATTCTGTTGAGGATATCAAGGGACTGAATCCAGCTATGTGCATGCACATGATAAACTTAAAAGGATCGGAAATACCATTGGTGAAACCTCAAAGGAAATTGAACCAAATGTTGAAGGAAGTAGTAAAGAAGGAGATATTGAAGCTACGTGATGCGGGAATCACATACCCAATAAGCGACAGCAATTGGGTGAGCCTCATTCATGTAGTACCTAAGAAGGGTGGAATGATTGTGGTGAAGGAAGATAATCGTGACGAAGTCACCACCAGAACTATCACAGGATGGAGAATGTGTATTGATTATAGATAGTTAAATTCGTCCATGAAGAAAGACCATTTTCCCTTGCCATTTATTGATCAAGTCCTTGAAAGACTTGCCCACCATGATTATTTCTTCTTCTTAGATGGATATTCTGGATTCTATCAAGTCCCGATACACCCAGACGATCAGGTGAAAATCATGTTCACATGCATCTATGGCATGTACTCCTTCAGAAGAATGTCATTCGGCTTGTGCAATGCTCCTACAACTTTCCAGTGTTGCATGATTTCCATGTTCTCTGACATCTTAGAAGTTATAGTTGAAGTGTTTATGGATGACTTCTCTATTTATGGAACAAATTTTGATACTTGCCTAAAAAATGTGTCCCTGGTTCTACAAAAATGTGAAGAGAAACATTTGGTCCTAAACTGGGAGAAGTGCCACTTTATGGTTCAGAGTGGCATTGTCCTAGGACACAAAGTCTCCAAGAAAGGCATCGAGGTTGATCTGAGCAAGATCGAAGCCATCTCCAAATTCCCGCCACCAAAATCCATGACAGGAGTAAGAAGTTTCTTGGTTCATGTTGGATATTATAGGAGGTTCATTAAGGACTTCTGTAACATACCGAAATTCTGTACAAAATTTAATTATTGATATATAAAAAAATATTTTTTATTTTACCTTTCCATTCATATTTACACTTCATTAGAATTTATGTTGAAATTTGGACACCTAACTACAATTTGTCCCTATTTTGATCAAATTATTCCATTTGGACCACAGCTGAAAATTTAATTCAACTCAAACTCTTAGCATTGGAATCGCACAAAAAATAAAAATATACAATACTTGTAATTAGATAATTACATATGTACTAGTTCAAAGAATAAATTTATTAACCACCTTGGGATCATAAATATGGGGGTTTATAATTTTAGAATTTATTTTAATAACACCTAAAGGCGTGGTGAAAATTTCAAGGAAAACTGACATGTAACGTAGGATATACGAAATTTCAAAATATTGAAAATTTTATTTAAATGTGCCTTTTTCTCCCGGTCAAACCAACCTTAGACTCGGGTGTCGTTTCCTCACGCTGAAGCAGCGTCGCGGCTGTTTTGGTCGGAGGAGAAACGGTGAGGATGTTCTCCCTCATTTCTTGGCCGTTTCAAGCAATTCAAAGTGCATTGAATTCGCCATTCAATCCTCTAACCCGACGGATACGTCTCCAGGCGCCCAAAATGCTACACAAGGTACTGCCATTTAAGCCTCTTGGAGCTTGACAGAAACCGACGAGCCTCTTCTCCCTACGTTTTGCCACCCATATCTAGTTGATAGGGATCCACCTTGCTATGGAAACCCTAGATCCACCATATAACTCGTATATATATATATATATATATATATATATATATATATATCCCCATCAGTCTCGCCACTAAGGTACCCCGATCTGCAAACCTTCCACAGCATCTCCACCTCCCTCAATTTGCTACGCCTCCAGTATAGCCACGACCTTGCCAGGCACCTAGATGCATCTGCAAGACCTGCTCCACCATTGCACCTCCATCTCCGTCCTCTCCTCTCTGACCTGCTATCAGGTTCTGCCATCAACTTCCACCACTAAGACAACAGCACCACCACCACCCCCTGCAACGACGGCAACACGTCTCTTCCTCCCTGAACCGTCATCCGTCCTCCTAGTCCACGGACACCCTATTCTCCTCCTCGCTAACGGCAGTAGAAACCATCCTGGTACACACCGACGAGCCTTCACGCTTGCATCTTCTTCCTTTCCATCCCTTCTTCAACCTGATGTGCGCCGACCAACGCAGGCTCCAACAAGAAGTCGCAAACAACAACAACTACCACATCGGCAACCATCACATATACCCCAACTCCGCAGGCATCATTGATCCCACGAACTCCTCGCTGATGTGTGTGCCTTGCAACTGAATTCTTAGACTCCAACTTCTATAGTTGTTCAAAACTCCAATCTGAAGGTGACCAATGGTTGAAGAAGGACTCTGCAGCAATGATCTGTAGGTGAGTTCTTTGGCCTTATAGTTCATGTTTTTTCTTAGCATGCGGATACCCATATTTAAAGACCTAACTAAATATAAAATGTGAAGCCAACGGAGAGATTAGGATATCAGTATAGCCAATGTATTACAGTAAACGTTATTATAATAATATATATATAATACAATTACGTAGTGTACTACTACTAGTAAGTTAATAATTAAGTATTATGAATTCCAGTAAACTTCGTATTGTAAATAACACATTAATTTTTACACATAACTATCAATTGGAAATACGTGAATCTACCCAAATATAAAGGGTTCGAGAAGGAATATTATATAAAACCTCTATAGGAAAAACTATAGTAAGTAGGTGGTATTTTAATGATGGTATTATTTATATGAGGGATGGTATGTGTGTGTGTTGAGACCGTATAGATTGATTTCGAAGGTCTTATATCTTAATGAACATACAACATAATCCTACCACTAATATGGGTTAGTGAATTGTATACTAAAATACAAATCATGATAATATACCTAAAACTATATGCATTAGCTTATAAATACCTAGAGATCCTAATATATGAAATTTAGTTGAATCCTTCTCTTTTGGGTGTTATTGATTAGTAAAAAATAATATAATAGATGGATGATGATAATAATCATTAGGCTGATGGGAAATCATGTGATATTAGTATATGTGCTAAGATATTTATATGTTAGAATGCCAATAATAGTGATAATTAATCAATGTAGCAATAATATTGCTAACACAATTAACCTTCTTCTTTATGAAGTCAGACCTTAGATCACCAATAAGTTATATTGATAAAATAACATAATGGATCCTAGTGACTAAATGGAATTCCCTTACATATAAGATAAAATAACATTTTTTTACGATTTAATCTAGAGAAAATGTGATAAAACAATTGTGTATGTGATATGGATTATGTATAATCTATCTAGAAATCGTAGAAATGAGACTAATGGGAAATATGGAATAATAACCTAAAGGATAACCCTGATAGCATTTTATTTCTAGGAAACAACCCTATGATGACATAGAAATTCATTTTTTTAGATAACTAAAGTATGGAGCTCATTGAACTTTGGGTGTGAAACAACACGGAATCTTAGCTTGAGAGAAGGTACTTAATTCTCGATTATTTATTGAATTGTTTATTTCCCTCTTAGATTTCATTTACATAAACTTTGAAAAAGTGGTGAACCATTTTATTAGCCTTTTCCTTATTGTTAAATTTCACCACAACTACATTTGAAAGTTGAATATTATAGAGAAATCAAAATGTTGTAGATTTATACATTGGCACAAAAAAAAACTCAAAATATTGGCTAAAGAACTTTGGCTCACTAGATCCGGTGGGTTACGACCCCCAACCCTGCACAGTGGATAATGGACAATTAGAGGTCCCCCAATACTGGTTACCCCCACAAGTGAAGTGTCATTCTCTCATAGAGGGGAGAACACTAGGCACCTAGCCACTGGTGAAGACAAAATATTAGATTGATTGTGCCAATAGATAAATCATTTCATTTTGAATAATTTGATATGTTGATATTTGTTTGAGAAATCTCGTTGTTGAATTCTAGTTACCACTCTACATTATTGTACCCCTTTTTAAATTATCATGGTAACTAGTTCATTTTTTTGCTATTATCATAGTCCACCAAGCAATCTTACCCAAATTTGATCTATAACTCTTTAATTTTTAATAGTTCAATAATGGATTTAGTACCAGCCTAGCTGACCTTATTTTTCCCATTAATGGGGTCCATGTGTGGTTTTGTTCCTTCGGGAACTCATGGGAAGGTGATACAAAGAAGGTCAAGAAAAGACGTGCAGGAGTTGTCCTCTGTTGAAGACTAGATAGGAGTCAGTTCTTATTTTTTTCAATCTTGTAATCTTATGTTTACAGCTTCCGCAACTCTGATGTAAAAGTATGATTGTAATAAAGATTGTTTATAATTCTGATATTATTTTGTAAATATTTGATCGTAAATATCGAGTCTTTACAACATGGTATCAGAGCCATAAGTAGTCGACACTCATGCACATCTTGTGGAAGTTAGGGTTTAAAACTAGCATACCTAGAAATTAGTCAAGTACTTTTGGACCAACTTTAGTTCGACTAGCCTTGTGTAGTTAAATAGAAACAATAACTCATGTAGAGTTAATTTTCACAAAGTCGTATGACTTACCAATTAGTGAAGATGAAACGTCACCGTATTAGTAGAGATGAGTTAGGGTGTCAGAAAATGTGAACAACCTAGTAAGTGGATGGCAAATAGTAAAACTAGAAGTATAAGTTTGAATTTGTGTACAACATTCGTATTCCCTATACAATAAGTGAACTATTGAGTTAAATAGTTAGTATGGAGAATGTTGGAAAAGGTGATTGTGACTTACTCATCGCATTGATTTTGGCCAATTTTAGTTTTGCATTGAATGTTTTCCACAAGAAATTATTTTTTTTATAATACTATATGTACAAAGAAATACTATTTTATGAGATTTTATCAAATATTTCTTGAGCTAAGTCACAATCATGGGATGAGAAAAACATTAGAGAGTCACATGGAATCATTAAAACCCATAGTTGGGGGTTAAGAGAGTGAAGTTAGATTGTGGTTGACATGCTATATAGACCCATACTTGAACCCTTACGAGTAATGGAGAGTAATACTTGACATAGGACGTGGTCGTGATGATTTCGAGGATGAAATCCCTTTTAGGGGAGATGAGTTGTAACATACCGAAATTCTGTACAAAATTTAATTATTGATATATAAAAAATATTTTTTATTTTACCTTTCCATTCGTATTTACACTTCATTTGAATTTATGTTGAAATTTGGACACCTAACTACAATTTGTCCCTATTTTGATCAAATTATTCCATTTGGACCAAAGGTGAAAATTTAATTCAACTCAAACTCTTAGCATTGGAATCACACAAAAAATAAAAATATACAATACTTGTAATTAGATAATTACATATGTACTAGTTCAAAGAATAAATTTATTAACCACCTCGGGATCATAAATATGGGGGTTTATAATTTTAGAATTTAGTTTAATAACACCTAAAGGTGTGGTGAAAATTTCAAGGAAAACTAACATGTAACGTAGGATATACGAAATTTCAAAATATTGAAAATTTTATTTAAATGTGCCTTTTTCTCCCGGTCAAACCAGGCTTTGACGCGGGTGTTGTTTCCTCATGCTGAAGCAGCGTCGCGGCTATTTTGTTCAAAAGAGCAACGGCGAGGATGTTCTCCCTCGTTTCTTGGCCGTTTCAAGCAATTCAAAGTGCATTGAATTCGCCATTCAATCCTCTAACCCGACGGCTACGTCTCCAGGAGCCCAAAACGCTACACAAGGTACTGCCATTTAAGCCTCTTGGAGCTTGACAGAAACCGACGAGCCTCTGATCCCTAAGTTGCGCCACCCAGATCTAGTTGATAGGGCTCCGCCTTGCTACAGAAACCCTAGATCCACCATCTAACTCGTATATATATATATATCCCCATCAGTCTCGCCGCCAAGGTACCCTGATCTGCAAACCTTCCACATCATCTCGACCTCCCTCAATCTGCTACGCCGCCAGCATAGCCACGGCCTCACCAGGCACCTAGACGCATTTGTAAGACCTGCTCCACCATTGCACCTCCTTCTCTGTCCTCTCCTCTCTGACCTACTGTCAGGTTCTGCCATCAACTTCCACCACTAAGACAGCAGCAACACCACCGCCCCCTGCAACAACGGAGACACGTCTCTTCCTCCCTGAACCATTGGCCGTCCTCCTGGTCCACGGACACCCTATTCTCCTCCTCGCTAACAGCAGTAGCAACCAGCCTGGTGCACACTGACGAGCCTTCACGCTTGCATCTTCTTCCTTTCCATCCCTTCTTCGACCTGCTGTGCGCTGACCAACGCAGGCTGCAACAAGCAGTCACAAACAACAACAACTACGATGTCGGCAACCATAACATATACCCCAACTCCGCAGGAATCATTGATCCCACGAACTCCTCGTTGATGTGTGTGCCTTACAACTAAATTCTTAGACTCCAACTTCTACAGCTGTTCAAATCTCCAATCTGAAGGTGACCAATGGTTGAAGAAGGACTCTGCAGCAATGATCTGTAGGTGAGTTCTTTGGCCTTATAGTTCACGTTTGTTCTTAGCATGCGGATACCCATATTTAAAGACCTAACTAAATATAAAATGTGAAGCCAACGGAGAGATTAGGATATCAGTATAGCCAATGTATTATAGTAAACGTTATTGAAATAATATATATACAATACAATTACGTAGTGTACTACTACTAGTAAGTTAGTAATTAAGTTTTCTGAATTTCAGTAAACTGCGTATTGTAAATAACACATTAATTTTTACACATAATTATCAATTGGAAATACGTGAATCTACCCAAATATAAAGGGTTAGAGAAGGAATATTATATACAACCTCTATAGGAAAATCTATAGTAAGTAGGTGGTATTTTAATGATGGTATTATTTATATGAGGGATGGTACGTGTGTGTGTTGAGACCGTATAGATTGATTTCGAAGGTCTTATATCTTAATGCACATACATCATAATCCTACCACTAATATGAGTTAGTTAATTGTATACTAAAATACAGACCATGATAATCTACCTAGAACTATATACATTAGCTTATAAATACCTAGAGATCCTAATATATGAAATTTAGTTGAATCCTTCTCTTTTGGGTGTTATTGATTAGTCAATAATAATATAATAGATGGATGATGATAATAATCATTAGGCTGATGGAAAATCATGTGATATTAGTGTATGTGCGAAGATATTTATATGTTAGAATGTCAATAATAGCGATAATTGATAAATGTAGTAATAATATTGCTAACACAATTAACCTTCTTCTTTATGAAGTCAAACCTTAGATCACCAATAAGTTATATTGATAAAATAACCTAATTGATCCTAGTGACTAAATGGAATACCATTACATATAAGATAAAATAACATTTTTTTACGATTAAATTTAGAGAAAATGTGATAAAACAATTGTGTATGTGATATGGATTATGTATAACCTATCTAGAAATCGTAGAAATGAGACTAATGGGAAATATGGAATAATAACCTAAAGGATAACCCTGATAGAATTTGATTTCTAGGAAACAACCCTATGATGGCATAGAAATTCATTTTTTTTAGATAACTAAAGTATGGAGCTCATTGAACTTTGGGTGTGAAACAACACAAAATCTTAGCTTGAGAGAAGGTACTTAATTCTCGATTATTTATTGAATTGTTTATTTCCCTCTTGGATTTCATCTACATAAACTTTGAAAAAGTGGTGAACCATTTTATTAGCCTATTCCTTATTGTTGAAGTTCACCACAACTACATTTGAAAGTTGAATATTATAGAGAAATCAAAATGTTGTAGATTTATACATTGGCACACAAAAAAACTCGGAATATTGGCTAAAGAGCTTTGGCTCACTAGATCCGGTGGGTTACGACCCCCAACCATGCGTAGTGGATAATGGACAATTAGAGGTCCTCCAGTACTGGTTACCCCCACAGGCAAAGTGTCGTTCTCTCATAGAGGGGAGAACACTAGGCACCTAGCCACTGGCGAAGACAAAATATTAGATTGATTGTGCCAATAGATAAATCATTTCATTTTGAATAATTTGATATGTTGATATTTGTTTGAGAAATATCGTTGTTGAATTCTAGTTACCACTCTACATTATTGTACCCCTTTTGAAATTATCATGGTAACTAGTTCATTTTTTTGCTATTATCATAGTCCACCAAGCAATCTTACCCAAATTTGATCTATAACTCTTTAATTTTTAATAGTTCAATAATGGATTTAGTACCATCCTAGCTGACCTTATTTTTCCCTTTAATGGGGTCCATGTGTGGTTTTGTTCCTTCGGGAACTCATGGACAGGTGAAACAAAGAAGGTCAAGAAAAGACATGCAGGAGTTGTCCTCTGTTGAAGACTAGATAGGAGTCAGTTCTTATTTTTTTCAATCTTGTAATCTTATGTTTACAGCTTCTGCAACTCTGATGTAAAAGCATGATTGTAATAAAGATGGTTTATAATTCTGATATTATTTTGTAAATATTTGATCGTAAAGATCAAGTCTTTACAACTTCTCAAAGATATCAAAGCCCCTTTCGAATTTTCTGATCAAGGACGCAGTGTTTGAGTTCGATGACCAGTGTTCAAAAGCCTTTGAGACCCTAAAAGAGGCTTTAACCTCTGCACTGATCTTGCAATCTCTAGACTGGGAGCTACCTTTTGAAATAATGTGCGATGCAAGTGACTATGCCATAAGTGTAGTCCTAGGGCAGAAGAAAGACCGAAAGCACCATGTCATATGTTACGCCAGTCGTACGCTGGACGAAGCCCAAGTGAACTACGCCACTACCGAGAAGGAGATGTTAGCGATTGTTTTCACGTTTGATAAATTTCAATCATACCTTATATGAGCCAAGGTTAAGGTTTATATTAACCATGGGGCTATACACTATCTCATGCAAAAGAAGGACACAAAGCCATGACTGCTAAGGTAGGCTCTGTTGTTATAAGAATTTGATCATGAAATCATTGATAAGAAAGGAAAAGAAAATGTGGTCGCAGACCACTTGTCTAGAATAGTTTTCGATGAGGTGAATCAGTTACCGGTGAACAAAAATTATGCTGATGAAGCCATGTTGATGGCTCAGTCTGACGAGCCAAGTCTGCCATGGTTTGTAGATATCTGTAACTATCTAGCTTGTGGCCAGCTGCCACTGGACATAACATACAACCAAAAAAAGAAGCAATTCTTTGATGTTAAGAACTATTACCTGGGATGACCCACTCCTGTTTAAGAGGTGTTCTAACCGTTTGTATCGAATGTGTATACCAGAGGAGGAAGTTCTGTTGATCCTAAAAGAATGTCATTCTTCACCATATGGAGGACATCACAGTGGAGAAAGGACAACTGCAAAAGTGCTTCAATCTAGGTTTTACTGGCCCACCATGTTCAAAGACGTGACATCTTTTGTCAAGGTTTGCAAGGAATGCCAACTTACTAGAAATATTAGTAAGAGGAGTGAGATTCCTATGGCCGATTGGGTGGAAATAGAAATCTTTGATATTTGGGGAATAGACTACATGGGTCATTTCCCGTCATCAAAAGGATATTAGTACATTTTAGTGGTTGTTGACTATGTGTCGATATGGGTAGAGGTTGTAGCAACCCAAACTTGTGATTCTAAATTTGTGATCAAGCTATTCGAGAAAACCATTTTTCCATGCTTCGGAGTGCCTCGCACTGTCATAAGCAATGGGGGATCACATTTTGGAGAAAAATAGTTTGAGGTGCTATTAAAGAAGTACGGGGTAAATCACAAAGTTGCTACACCCTATCACCCTCAAACCTCAGGACAAGTAGAGGTATCCAACCGGCAGATTAAACAAATTCTGGAGAAAATGGTCAGTCGCACTCGGAAGGACTGGTCCATGAAGCTTGATGATGCTCTCTGGGCCTATAGGACAGATTATAAGACACCAATAGACACGACACCGTACAAATTAATCTATCGCAAGTCATGCCATCTACCTTTGGAGCTCAAACATAAAGCCCTTTGGGTGATCAAGATTCTAAATATGGACTTGGAGAAGGAAGAACAGAAAATATTTCTACAGCTACAGGAGCTCGAGGAGCTGAGGTTGCATGCATACTAGAATGCTAGAATCTACAAATAAAGGACTAAGGTGTGGCATGATGCCCACCTAAAGAACAAGGATGTTCGTGAAGGATACAAAGTGCTTCTCTTCAATTCAAGCATTAGGATCTTCCCAGGAAATCTTAGAACAAGATGGTCAGGCTCCTTCTCTGTGGTAAAGATCTACCCATCAGGAATAATAGAGATTCAAGGAGAGAAAATTGTAATCTTCAAGGTCAATGGCCATAGGGTAAAAAGATTTTACGAAGATGAGGCTTTTGTACAAAGATCTGAGATCAATTTGGAGGAACCAGATCAGCCACCTGAGAAAAGAAATGAAGAGTTTCCACATCCAGTTGATGGACCCAAGGAGTGAAGAATTATGAAGTCTAGCTAGAGACTTTAAAGCAAACGCTTCTTGGGAGGCAACCCAAGTTTTTGCTATTTTCTTAAGCTTTGTTTTCTCTTCCCTTTTTGTTTTGATTAGTTTTCTACTCTTTTAAGTGATGTACATATGCATCTTCTTTTGAGTAATTGATGATTTAACTAAGGAAACAACCTTTGTTTTGATTTGATCACGGTCTGGACGGCGGTCGCGATGTAGCCTTGCATTTCATAAGACCGCGACTTGCAGTGACCATGATTAGACACCTAGACCGCGACCCGCGGTTACTCTTGGAAGGAAATAGACCGTGACTGTGGTTGTGCTTTGAGTACACCGCAATCGCGATCATTCCCTCCTATCGATAGGTCACGGTCATGTTAGTATATATATCCTTAAACCCTCATCTCTCTGACTCTTTTCACTTCTAGCTTTCCCGAGTCTAAGATAAACCCTGGTTCTCCGCTCTGCTGTGACTGACAAACTGCCATTGCAACAAAGTCGATCGCTGCACCTTCCTTCTTCAATTATGCTGTCGCAACCATCAAACAAGGTAACAGGAAAACCCCCTTTTTACACTTCTAAATTTTTGATTCTTTGATTTTATCCACCGCCGAATTAGTCCCTCGACCGGACCAATTTTTCCAATTCAGCCATCGACGACTGTCAGTTGTGCTGCCACCAGTTGTTCATGGCCTTCCTAATACCCTAACCATCCTAATGGAGGCATCTAAAAACAAAAGCTAAAAACCCCAAAAACATCAATAATGATACAACTGCCCATCAGTGAGGAAAAGGGTAGATATATGGATAGAGAAAGGAATCAGAACGGCCGGATGAAGAAGTATCAAGGCTCGCGGTCATCACCTCTACAACTACGACCGTGATGTGTTCATCAACCCTAACCCAGACGCAATGTTCACTCCAACTACATGTTCCACCGGGGGTCACGATGTAGAAGAGTGCTACTCGAGGTCGCAGTCCCCTAAACCGCGACCTAGCCAAAGCAAGGAAGAAGACTGTGATCATAGCCACATCTGTGACCGCGATCCCTTCTCAGTAAACCAAAACTGTGACCTCGTTCAGAGACCGCAACTGCGGTGTCCTTTGACTTACTAACAAGACTGTGGGTCATGGTCCCTATATATATTAATAAACTTAATAATTAAAAAGATGATGAATACAAACCCAGATAATTGTAATAAGATTGTATCTGATTAAACCAATTATAAACTAATGCATTATTGAAACCTTGCAGAATGTCTTCTTCAGAGAACAGTGACCCCATCTTCAAGAAGGGAACATCCCTAAAGGAGGTGGAGAAGATAGCGGGGTATTTAACAGCAACACTCAAGAGGAATACTTCCCTCCCAGAGGCCAAATGAGTTGAGGTGCAGTTGAGGCTAGAACAATATCAAAGAATATTGGGAAACATGACAATGGAGGACTGCACCCACAAAATAGAACAGAGTGAGTAGATAGAGACCTCCGAGTATCAAAATGGGGAGTCATAGAGTCGAGTCTAGGGGAAGAAGATAAAGGCTACACCAAAGGGGTCCCATAGCAGCAAAAAGATAAAACCACTGGGTGCTGATAAGCCAAGGGAACAAAAGACAAGCAAAGCCAAGGAAGTCATAGGGGAGACATCGGCACAATCCGAAGAACCCTAATTCATGCCAAAGAACATCGTACACCAGTCTACCTATGACTGGATGTACCAAAATAAGGAATTCTTCCCTACCCGTTACCTGGACGTAGAAGATTTCAAAAAGATGGGAATCTATGATAGGACAGTGAAATTCCTAGAAGGTACAAAGTTACACACTTTATGCACACCAGAGGTGAAGTCCTACAAGAAGTTGACTATGGAGTTTTTGTCTTTGCTTAAGAAGGTCGCTACCAGTAGTGAAACAAGAAGGGCAGGAGGCTGAGATTATAAACTACAAGTAAGGCTTGGAGGTGAATATCACATAATCACAGAGGCGATGTTGAACAAAATATTTATAGAGACAGAGGAACAAGCCAAAGCTTGCTCCACCACCCCGAGCGAAAAAGAAGAAGTCACCTATGAAAGGCAACCAGATGTAGGAAGAGTTGATTGGAGAGGAGGAGCACAGCTCAAAGAACTCCAAGGTCTCACTGATCACCTCGTGCTTTATTCACACAATGCAGAAAATCACTGCCTACAAAATTTATGTGAGATCAGAAATGAGAACAGTTAGCAAAGGAGATTTGTTCCTAATCTGGTCAATGATAAACGAAAATTCCATTAATATTGAGAAGATACTAATCGAGCATTTATTAGTAGTAGTAGGCGGGGACGTAAAGAGGAACTCTGCATACTGCATGGGTGGCCAGATAATAAAAATTGTTGAATACCTAATGGATGAAGGAGAGGTCATGAAGTATAAAGAAATGGAGGGACAACAAAGAATAGATGTCAAGTCCCTTATTTGCACAAGTATTCTGGCATAGAAGGGAGTAGAAGTTGCACTTCAGGCAAAGTGGGACAAAAAGACTCCTTCCCCTTCCTGAAATGGTGTTCTATGATGCCTACAAGCTGCGCCCAATCCACAACGACATAGAAAAGATGTGCTCCGGGGCACTGCAGGCCATCACGAGTACAAACCCAATAGTTACAGCTGGAGAAAGAAGTACCCAAGCTGTATTGAAAGAGAAAAAGAGCACAGAGCTGTGGAAGAAGTTGGCGGTGCAGAAAAAGAAAACAACAGATACAACTGCACTACTAATCGAAAGGCCGACATTTGTAGAACAACCCACCCCCATAGTTCCACCTCCAGAAAAACCAGTGGGAATTCTAGAACCCACACCTCTTGAGCCACACAAAGAAGCAGCTACTGTGGAGATAGAGGTAGAGAAAGAGGGAGGCGTAGTAGCTGACCCACAACCCGATAAAGAACTGGAGGCAGAACCAAAAGGACAATGCTCCCAGGTCATACCAGATACGGAGTACAGTGGAGCGGAGATCGACCCACAAGACAAGCCAAAGGAGAAAGAACAAGGTCCACCGCCTCCACAACCTACGGTGCCAAGCTCGTTAAAGATGCGCATGGAGCATCAACTACACCAATAGCAACAACATGCACCTTCCTTTGGAGGTGCATTAGGTACACAGTTTGATGCTATGTGGGAACACATGCATCAAACTAACACAATAAATAAAACCATCTCTTCTTCTTTGTCTTCACTAACAACGTAGGTACAAGTCCTTGACGAAAGGACAAAAGCACTCCCTGACTTCATCCAAGAAGTTATAAGCAACCAATGCATGATGATGGGAATGCTAAAAAACATGAAGGACGAGATGGAAGACCTACAGAAAGAGAGGCATGCCATCTGAGCCGACAACAAGCACATGTGTCGGGGCTACGACGCAGCAATGGCTAACCTCAAAGAAGAGTGCCAACGCTTAGCAGAGGACCACCAAAATCTCAAGAAGGAACGTAAAGAACTCAAGAACCAGCCGAAGAAAAAGAAGACCAAGTGCTCAGCAAGCCCAACACATTCCTCATCCAACACCTCCAGCCATAACGACAACGATGACGACAATGTGGGAGGGACATGCACGGGTATGGGCGCACTAAAAGAAGGAAGTGCCAATACAAAAACATCACCAACAACTGAGCCAAGAAGAGATGAGCCACCACAATGGTCGATCTCCCCCCACAACAAACACACGAAGAAAAATACAACATTGTCGAGGGAGCTCGACCTTAATTGTAATCCCGAAGAAGGCCAAGACAAAGTTGCTGAAGATGGTGGGAAACTAGCAGGGCATCAATTCACCCCGCATAAACATGTAATGATGCTAGCAGAGCAGATTGCTGTTGGACATCGTGAAGAAGTGGCCACCAAACTCAGTGCAATAGGAGCGGCAGAGCAGTGAGTTCCTCCTATTCCAACCACATCACGATAATAGCAACTATGTCTATGATGGGAAGATGGAGGCAAATCTGGAAATGATGGAGGATGCCAAGCTAGGGCAAACTTTTGAGGAGAGCCATATCAAAGACAACATAGCTACTAAAGCTTCCTCAGAAGTAGTTGAATAGGTAGTCACTACACAATCGTCACACAAGGTGGCTGAACAAGTGGCCAAGGCCATGCCGACAATAGATGAAACTTCAACACCTTTGGCACAGGAAGCAACATCCGACGATGATGATGGTGGGCTGGAAACCTTCTTTACAAATGAGCCCACCAGGGAGCGGAGTGCACCAGCTAAAGTAGAAATGCTTGGAGCAGCTCCCCCTCTACCTTGCAAGATGAAAGAAATGGACATGACTACGGTATCGTGGATTACATGCAGAGACATCCACATATTAGCAGATGTCCTCAATGATGATCTACCCAGGTTAGACATACTATATAATAATAAGGGTAGACGTCTATCCAGAGACCACTTCTGGGGTATATTCATGAAGAAGGCGTGAGTACATAAAAGACTATTCAAGGTACTCTACACCACCCTCCTAGAAGAATTCATGCACCTGGATAAGTCGTAGCCGGTTTTCAACGGGACAACACATCTAGCCAACCTCCTCTACAATGAAGACTACAAGGCAGCAGATGTAGCCAAACTGAAGGCAACAATCTGACGGAAGGAAACAAGATATGTGGTGCTGCCCATAAGGAATGTCAAGCATTGGTCATTGATAGTCGTCAATCTGTATGAACGGAAAATGACAGTGCTCAATTGTTGTACAACTGAACTGGACAACACCTCACTGTTCTACAATAGGAAGGATGCCATAGACGCCTTAAAGATACTACTATGTCTACAATGAGCAATCAAGGATGTAGATAACAAATTTCAAGGGTCCTGGAAGCTCTTCTCAAATAATAAGAAAGACCCCCACGAAGAGGTTGGTTCGGGGGATTGCACCTTCATAGTACTACGAATGATGGAGGCCATCAACAAGGGCATCCCCTTGGAAGATCTAGACAATGAAGACCTACATGGACTATAGGGTATGTATGCTATGGAGGTCATCTATGACCATCGGTTCTTCAACGACCCGGTGATGCCTTCAGAAGCTGTACCCCGGAGGCTTCACATGGATATCCCTCTACCTGAAAAGGTCACTTGGAGGGAGCAGCTAAAGACCATGTGGGCTGATCCAAATGAGTCGGCCAGTGTTGCGACTTGGAATGAAGGCTGGCATGAAAGCTCTGGAGAAGCTACAAAATAGACATCAAATGATGAAACAAAGCAACCTCCAGTAGTAGTAGTCACTAAAAAACAGCCTCCAAGGGAAGAACCTGAGTAAGGAGAGGTTGAAGAAGAAGACCTGGGTGATGCAAGACCATGCAGATTGACAAGAGAAATTACACCTTCTTTTAAAAATTTCAACAGATGGAGCTACCTCAGTCTGTCTCTAGAAGAACTCACTATAATTATGAGTTCTTTGAAAGAATATGATTCGTCAGGAGATGTCATCTTTGAGAGAGATAGCATTTGTGTGCTAAAAGATGACCTCCTAGAAACACTAAAAATAGGAGGATACCTTTCTATAAGTACGATGTCTGCTTACCAGGAGATACTAGGTGATTCCATGCCAAATGCCCACATGGTGTACTTGTTACTGGTAGATGAAATCCTAAGGGACAAAAGGTCAGGAGAGAAGGAGCGGCTGCAACAACGCCTGGCGACATCCCCACCAGACCACATTTTCCTACCTATTCTTCACGACAGTCATTGGACTTTACTGCATGTCAACATCCTCAGAAGGACTGCAGTCCTCTACAACAACTCTGACACAACCTTCGCAGTTAACATGAAAACTAATATGATAACAACAAAGACACCCACAGAAGAAAAGGCAAAAACATGTGCCGAGGCTATTGTCGACATGATAAAAAGTCATTACAGAGGGTACGACCATATGATAGGAAAAGACTTCAAGAAGACGCAGTTCTGCCACAGGTGCCCCAGTAGGTGCCCCTATCAAATGAATGTGGTTTCTTCTATCTATCTTGGATGGTGACCATAGCCACTATTGACTTCAAGGTAGAAGACATGCAATATGAATAGTATCACGTGCTACGAGGAATATACACAAGCATGCTCCTCAAGTCTGAGTGGGCCTCCACCAGTAAGAACAAAAACAAATAAAGAAAGCTTGTTTATACATCTCACTCAAATTTTGACACCCCAAGACGTGGTGTAGGATAAGTTTGGGGGAGGAGTCATAAACGGGCTACAGAGGTACATTTACCATCTTTTTACCTCTAAATATTCTTCAAAAATTTTGAAATTTTAAATTTTTGCTAAAACTACTTGTAACATTCCAGATCTTGAACCCTACTCTAGAAGTTTAACCTTTCGGTTTTAGCCAAACAAGGTTGAGGATAGAGTGATCCTAATAATCTAATGCATGAATAATGTAATCTAATATGCCATATAATTCATTTGGATGATAATAAGAAGATAATGGACTTATTTGGTTAAGTAATAAGGTTAATGGGCCATATGACATATTTCATAAAAAGAAATCCTAAAAGTGAAATCTAAGTTTAAAATCGTGTTCCTTGGGTCCCAATTGCCCTGGGAGTCAAGTTTCACTTTATTAACATAATAATAATTCATTTAATTCAAATTGGATAAGAATATGTGTTTTTCCCAAAATATCAAATAAAATAATAAATGACTGTAAAAGAGGAAAATAATCATATATTCATAATCTACATAATAAATATAGCCTTGGGTGAATTTTCATCCAATTTGGGGAAAGTCTGCTTAAAAGGTGATATCAAGAGAGAGAAATTGTCTAAAAGGAGTAATAAATAAATAAAGGTAATTCATGACACCAAGAGTTGGGATTAAAGGCAAATTCATGTTCAACACACTTGGAATTAACTTTTGAATGAAGTTTCACCTTATTTGGATAATCCATGTGTCATTAATGCACCAGGAAAGAGAAACAAAGAATATATTAAATAATACATCTACAGTTTCCAAAAGTGAAATCTAATTGGATATTCAGAATCTACATGTTTAACTTAACTTGCGTGCAAATTTTGGTTTAATTTGGATAAGAATAGGACCCCTAATTGAGGAAAGATAAATATGTGCATTAATTGGTTTTAACTTTACTCCTAAATCGATTAAGCTATAGTTTCCTAATCTAATGTTGTCACGCTGGCTTTGTTTTCCTTTTTCCTTTTCAACTTGGATCTGGACCACTCGATCCCAATCGGATGGCGTGGCACCCATCTCCTACCTCACGTAGGATGGGTGTGTGAGAACCCAACTGCCATGTTGGTATTTCACATATATCTTGATCAATTGTCAATCTTTTCTCGAGGTTTCTTCACCAACGGTTTCGTGAGCTTGTTCTGCATAGTTTGATCAGTTATTTGAGACCCAGTTTCCTTTTTTCACGTTTTCCCAATTATTGGCCGCCTAGGCATCTCGGACAACTGGCCTTTGCCACGGAACTCAACACACTATATATATAGCTATGTGTGAGCCATCCTCTACCCCATAGAAACTCTTCTCTTCTCCTAATTTCATCACTTGCTCCTTCTTTGGCACTCGATGATTAGGTTTATGTTTCCAGTTTTGCGGCGGCTCATTTTCTCTCCACAGAGCATCTCTGAGCCAATTATGGGTTTCGGTGAGTTCAATTTTCTTTACTCCATCTTTTCCTTTTTACACTTTTTGGTTTCATCGTGTCTTCTGGATTTGCCCAATTTGGTACTTCACCTATTGCCGCCACGATGCTCGAGCAGTGAAGGAAGGTGACTTGTTGCATTTTCCTGGCTCTACCCTCATTACCTCTATTTCCTTTCTTTTATCGCAAGGGTCAACTTCGTCTTTTCGTTGTGTTTGCTTTGCCTTGTTGCAGGTCAGCGGTGACCTTGATCACGTGACTTGGCAGTCCCCGATTGGGCCAGGTCACATGGTGGGGTCTCTGTCTCCCTCCTCTCTCACTCTCTCTCTCTTCTCTCTCACTACAAATCGTTGACGTGGAATTTTGTGATTGGTTGATGATTAAAAATCCATAACTAATAATCTATTGATCGGAGAAATACAAATAAATACTCGTTGGAATCAGAAAAATAAGACCTATCTAATGGTACAAGTTTTGATAACTAATTCCAAATATTAATAAAAGGTGTTTTCAATGGATGTAATTAATGATGAATTAACTTATAAATACATAACTAATTATATATAAGTCAGATTAACATAATAAAATATGTTTTGGACTCATAATGACATATACTAAAATATGGCATGGTTTTGGAAACCTAATTCACATAATGATAAAAGGTGGGTTTTTAGGGTTTTTGTATAATTAATGGAAACCTAACCCTAATTCCACATATATGTTTAATAGGTTCTTTGGATTCCTAGGCTTGGACCTAGATGTGACTTTGGATAATTTGACTCTGAAGTGGAGGTATGTTGTATCCCCTATTCATCTATCATGAGAAATTCACCTATCTTTTCATTCTCTTGATTTTGGCCTACACAATATGTCTTATCTTTTGATATCATGGTTCTTGTGAACTATCTTGCTTGTTATGGACTTGAATATTTCTTTGATATCTTATCTCGTACCTTGGTGCTTTTTGGTCTCTTATAATGATATGTGCCCACTTGAAAGTGGTTGTTTATGTGTTTGTGTTGTCCATTGTGTGATATCAACATTGTATAAATATGACTATACTTTCTACTTGCCTCTATATTTTACATGCTATGTGAATCAGTAGCACTAGAGTAGTGTAAATTACATTGGTTTTTAGGTGTGTGCCCTTTTTTCTTATGGGATGGTGGTGGTGATGCCCCATACCTGAGTTTTAAGGATGTGAAGCCTTGGCTCAACCTTGATATATTGGGAGTTTGACGATGAGTCAGTTTCGATCAGGTTTTCAAGGATGTGAAGCCTTGGCTGCCTTTTTGTTTATATTGTTCGAGGGCTATGTTTATCTCACATGCATGCATGTTGATGATGTTGTGGGGTGTGTGCCCTACTACCTATTTATGTGCTTTTATTACACAATCTTTTATATGTTGTTTTATGGCAAGTATCCCTTTTGTTATGATTCTTTTCTTTTATGCCCGATTGGGTAATTCTTATCTCTTACATGTGAAGCCTTTTATTTTGATGTCCCTTATTACTTATAAATTGCTCAATTTGCTTTTTAGTATGCACATACCAGCCTTTGTTGATGTTTCCTATTGTTTCTCTTTTGCTAGGGTATGCTTACAACCCTAGGTGGAGGACTTGGATGCATGGCATGTTGACCTGGACTTAGTTTGTGATGATGAAGGTTGGCAACAATCTTGAGGTGGTTTAGATTTTCTCTACATGGATCCTTATGATGTAAGTTTGTAACTCTTTGTTTTATAATTGAATATAGTCATGTTTTTATTCTGCTGCTATATTTTGGTATGTTGATTACCATTATATAAAAATTTGAAAATTTTACACCCACTCCATCATACCTTATGAGTGTGTTTGGACTGGAGGTTTGATATTTCAAATTTTTAGTAAGGAGGTGGTTTCACTTCTTTACACTACCTTTTCTAATTGTAGTGTTTCTGCCCTTTTAGAGAGAAATATATGAGCAAAATATACATGTATATACGAGTAAAACAACTGTCATAGCAATACTGCTCTATCTCATTCTTGCAATAAGATATTGTACATGTGATAACCTTAACTCATGAAACCCTCAGAGACTAGAGAACTTCACCTAGTCATACTCCTGACCAACCACCCTCACCTGACGCTTTTGACCAGAAAATCCTTATCTCTGTAAAAAGGGAAACATCTACACTCTTCAAAGCATATCTAAAAGAGGCTTGGCTGCCCAGAAGACCAAGTAAAAAATCCCTCGCACCCAAGCCTGAAAGGAGAGGTAAAAAGCCAAAAAGAAATAAAGAAAAAAATATAAGAGTTTTTCCCAAAAAGATGCCAAAAGTTTACTCACAATCGGTATATTGCTGCACTCATGAATGCATATATGTCGCACCCATAAGTGGAATCTTGAAGCCAAGCTTACACACCTCCAATCCTGAATGAAAACTCACAAAACCACCTGACTTAAAGTCAGAAGCCCAAAAAGGGCAACACTATTCTTACGACAGTTGTGGGTGAGGACTTCAGAAGGAAGAGGAAATCATCTAAAGCCTTAAGCCTATCTGAACACATTAGCATAGGATCAACTGAAATATAAAGAATTGGTGTGAAAGCTACCCTTCGAAAAAGATCTTGCACTAGTACGGTGTTACATCCCCAATTTTGGGTTCATTTGCTGAGAAATATAATTTCTCATATTAAAGATTTTGAATGAATAAATGAAATAATCTATTTTGAATAAATGGATTTCATAGCCTTGTTGTTTGATTTGTGGGTTTTATTGGCCATTGTGCCCAATAACAAGAATATTCAATTAATTAATGAATAACTGAGAATTTGAGATAAGAAAGGTGTGGAAACCTCTAGAAGGAAAATCCAAAGAGGATTTCATGCCTCTTAGATTCCTTGGGTTCCAAGGAGCCCAAAGTTGTAAATAAAAGGCAATAAGAAAAGAAAATAGCAATTAAGTATTTCCTTGTTAATAAAGAAATTGAAAACATTGATGAAATAGGGAAAATAGGTGAAAAGAGATATAATTGGATAATTCTTAATGGGATTTCGTATCCCAAGGATTCATGATGATAAAAGGAATACTAATGAGGAAAATAAAAGAGAAATAAGAGAGAGATCCTCAAAAAGAAATTATTTTAAAAAGAAATAGGCAAGATAATGAGAATAATGCATATTGATGCATTTAAAGATAATGAGTATTCCTTTAAAAGGAATTTCGAATTCTTAAAGTTTCTTGGGTGCCAAGGAGCCCCAATAAAGGAGAAGAAAGAGAAATTACCATAATTAAAAAATAAGAGCATAATGTGATATATTGAGAAAAGGAAGTATTCTCTATTAAAAGAAAACATGATTTCGTGATAAATAATTAAAAGGCAAGTAATAAGAAGATAGAGGAGAGGATTTTCGAAATCCTATTATCACAACAAAAGGGAATATCAAAGGATAGGAGAGAGAGAGAAAATCTTGCTTATCATAGAAGGAATAGAATTCCTAATCGAAGGGGGGGGGGCATATTCTCTCTTAGACAGGCCTCTTAGGGCGAGGAAACCCTCCCCTATAAAAGGGGTAGAGCTCAGGGACAAGTTCGGAGGGGTTGCACGTACCCTTTCTTCAATCTTCTTCTTCGTCTTCTTGGAAAAAAACCCTAATCATGAAGGCTTAGTTTTAATGCGAGCTACGAAGGTCATGACGTCGTCCTAGTGAGGGCATGAAGTTTCCTGGGCAGCCCATGGATGATCGAGCAACATCACGTTGCTCCCACATGTGTGCATCGTCGCCGGATGGCTACAGCAAGGCTGCACCTAGCAGGCCGAGCGTCGCGCCCCCAACCCTCTGGAACACCTGAATGAGGCACGGTTGAGTGCGGCCAAGGACAAAGGAGGTAAGGGAGTTGTCCCCGGTGAGTTTTGTGCCAAGACACGGGAGCAAGAGCCATCCCTAGTTCCGCGCGCGGCGGCTAGGGCGGCAGCGTCGAGCTGCAGCAGGAAGAAGAAGGGAGGAACCGCTTTGGACGATTATGCCCCTTCAGGCATGGAAGAGCCAATCACTTACGCAGGGGCAAATGCGTCTTTCAATTATGTTTCCAATTCAACATTGCATGGGCGAGGATGATGTGGCATATTCTGATTGGTTCAAGTAAGTAAAACCTTGCAAAATTCGTATCTCCCTATTCGTAGCTCGGTTGGGTACACATAAAATATGGAAATTGCTCAGAAAAATGAGAGGAATCTAATAAAAATGAAATTGGAGCCTGATTCCTTATGAAATTCGAAAAATATATAGAGATACTATCTTTAATAGTGTAATCAATGAAAAACCCTAACCTTTGATGATTAATGAGTTAGAAAGGGGTTAAAGGAGTATATAAAATTGATATTAGCCTGATAATGATAAAAAGGATCATTAAGATTGGAAAAGGATGAATTTGCATGTAATTAGTTTAATTTCGAGTTTAATGGGCCTTGAAACCCTACTGTTGGTAAAATCGACTCTTAATGGCTTTAATTGACTAATTTCATGATTAAGGTTGGAATATGCTATTTTGAGCATTAAAGTCACTAATTTGTGAAAAGATAACCTTAGTATAGAAATTAGGGTTTCCGATTGAATCAAGGTAGAATTAATAATGAATAGAGTTCATATGGGAATTAGACCATCATGAATTATGAGATGTTAATCCGAAAAAAAACTAAAGGTGATAATTGAGTCTAATGACCTTGAAATAAATTAAAAGGATAAAGAAAGTAGTTTTGGTATAAAAGAGAAATAGTCAACTTTAATTGGGCTTATGGTGTTGAAATTGGGGTTTATGAACTAAGAGAGCATTTAATATGATAAAAGCGTTATGGAGGCAAAAACCCTAATAAAACACTAATGTGGTCTAGAAAACCTAAGGTGGAATCCAAGTCTAGATTTAGAAAGTTCTGGATAAATTATAACACTTGGATGTCATGCATTAATTTCAGGATACTTGTTGATTGCTTGTTGCTTGTTCTTTATCATTATTGCTTGGACAGCTAGTTGCTCTGGATCAGGTATGTGGTTACGCTTATGAATAACCGCATTAGTTTCCTGTGTGTTTGCTGGATGGTTAATTGCATTGACTGCAACTAAACAATTTGGATGTTCATACTTGCAAATCATAAAGTCACTATGATTATCACATTAATAATAGAAGTATGTATTCTCGCACCTACATGCCACCCTGATGGATGATGCCAAAGGTCAGGCCCAGATGGGTAGACCAAAGGACACCTTGAGTGGTGACCCCAGGCATGAAGCTCGGGAATGAGAAGGTGGCCTATGATATTGCATGACTAGTGGGCACCATGAGTGGTGACCCCCAGGCACCAAGCTCGGGATTGAGAAGGTGGCCTTAAGTCATTGGCAAAGGGCACCCTAAGGTGGGTATGCCAGGGTTAGGGCAAAAGCGGTGGAGAATTTCATACTGAAAAGTGTAAATTGGCTTGTTAATTAATTTGATTGTTATTATTAAATTGTTAGTCATATGTGCAAACTTTTGGTTGACCCCACATACCAGTATATTTCTATATAATGACCGACATTTCGTTTGTCGGCGTTTTAGGTACAATGAAAAGAACAAACAGTAAAGTGGCAGATGTGGAAATCAAATAAGAAATAATGTGCACAGGAGGATTAGTTAGTTTAGCATCTTCATGGATAGAAGTTTAGAAATCCCAGTTTTTCCAAGGTAAGTAAAGTTTTATTTTATACCAATTTTCAGTTTAGTTGGTAAAGTTTATTAATTGTTATTGATTATTTGTCGAACCTTTGATCCTGTTAATTGAATAACGGCTCTGACCTTCGGGTCTCCCTTAATTGGGGGTTACCAGGAGACAGGGTCGTTACAATTGGTATCAGAGCATAGGTTCCTCATTTAATCTTTAATAACTATTAAATTTTACAAATTCCGTAGAACCGAAGGGAGTTATTAGAGGATTACCCGAAAGACAGATGTGTCTAGAAAAGGATCACGACCGGGGGCTGGAAAGATTTTCCTCCGCACCGCTAGTCGGAATACGAGGACTCCCGGATCCGTGTGACTGCCTGGCCAAAGTCTTAGGGTATGAATCGAAATAAGATACCTTTTAGGACTCTCTCATCTCGTTCATCCTTTCTCAACTCAAATTCTGTTAAGGACCTTAAGGATTAAGGAATCCTCCACCAAATTAATAAAAAGCATGTAAATAAGATGTCATGGACATAAGCTTAATAGAGTAAGCGTAAAAGAATAGATACATGCTTAGGTCGTATGACACGAGTTGTCATTGCCCTCAGAAGAGACCTGAGGATAGACCTCCTTTGCAGGAGGATGTGTAGAGAGAGTTAGTTTGGGAGGTGGAGACCTCCATTAAAAGTAGATACCTGGCACATCCTTTGAGGATGATGTTAACCCTAACCCTAAGGAAAGGTTAGAGATAGAGATGACAGGATGAGTTAGACCGAGTGTTTTGTTGGACATGCCTTGGGATTGTCATACGAACCATGAGAGGTTGGATAACCTAGTACCTTTGGCGACCCAACCTTGGAGAGGGTCGTGCATGTGTAAGAGAATGGTAACTCCTTCCTGGATGAGGGTAGAGAAGAACCTATAGGACTTTTGCAAGTAGGATATAACTTGCACCCAGAGTGCGTTAGTAGTGTTGACAGTTAAACGAAACCCTAGTCAAGGGATCATGATGGAGGGCTTATGAGATAAGCATAAGGGGTTATGGGTAACCTTGAGTAAACATAAGTTCGAGTATAGGCTTCACTCAGGTAGGGGCATGCTTATGAGCTTGATCCTTCATATAGACAGGACCTCTTATATAGAGGTTGGTTGTAGGATTATCTCTAGAGAGAGGGAGCAGACCTCGGCCAAGGAGGTTGTAAGACTAAAGCCCCAAAACTTGAGAAACAGTGGGAATCGAGAATGATGTGACCTGAGTGGATGATAGTGGTTGCCTTATGATTGATCCTTGAAGGATGATGATGTCTTGGTTAGCTTGAGAGTAACCAAACTCTTGAGAGAGGATGATGCTTCTAGTACCTATGGTATAAGTGATTACCTACTAAGATGAGATAAAGAGTGCTTTAGACCCTGAGGAGGTTAAGGCACCAGTTGTGAGGCTTTATACCTAGTAGGTTGTCTGGGATGAGGAATCAAATCTGAAGTGTTTATTGAGTAGAAAGATCATGGGGGTACATGACATATCTTGGACATGCTAAATTCCTAGTTAAGAGAATGAGCATGCAGTTGGATACTCAACGGTGAACCTAGGGTTCCTAGGCCTAAGAGGGGAAGCAGTGTATCCAATGCTCATGGTGAGATTTGAGTCTCTATAGTTTCGAGCATGGTACTCCTCATGTGTAGAGGTAAAGGAAATCCCTTACGTAAAGGGTATGTTTAATGAACCCCTCACAACTAAGTTGATGTAATGTTGAGAATGAGGACATGTGTGACCTAGCTTGGCTTTGTAGGTGCCTGGTGGTACCTTAGTTAAGCATACTCATATGGATGTAAACCCTAAGGATGCTTGTGACCTTTGTTATAAAGGTGTAGTTTCCTCCCATCCTGGGAGAGGAACCCTTTGGGAGGATGTATACCAGTTTTGTGGTTTTGAGGTAACCTAAAGAGGTTTCATATGATCTTGAGAAGCTAAGTGAAAAGTACATGATATGAGAATGAACCATTAAACCCATAGATAACCATCTCTAAGTGCATGTGGATGTGTTACCATGGAGGTAGCCGGTATGGGACCTGACCAAGGTAGGCAGGTTGCCATGACCCCTATGAAGGGATGAAAGTGAGTCAAGAATGCAGAGAGAGATGATGAAGAATTGGGTAAGGTTCTATGTTGAACATGTACTATGATATAATCCTAAGTCTATCCTAGGGTCAGGGAGGGATAAGACCGATGGAAGTAGGAGTTTCCTAATTCCCTAGTTGCACATGACCATAGGGTCGGGAGGTAACAACTATCATTGTTTGAGGGCCATGAGTTGGGAGATTGATCACCTTCATGAACTCATGTGACCCAAAGGGCAAATGAGTAGGGCACTCTCTGGTGCATATGGGAAGAGGGATGACCCCAAAAGTGTCGGTACCTTATAGCCCTAGAGGATATGACCAAGGATTGTGTGTAAACTCAAGTAGGTTCGAGGCCAGTTTTCCATGGAAATTATGTGGATATCATGATGTTTGTGGTATAGAGACATAAGCTTCACGTTTCAACTTGGATTTGAAAGTGTACGGGCAAGGTGGGTTGTACCATCTCTACTCTTGGAACAGGAAGAACTCTGTATTTGGACTGCAGCCAAATGCTTATTTCCTCTTATTATGGGAGTGAGAGATAGGACAGTACGCATGCCATACACCAAGGATAAAACATGATGCGAGTTGAAACATTGCTACAAGGTATGAGGACAGAGATGATAACATACCCTTGTGAAGTGGATGGTACGTGGATGGTTTACTAACACTAAGAGTATTAAGGAAATCATCTTGTAAGGATGTTTTATCATGAGCTATGTGGAAATTGCAAGTTATGCAAAGTTGAGTTGAATCACCATGAGGATGAGCTCAGAGTTTCTTGATGAAGACCAACTTAGAGTTTGAGATGAGATGATAAGTATAATACATGGAGGTGTATATAGTCACATTACCTGACACCTAAGGGGGTGAAGTGGTAATGAATGCTCTGGTTGAGATATAGCTGCCTTTTTTTTAGCTAGAGGCTAGAAGAGGTTGAGGTTGTTTGACTAGCCTTATGGTTGGAAAGAGGATGTGTTTTGGCTAATACACAGATGTAACAAGGTATGATGAACAAGTTAATGGTTGTTTGGTTAGCCAGTTTAGTCCTTGATGTAGTAAAATGATGATGATAGAACCTCAGACGCTCTTCTTTGGCAAGAAAAGTAATGAAACCCATATGAGAATGGCTTAGGGTTTATGAGGTATCAAGCTTGAGGAATCCTAACAGTGTAGGAAACCATGATATACCATGGTACTACCAAGGTAGTAAATGACAATAGCACTTTGGATGCTTAAAATGAGGTTGCATGTGGTATGTTGCCATGCATGATAGGGGTGAAGGACGAACACCAGTAACCCAGTACATTGATATGAAGGATAAAGAGAGTTCCCGAGGGGGAATGGGAGTACATCCCTATGAATGTTGTGGTAAGTCTCCCCATGGCCAAGGAAGGTCAAGATGCAATATGAGTTATGGTAGATCGCCTTACCTAGATGACATGAGAAAGGAAGAGTTCTGTCAAGGGACAGATCTGGTTGAACTACATATGAAAAGAGAGGGTTCAACTACACCATGATGCAAATTCAAAAGTTTTTGAGGTGACCCAAAGGTTCACTTCCATGAGGTGGAAGTAGATACATGAAGAGCTCAGTGTTTGTACAGTTTATCACCGCATACTAATGGACAGTATGATCTGGACTAGAGGGTTTGATGAGAGCATGTGTGCTCATTTAGAGTGATACATAAAGACAGTTCTTAAGATGTAATGTTAACCACCATAGCCTTTATCGGGATGCAAGAAGTTTTATAGGGAGGTTGTGTCGGTCACGACTGCATTATGATGATGTTGGTGAAGGAGGCCTCACGAAGGTCAGAAAAGAACCCCAGGTGTGTGCAGATGAAGTCGCTTTGACCGTGCAATGGCTGAGAGAGAGCCCAGTGGTGACATGAGTCACGAGCTGATGCAAAGAAGACTGACATGCAGTTCACTGTGGAGGAATATAATGCGAAAATCCGACCCCTCTAAGCTACAACTGAGAGAGCTGAATCCCCGATATATGGGTCCAGTTGAGATGGAATGGTGGATATGATTGTGTTTAGCCTTGCCCCACATGATAACGTGATGTGTATGTGTTACATGAGTCCGATCTAAAGCACTATGTGAGGTACCCAAGCCATGTGTTAAGCCCTGAACCTATTCATCTTTTGAGAGGCTGAAATGTCCTGAGTCACCTATGAGGGTACGATATACCAAGGTAAGAAAGAACTCAGATGGAAGAATATGAGATGATGAAGGTTCTTGGAAAGCACCATGGATAAGGTAAAGCCACATGGTAGCCCTGATGGACATAAGAATGGATTATCCTATTTGTTTGCTTGCTTGATGGAATTTTGAGGACAAAATTCTTATAAGAGGGGAAGGATGTTACATCCCCAATTTTGGGTTCATTTGTTGAGAAATATAATTTCTCATATTAAAGATTTTTGAATGAATAAATGAAATAATCTATTTTGAATAAATGGATTTCATAGCCTTGTTGTATGATTTGTGGGCTTTATTGGCCATTGGGCCCAATAACAAGAATATTCAATTAATTAATGAATAACTGAGAATTTGAGATAAGAAAGGTGTGGAAACCTCTAGAAGGCAAATCCAAAGAGGATTTTGTGCCTCTTAGATTCCTTGGGTTCCAAGGAGCCCAAAGTTGCAAAGAAAAGGCAATAAGAAAAGAAAATAGCAATTAAGTATTTCCTTGTTAATAAAGAAATTGAAAACATTGATGAAATAGGGAAAATAGGTGAAAAGAGATATAATTGGATAATTCTTAATGGGATTTCATATCCCAAGGATTCATGATGATAAAAGGAATACTAATGAGGAAAATAAAAGAGAAATAAGAGAGATATCCTCAAAAATAAATTATTTTAAAAAGAAATAGGCAAGATAATGAGAATAATGCATATTGATGCATTTAAAGATAATGAGTATTCCTTTAAAAGGAATTTTGAATTCTTAAAGTTTCTTGGGTGCCAAGGAGCCCCAATAAAGGAGAAGAAAGAGAAATTACCATAATTAAAAAATAAGAGCATAATGTGATATATTGAGAAAAGGAAGTATTCTCTATTAAAAGAAAACATGATTTCGTGATAAATAATTAAAAGGCAAGTAATAAGAAGTTAGAGGAGAGGATTTTCGAAATCCTATTATCACAAGAAAAGGGAATATCAAAGGATAGGAGAGAGAGAGAGAAAATCTTGCTTATCATAGAAGGAATAGAATTCCTAATTGAAGGGGGGGGGCGTATTCCCTCTTAGACATGCCTCTTAGGGCGAGGAAACCCTCCCCTATAAAAGGGGTAGAGCTCAGGGACAAGTTCGGAGGGGTTGCATGTACCCTTTCTTCAATCTTCTTCTTCGTCTTCTTGGAAAACAAAACCCTAATCATGAAGGCTTAGTTTTAATGCGAGCTACGAAGGTCATGACGTCGTCCTAGTGAGGGCATGAAGTTTCCTGGGCAGCCCATGGATGATCGAGCAACATCACGTTGCTCCCACATGTGTGCATCGTCGTCGGATGGCTGCAACAAGGCTGCACCTAGCAGGCCGACCGTCACGCCCCCAACCCTATGGAACACCTGAATGAGGCACGGTTGAGTGCGGCCAAGGACAACGGAGGTAAGGGAGTTGTCCTCGGTGAGTTTCGTGCCAAGACACGGGAGCAAGATCCATCCCTAGTTCCGCGCGCGGCGGCTAGGGCGGCAGCGTCGAGCTGCAGCAGGAAGAAGAAGGGAGGAACCGCTTTGGACGATTATGCCCCTTCAGGCATGGAAGAGCCAATCACTTACGCAGGGGCAAATGCGTCTTTCAATTATGTTTCCAATTCAACGTTGCATGGGCGAGGATGATGTGGCATATTCTGATTGGTTCAAGTAAGTAAAACCTTGCAAAATTTGTATCTCCCTATTCGTAGTTCGGTTGGGTACACATAAAATATGGAAATTGCTTAGAAAAATTAGAGGAATCTAATAAAAATAAAACTGGAGCCTGATTCCTTATGCAATTCGAAAAATATATAGAGATACTATCTTTAATAGTGTAATCAATGAAAAACCCTAACCTTTGATGATTAATGAGTATATAAAATTGATATTAGCCTGATAATGATAAAAAGGATCATTAAGATTGGAAAAGGATGAATTTGCATGTAATTAGTTTAATTTCGAGTTTAATGGGCCTTGAAACCCTACTGTTGGTAAAATCGACTCTTAATGGCTTTAATTGACTAATTTCATGATTAAGGTTGGAATATGCTATTTTGAGCATTAAAGTCACTAATTTGTGAAAAGATAACCTTAATATAGAAATTAGGGTTTTCGATTGAATCAAGGTAGAATTAATAATGAATAGAGTTCATATGGGAATTAGACCATCATGAATTATGAGATGTTAATCCGAAAAAAAACTAAAGGTGATAATTGAGTCTAATGACCTTGAAATAAATTAAAAGGATAAAGAAAGTAGTTTTGGTATAAAAGAGAAATAGTCAACTTTAATTGGGCTTATGGTGTTGAAATTGGGGTTTATGAACTAAGAGGGCATTTAATATGATAAAAGCGTTCTGGAGGCAAAAACCCTAATAAAACCCTAATGTGGTCTAGAAAACCTAAGGTGGAATCCAAGTCTAGATTTAGAAAGTTCTGGATAAATTATAACACTTGGATGTCATGCATTAATTTCAGGATACTTGTTGATTGCTTGTTGCTTGATCTTTATCATTATTGCTTGGACAGCAAGTTGCTTTGGATCAGGTATGTGGTTACGCTTATGAATAACCGCATTAGTTTCCCGCGTGTTTTCCGGATGGTTAATTGCATTGACTGCAACTAAACAGTTTGGATGTTCATACTTGCAAATCATAAAGTCACTATGATTATCACATTAATAATAGAAGTATGTATTCTCGCACCTACATGCCACCCTGATGGATGATGCCAAAGGTCAGGCCCAGATATGTAGACCAAAGGACACCTTGAGTGGTGACCCCAGGCACCAAGCTTGGGAATGAGAAGGTGGCCTATGATATTGCATGACTAGTGGGCACCATGAGTGGTGACCCCCAGGCACCAAGCTCGGGATTGAGAAGGTGGCCTTAAGTCATTGGCAAAGGGAACCCTAAGGTGGGTATGCCAGGGTTAGGGCAAAAGCGGTGGAGAATGTCATACTGAAAAGTGTAAATTGGCTTGTTAATTAATTTGATTGTTATTATTAAATTGTTAGTCATATGTGCAAACTTTTGGTTGACCCCACATACAAGTATATTTCGATATACTGACCGACGTTTCATTTGTCGGCGTTTTAGGTACAATGAAAAGAACAAACAGTAAAGTGGCAGATGTGGAAATCAAATAAGAAATAACGTGCACAGGAGGATTAGTTAGTTTAGCATCTTCATGGATAGAAGTTTAGAAATCCCAATTTTTCCAAGGTAAGTAAAGTTTTATTTTATACCAGCTTTCAGTTTAGTTGGTAAAGTTTATTAATTGTTATTGATTATTTGTCGAACCTTTGATCCAGTTAATTGAATAATGGCTCTGACCTTCGGGTCTCCCTTAATTGGGGGTTACCAGGAGACGGGGTCGTTACATACGGTCATTACCTAAGGGAAGGGGTGACAAGTTGAGAAGGAGGAGCCTTTTACAATTGAAGGTAATGGCTAGAAAATGAAGTTATGCAACTCCGGTTGAGGGGGAGGAATGAGACCTAAGGGTTAGAAAACATGCTACAACAGTCTTGATGCAAGAATGAGATATTTCAGTCATGTTATAATTTTGTCACTAAGATTGCTTTTTCTCTCTCTCTCTGAGTTCTCAAACCTACAATTAGCCTGAGGACATGCTTGATTCTAAGTTTGGGGGAGTTGATAACACTCTATTTTACGTACTTTTTGTATATACTTTACACCACTTTTAGTATATCTTTTGTTAGCTTTTCACATAATTTTTCTACCCTTTTTGACTAAAGTCTCACTTACATAGTTTTAGGTACATTCACAACCTAGGTCGCGGTCCACTTATATCTCAACCATGATCGTGGTTTCAGAGCTCTTTAGAGATCAAGATCATCAGGCGTCAAAGACGGATCATGGTTAGTTTACAGACCATGGTCACTGCTCAACCTCGACTTCGAGAATGGTCACGATCGGAACTAGGGTCTCCAGTCAAACCAGGGGCCGCGGTGTGAACACGGACCGCGGTCAACACAGACCGCGACTAGTTTGGAGACCGCGGTCACTGATGAATTCTTGCAAACTGTGACCGAATGGGAAGACCTCGACCTCGACCGCTTAGAAGCAACGCACATGCAGACCTCAATCGCGACCGTCACCAGACCGCGACTAAGCTCAACCACAATGAAAGATGAATAAAGAGCAGACCATGACCGCAGTCTCACCACTCACCCAACCAAGACCACAATCGCGATCTAGGCCTAAGTCAGTGGAATGTGCCTATAAATAGCAAACCCACCTGTCTTGTCAGAGGGGGGAGGATAGATCAGATCCCGAGGACCACGAAGTGTTGCTACGTTCCATATTCATCCCAGACCATCCCATCCACCAGTCTTAGATCTCCAAAGGCGGAAGCTGAGGAGAGAGAAGACTAAAGACTCCTTCTTCGAGAGAAGAAGACCTTCCACGCCATCCACATGTAAGATCTAGATATGAAGAAGTATTGCATCGTATCACATCTCTTCTCTCTAGATATTTCATTCCATCTCACTGTACTTCCCTCCCCTCTTCGTGGGATAAACACCTTAACTTGGGTTGGGAGTAGCCACTAAGGCTCTCCCAACATGTATATTGTCTCTTTCTGTTGAATATACATATTCTTATCAAGATTATCTTCATGCACTTGTTTTAATGCTTCACTTGTATGCTTAGCTACCATCTTGTGATGTTTGATTGTTGATATCTTGAAACAGTAATATCGCTTTCAACATGTGTCATGGAGTAGTATGAATGCACGAGAGTGTTGTAATGCTAAGTCTTTAAAACCATACGTTCTATTGTGAAGTTTACGTGTGGTCATCTCGAGAGAGAGACTACCCATAGACTTAGATCGATCCTCATCTTGAGAAAGAGTGGAATAGATGCTTTTGGTGGTTGCTTGTAATGTTGGTAAGAGTATGAGAGAGAGAGAAATGATGTTGCATGTTGGTGAGATGCTTTAGTAGGTGAACCCCAACTCGGGTTTCCTCCCATATACTTATTTCTTCTCATTTCTTTTGCTTTCTTTTGTTCTTCTTATTCTTGTTTTTCTTGACCTGCTTTAGTTATGTGCTATCATTCCTTAGGGAATGCCTTTTATATATACCCTCTTCAGCTGGAGTATACGAGTGCTAGATTCTGTGCACTTAACACTGCCAACCTTGTCCCTGTGTTCGACCTCGATCACTACATCAGACCCCGTTTATCATTGTGGGGGCCTGAGTGTAGGGTTATCTCTTTAAAAGTCTGACTACTCTGAATCCACTCCTTTTGGACGTACGATTTAGGCCGGTAAAATATTTGTTTGTCTCAATGAAATTCTTAATTATATGATTAATTATTAGTCTATACTTTAAATTTAGTTGACAAAACCATGTTTAAAATTTTAACCAATTCAGATTTCTTTTTCTCTATTTATACACTTTTATACACCTTTGTGAGATTATGCCAAATTTTCCATCTCTGAGGATCTAACTTCAAGATTAATTTATAGAATTATATTTTTCAAATCTTGCAAAGTTTTATTTTGTTTAGATGCTTTTGAATTTTTTTATATGGGGTACCAAATCCTTATATTAGCTTGGTATAATGTGGTGGTATGTTGGTGATTGGTGTACAAACATATGACTTTTTGTTTTGTCATTGGTGGTTGTTTTTCTAGTCAACCGATGGTTTTTTTATTTGCTGGACCATGCTTGACCCATGAAAATTTTTATTGTTTTGATGATGTTTGGGTTGCTAAGATAACATATGAAAGTTTTTCAATGATGAGAACAAAAAGCATGAGCATGCTTTTGATTGCTGATGAGGCTAATAGAAACGATGGGAATTTTTGAAAGCTTTGTCGACGAAAAAGGCATC